>JARYHS010011408.1:71171334-71728480 GCA_031002005.1 Vandiemenella viatica
TACAGATAAATTTTGTACATTGCTGCGTGAATAAGTTTCCTCATCTTGTTAGATTTTTTTTACTTATTACATACTTAGACCCAATTATTTCAACATTATATTTAACACTTAAGAGTGCTATGAACGTAATATTACGTTCCACAAACTCTCGCGAAAATGCTGCGAGCGTAATATTACGTTCCTTAACATGTCAAGATTTTCTTTGGCTAAAAACGTAACGGTACATTCGTAGCGTGACTCTGATAGTTCTCTATGTATTTTAGTTCATCAGGCCACCACCAGAGTTCACAACCTTCTTGAAACATTCGAATATCTGGAAATAGATTACAACAAGCACAAGGCAGGTGTAGATCTCTTCGGCCAGCGTTTGTCCTACAGACAGTGAAGTGGTGGAAGAAACTTGGTTTTCACTTGATTATGAATAGTTTATCAAACGCATGCATCTCAAGAGAGAAGAGCACAACAACACGCCTCATTCAGGTGATATGATCGGCCTTGGTGCTCTCTGCTGGTGACACCAATGATGTGACTAGTGACAATGAAAAAATTTCAAGATTGACACAGACGCACTTTCCAGAAAAAGTTCTTATGCAGGCTGGAAAGAAGAACTCCAAATAAGATGCATTGTGTGCAGTGACAAAGCAAAGTATTCCACTGGCAAAACCCGCAAAAAAGGACTCTTCCTACCAGTGTGGCGACCAGTGTAGGGCTTTGTATCGAACCATGTTTTAGACTCTACCAAACAGTTGTACACTATGAGAAATAAATGTTTCTACTTACCATCTTAAGCAAAACACTTTAGAATACATTTGTTTTATATATCTAATAATAACTGGCATAATGCAGAAAGTTAATCTATTTTACAATTTTTTGGTTTAATTTTTCCCTGTAAAACATGCCACATCATAAATCAACATAACATGTGGGGAAAAAGGCAGTTACTCTCTAAACTGACATAAATATTGACTACTCTCAGACAAATAAAATACAGTTTTATTTGTTTGCCTAGCTTCCAACAATTTTATTTTATGCTCACATGAACATACTGTAAAATAGCGAAGATCAGTCAGCATACAAAGAAGGGAATTGTGCCCATCTGGCCACTGTAAGTATTAAATCTCAAAACGTACTTAAGATCTAGAAGTGCGATTTTCTGATTAATATGTGTCTGCCAGGGTAGCGATCTATACGAAAATTGGTAAAAGTGATATTATTGTTTCGTAAAGCACTTAATTTCAAGTACCAGTACCCACATAATGTATCTACCAACTTTAAATTGAATTTTTTCAATAAAAGATTATCGACTTCTAAGAGTGAGCAGCTTCGTATTTGGCGCCACCTGTTCTGTTTCGATTGTTTCTGCTTGTTAAACAACAGTCGACAATATTTTAAATGCATCTCAGCCAAAAAATATAATTAATATTCCAGAGCTCTTATACTATTACAGAATAATTCCTTCTCAACTGCAAGGCTTTGAGAGACTCATACGCCAGTGATGGGTTCGAGGTCGTTACAGCCGGGAGAGGGCTGGTGACGAGGGTCCATCCCAACACACTCCTGGAGTGATTTCGGACAACCATATAAAACTGAAATTTGGATCGCCGGCCGACATAAAAAGGATTTGAATCAGCGTCCTGCAGAACGACATCGTCAGGCCGGGCCGTTACTGCTCACTCACCAGGCTCTGTGATTCACATCTGGCGCCAAACAATAATAGACGCTGTCTTTCATTTGATCCAACAAGGGGAGAACTAGAAATGTATTCCATAATAATTAACAAATTTGCATTCCAAGAAATGACTTAGGCCGATCGCACGTTGCGACTATCCGAAATTATCGAAAGAAATATTCAGTGTTTATGTTTTGATTTTAGAGACCTTTAGGTTCAGGAAATTTCCACACCAAATGAACAAACGAGAAATTTTCTTTAAAATGTACATGATCCAGAAATTAACATTTTCGAGAAATTTGAGTTGGTTTCAGTTGAACTAACTATATCCAAAAGTGCAGTGAACGCGCTTACGTGAGTCTCTGCGCGCGTGTTCGCTTCTAAGCGTCTTTTATTTTAGATTTTGTTTCTCAATTTCTTGACATTTTCAGTTTGCATAAAATTTTTATAATTAAAATGTTATTTTTAACTAGAATATTCATTGAACATATTGCTATATCACTCTCCAATTTCATTCTGAAAATTGAAAATAATCAATCGCTTCTTCAAGAAATTAGTAAAATCTTTTAAATGCCACTTTGTATTCGCGAATGTCCATATCGCCATCCACAGACAACATCATTAGATAGTGGGTAATCGTAAATCAAGGGATACGGAACTATGAGATAGCTGACGATGAAAAACAGTTATGGCTATGGTGAATCAAGGATTCCAACTTTCTGGGCTATAGTCAAAGCTGGTGTCCGATGCCTGTTAAATATTTGATAAACCGTGACTGTTAGATTGCAACCTAGCGTGGTGCGTGAGCGGTAACGCTCGGGCAGGCCATTGGGAGGATGCGGATTCGATTCCTTTCAGGCGATCCAGAGTTCAGTTTTCCATGATTTTCCTAAATCACTCCAGGCGAGGGCAGGATGGTTTCAACAGAAGGCCATGACCGATTTCCTTCCCATACTTTCCCACCAGTCTTTTACCGTCTATAATGACCTCGCTGTCAACGAGTCATAAAGCCCAATCACAAAAATGTTAGATCACAGCCCGTTTATTCAAACTCAGTTGGCTCGCGTCACTTCTCAAAAAGTATTGAATCACTGACATTCAACTGGTGAGTTGAACTGCAGTTTAGTCTAGTGAAGCTGTACTGTTTGGTGGCGGGTCAAAGATGTGGCGTCCAAGGAGGAGCACCGCGTACCAGCTCAGCGCTGATGGCCATTCATGATTCAGTTCACGTTCTCACGAACAAAGACTGTGCATTGACAACGGGTAGTATAGTACAGATGTGTTAGATGACGCGACGCTTCCTTGCATTCTATGTTGACCTGATATTTATTTCCTGACGACGATGTTTTTCTTTCTTCGCATCAACGCTGAAAAACAAAAATTCATGCGCTACATGTGTCTCCTCTTTTGTGTCTTTTATTTCGCCATACGTTTCATGATTTAACGTGTTAGCATTGCAACTTTCCCTCGGCCTCTATTATCGATAGCGGAAATGAATTTCATGCATGTAGTTTCTCCGTATGGCGAGATAGCTAATTAATAAATATCTTAATCGATAATCAAATTGCCAGTTCACTATCCACCGGTTTGGCACAGAGTATTAAATAATGACATATCTGTCGAATATGCAGTCGAAAATAGCATATGTATATTTGTTTTGATTTTACATAAATCAAAATGAAGCGTCATTTTCACAATTACGAAACAAAACATTTAATATACACTTAATTGTTAAGATTGAAGATAGAAACCACTACTATAATTAAAGAATAACTCTGAAATCTTATCATGCAGAACAGGAATTTTTTTCTGCGTGCTGTTTGCCTACTGCTACAAAAAGTCCCGGTCTTCTTGGTTGGGGAGTTTACTAAGGACTGCATATTTGCAGTCCAAATAAAAAATATCCGTTCGTCGAAACATCTCGGGGAGAGTAGCCATGTTGATATTAATTTGATAACAAATCCAAGAAAAGAGGAAAAGCAGCATGTTACAAAAGAAATAACTTACTAATAGTATAGCAAAAAGCTCTTCTTGTTTACTATCCAACCGCAAGAAGATACGATCTTATTTCTAGAACAAACAGGATAAATAATCAGTACATGTAGAAGAGCTAAACTAATTAGATACAAAAGAACACATGGTAAGGATCAGTTTGGCGATCGCAATTTAACTATTGGATAGAAGCAGTAAAATTTAGAAACTTAACTCTCAAAAATTCAGCCGGCTACTGTTTAAATTCGGCACTATGCTTTCTGGTAATGGTGGAAACCTACCGTGAAACGCAAGGAGAGCAATACTCGTTAGAGTATTCCAGACCATAATCAAATTCTTAAAGTCAAAGTGTGAGAAATAATTTGTTTTAAAAATAAACTTTTCTCGTCGGTAGAACATATTCCTTCTATCGATAACTAATTAATAGCAACTCCTAAATTATAAATTGCTGACATACTTATTTCGAACAAAATCACCACACAAAAAAGTTAAGGGTGGTATGATGCTGTGTTTTGTGTTATGAAACGCCCTGCAAAGATTTCACTGGTTTGTTCGATAAGTGGAAGCGACAGAGGCGTGACTGGAACAGTTTTTACAACACAACACTTTCCCGTCGCGTAATGTTGAGACAGTGATTGCCTCAAACAAACGACGCAACCAAGAATCGAAATGACGTAAAAATGAGAGGAGACGAGACCGTAGTGGTGCTATACTGTTCAGAACTTCATTACTAGGCAAGATTTTTTCAGCAGATCAAAATAAATGAGAACAGTAAAAGAAAACTAACTTCTAGTCAGATTCAGTATGAAAAAGAGTAGAAGTGTTTGTTAAGCACTCTTAAATGTTTCGGAAAACTTAATATGATCGTGAATAACTAGAGTGAAATCTCAATAGGAATTGTGTTTAACCGTATGTTAAATTCAGCATACAGAGAAAACTGCGAATTCCAGTGTGCCGTTTGCGATAATTTTTCTTGTACGATGTTCTTAGTTGACATCAGCAACTGGTTACACAGAGTTTCCATTTGTTCTTTTCTTTCAACAACTAATTCTAAAAGAAAACTACAATACATAAAATCAATCTTTGCCTGTTTATGCCTTAATATTACACCACCCCAGAGAGTTAGCGTTAACCTTGCCATTCAATATCAAAGAAGCTCCAGTATAGTAATATAAACTAAAATCTCGATACAGTCGCCACATGTAGCATGCACACAGTGGCAATGAGTATATGGCCAAACCAATCTTGCTGATAAATATACAACTCATGGTGACATGTACTAAAATTCACCCCCTATCTTCTATAATAGACACTAAGACAATCACCTCAAATATATATATATTTTTTATTATTATTATTATTGGCTGCTTGTTTTAGATTAACGCTTCAAAATCTCTTTTCTAGAAATTAGTTAAATTATCTGTCCCTATCATCTCCTCTCGTTTTAATCACAGTACTAGCTACGCGGAAGGTGAAAATACCATTGCGAAGTATAAATTCTTGTAGCTGTGGAAAAAATTATTATTAGGTTACTTTTTCCCCACATTTTTTTTTTCTTATGGCTTTACACCTCGTCTACATCGAGGTCATTAGAGGCTGGATGGGTGGGACCGGGGACTAGGAACGGGATGGAATTCGGCCATGGCCTTTTGAAGGAAGCCTCCCGCCATTCGCCTCGAGTGATTTGGGGAAACCATGGAAAACCCAAATCTGGATGCCCGGACGGGCATTCGAACCGGCGTCCTCCCGAATGCGAGGCCAGAACGTTAAACGCTCAACCACCACATTCGGTTTCTCGCAATTAATCACATAAGGTTTTTACAGAACAACCTTGCTCCTGCAATACCGGAACACTCCACGAGGATTTGATAAGAAATACATTTAATGTAACCAAGAAGTGTTTTTACTGAACCTGGAGTGGGGGTGTATGATTAACGCTAGGTTCTGGCTGTTGGGACAGCGCTTGTTAAAAAAAGCTAAAGCTACGTATTCGACCCGAAAGCTGATTGGAGGTAAGTTAGTCTGGTTTTGGAAGTAGGTTGGGCAGTACTTTTCCTCTTTACCTTATCTAACCCTTTAACCCTATCGGTAGAAGTGACCTACAGTCTGATATGCAATCCGAACCACGGAAGATTTCTGGCGTACTTCACATAACACAGCAAGCTGTACCAGACGTGAAAGTCGGATTCGAAGCGAGACCTCAGGCCGCTGGGACAGTGTTAGCAGTAAAGAAGCTGTGTAGTACTGACCAGCAGAAGCGGCAGCAGCAGCAGTGGGAGGAGGCCGGCGTCCGCGTGCGTCGGCCGCATCTCGGAGACTGTGGCTGGCGCAGTTCAAGGTCAGCTTTCCACCACACCGGAGAGGGGCGCCACGACCCACTTGGCGCTTCCGGAGCGACACGACCTGCGCCAGCAGAAGCCGCGTGACGTCATACACTACCTGCACAAAGGCGCTGGTCAGCGTTGTGTACTATCATGTACATAAACGAAATTCATAAATCACTGGTTAAACTTTCAGAGAGTATAAGAAATCAGTCTCTCGAAAGAAATAGCCAACAAAACAGGTTCCAGAATATCGGTAGGGGGGAAAGAAAATTATTACAAACATTAAAAATGCTTTAAAATTTTTAACGACAGATGTTGGACGAAAAGAGAAAGTTTTTAAAAAAAAAAATGTCTGCGGAAAAATGATTAAAGGAAATGGTTTTCATAAATAGCAATAGAAGAAATGATACATAAGATTGAATGAGCGTATTGTATCACCGCGAATTTTTAAGACAAAAAGTGCTGGTACTAATAAAAAAAACTTGAAAAAACGCACTACAACACAGTCGTGAAACTAGAAAGTCTTTACGTGAATGATTGCTTAGTATTGACCTAAAAACTAAGTCCACAACCTGAAGGTTGGTTGGATCCCACCGAAGGAGGCATACTAAGCCATCGTGTCGGAGGTACGACGGCCAGTTCCTTTCCTCATGGACCTACAGTTTAACGTGGAATCCGAACAAAAGTCCTGGCGTAGCTCATATGACCAAACGCAACTCTTAAAAATTTCTGGACCCACCGGGATTTGAACCTGGGACCTGCCAACGAACTTCTGAAAGCAAGAGCCTTAACCACTTTTAAAAAAAATACCTCATCTTAACCGTCTACAAGTGTGTTCCTGTTTCTTCAACTGTGTACGTACTATATTATCGTCGTTATCGTCTTCAGTGGGTACAACACAGGATGGACAAAACACTTAATTAAAACCACCCATGACCTCAGCCGGACTCGAACCGGCGACCCTTGTTGTTCCGGGAAAAAACGACCAAATGCCTGGAGAGACAGCTCGAGGATTTTGCACCACGACAACGCACCGTCGCAAACAGTTGCTGGCGAAACCAACACCACGTGATGACACAACCGCCCTATTCTCCATATATGGCACCCTGTAACTTTTAACGATTTACCAAACTCAAAGGAACACTCGAAGCATTGCAAATTTCAACAATAAATGAGATAAAGGTGAAATCGCAGACCGAGCTCAAGACCATACATAAAGAGGAGTTCCAACAGAGTTCCTCAAACTGGAAATTACATTGGCATAAGTTCATAGTATGAAAGGGGGACAACTTTGAAGAGCACAGTATAAAAATTTAAGATTAAATAAATGCTTCCTAAAAAATTTTAGTTATTTTTTATCACACCTCGTATATTCTCTTAATCCTCTTTCATAGACATCCAAAAACAATTTTGGCTTATAACCTGGGACTCAGCATTTACTGTTGTACCTTAAATCACATCCCTACACCTTTGTGTCATCATCACGGAAACAGCTCGTATTTTGAGTTGGTTGGGTGAGTCACTGCTTACGGGATTAAAGGCTGGATTGCACGGAACAAAGCTTTGTTTACTCCACCGATGTTCATTCGTCAGTAACATGAGACAGTAAAGTAAATGTGTTGATTGCCGTGGTCGTCCCAGTTGGGCTGTAGGTCCGGCTCCACTGTAGATGGAGAAAGCAACCGCATTCCGTCGGTATCTCATCACGACCACCATACACGTCATTAACCTTCACCGCACTGGTTTTTCTTCTCTTTTTTTTCTGCGGTGGCGTTGAAAATTATCTATCCAGCTGCGCCATAGAGAGAGAGGAACCGGAATGTTCCAAGTCCTAAGTGCCGAGAAACACATTACAACCTCCACCTGTTCTGCTGTGAAGTTTTACAATGTGTAGTAGCTGATGACGACGAGCTGTCTGGATGCAACTAAAGATGTTTTTTAAGAATTAACTGCGCTGTATAGTGCATCTGTGGCGTAACCATTTTGGTCTATTCATACTTATTTTATTCACTCTCCCTACCACGGTACCACAACATTAGCAGGATTAGTATTAAGGAACGGCAATGAAACTGGTTCTTTTTCGTTAATTTCTTTAAAAGATTTAATGTTGTGTTGATGTTATTTAACAATCCAATTTAATTAAAACTTCTGAAAAAAAGTGCACTAGACAACAGCAATTCATTACGTTCCTTCAAGACCTCAGTGACACGAAATTCTTTACCTCGAATCTGAACGAAATTGGCTTTGCTTAAATCTTAAACCAATAGCAATTTAGCAATAGAGTCCTGTGGGCCGAAGACCACCAGGGCGACCTAGGAAACTCTGGCTGGATACCTTGCTAGAGGTCATGCAACTAGTGAATGCCTGAAGGATCGGGTTAAATGGAAAAAGAAGTTCAGTAAAGCAGTCTCCCCAAAATGCAAGATAAATGCTACTGCTAAGAAGAAGATAGCCCCTTGACATGGTTGTTGAACCGACAATATTATTGTGACAACGAATGCGGTAGAGTTATGTATTCGGGCTGCTTAATCACTTCTAAAACATACGTATGAAACCCTACATGTAAAACACAAATTATATATTCGTAATGTTTTGAAATTTGATGCTTAAAAAATTATTTACCTTGACGATTTTGGGTTGCATATTTCTAATATTTAATCTGAGGAACTGTCTCATATTTCGCCATTTCTAATTCATTTTGTGGTGACTTTTCCGTAGAATATGATTGGGGAATGTAAAGAACGCATCATATGGAAGCAGTAAACCAAAATTAATAGAGGATAATACCATTAGTAGCATTCGTAGGTATAAAAAGTCGCAACTTCTGTAATTTTTCTCAGAGATTAGAGCTATTTAAGAACAAAGTCTTTCTCGGCGTTGAGAATGTATAAACTGCTCTCGGGTGACAAGCCGAGTCAAGAGTGCGTTGTCACACGATGTTTCGGCGAATCATTGCCGCCATCTAGATGGCGGCAATGTTTCTACTCGCCGAAATATCGTGTGACAACGCACTCTTGACTCGGCTTGTTACCCGAGAGCAGTTTATACATTAGAGCTATTGTTGCTAAAATATTTTTTAATCCAAAAAGTCTTTCTTTTTTCAACTGACTACTTGCTGCCAATATTTTGTTTCTTGCAAGGAATTCCCAGCCATAAAAAGTCTTTAATAGTATAAACCATTTCAGATCTATTCGCTTTTTTTTTAACTGCTTAACATTTCTTATAACAACTAGGTCTTTAGAGACGGAAAAGGATGGTGGGCAAGTATCGGGAAGGAATTCGGCCATGGCCTTTTGAAGGAAGCATCCCGGCATTCACCTGGAGTGATTTGGGGAATTCATGGAAAACCCAAATCTGGATGCCCGGACGGGGATTCGAACCGCCGTCCTCCCGAATGCGAGGCCAGAACGCTATCCGTTACACCACCACGCTCGGTGATCTAGTCGCGATTGCAGATAAGACAAACAATTTCATAAATAATTGTGTATTGTGGCTTCAATTGGCATATTGAGAGGTGACTACCATGAAGTAAATACATGTGAAGTACGTAATATGTGCTGTATAATGTGTTAGCATGCAAGTATAACGGCTTATCAGGATAATGTTAATGTATGGAATAGCGGCTAGGTTGGATAGCCTGTAAGATTGATTCATATGTAAGGATTATCGTTGTTTAGCAAAGATAATGGAGTAAACAACAGATGAAAAGAAAACATTCGAATTTCTAAACAGAAATCTGTAATCTTTCATGTGACACGAAGTGCTGAAATAAATGTTAAAAACTGAAAAACGTAGAACAAATTATTAATTACAAGTTTGCAAGAATTTTGTAATAAAGTAATTTTACCCAGTGAAGTAAATTGCATTAACTACGACGACTTATTTTAAGAAACAGCGACGAAAATCCATCGTTTGACATTTTGGTAAATCCTAAATGCAAAACGGACTATTTACAAACATTTACATTAATATATCAGGTCTGCGGTATCGTGATTAGGTAAATTGTTAAAAGAAATTAATCAAAAGAGCTACAACTTAAATAATTCATAGACATAGCTACGAAATTTTTAAATAATTAAATCAATATTACTTAATGATTCAGAATAATAATAATAATAATAATGGAAAATCTCTAACACAGACACCCAACAGAGAAACATCATATTCAAAGCTGAAATAAAAACTATAAAACGACAATTTACTAGTTATGCATAGATTTTATTACCATTGACTATGAATAGGATGCTTTTGAATTGTTACACTTGCCTAAGCAATATATTCCACAATTTAACATTTATTGATCACTAACCAAAATTAATTTAAAGTCTTGACATTCATGGTACAGCATGTGCACAGAAAGACTCCAAAAAGACAGAAAAATGGCGAATTAATTCAAGAAAATGTGAAGTTTCACAAAACAAAATCAACGTACCGTGATATCTGTTAGCATATCTCGAAAATTAACAATCCCCAAAATGACAAAAATTATAAAATTGTTCCCATCTCACTCAAGAATAAAAAAAATCACTAGCACAAAACTTTCAATTATGGGCCAAGACCAACTGAGAAATTTTTCTCGTGTAGGTTTCAAACCATGTCTCTGGTTTGGCCGATTGAAGCACAATGCAAACAGATTGTCGTTAACTTTTCTAGGAAATATTCTATAGCTTTCGGTGTCCCTTCTATTCTTAAAATTTTTGCTCACCTACTCCACATTTTTGTTTTGTTTTCTGTCCATGTCACATAATAACCAATTTAAGAAAGCGTTGCCTTCTTAATCTGGCCGGTTCATTTCATTTTAGGTTCGCTTTGAGCATGGCTGTGGCCCGTGTCACATCATACATGTGTTGTTGGGACGCCGACACACATAACAAGTCTCTGTCTTTGTTATCAGGTCAAACTCACCCCAGCTAAAGCAGGCCTTAAACGCCACGTCGATCGCAAAGACGGTTCCATTCCGTACGTTATGACTCGTCGTATTGACGGTTCTACAAAAATTCACCACAGATGTCGGATTCCTTTAGTGCGAAGTGGAGTGCTCTTGATTTCATACATCACTATGAATTTTATGAGTAAAAAGACAGAAGCTGCACTTGCTGTATCGTTATTATAGAAGAAAATTATACCCTGCCCATCAGCTTGCTCAAAGAATTAAACAAAAAAAACCAGGACTACAAAAATTACCTTCGAATGAATAATCAAACTTATGATAAGCTACAGGAGGCCATAAGAACACAATCTCCAAGTAAGATAATTTAATGAGAGCTGCAGAAAATTCCGAGACCCGTTTAGTAATAACTTTATGTTTTTTGGCCACAGGAAGAACTTAGACTGAGTAGCTCGTTCGTATGGACCGTCTCAAACATCAATACTTACGTACGTTACGACGGGAGCGTGTCGTGTCGCAAGGTTCGATGACCTGTGACATGGCCTTGGTCGTACTGTCTGCTTTACGACCATTCCATTCACGAAGTCCATGGAATGGTCCATGCGACAGTCGTAACGTGTATGGCCCGTTTATGCTAATGAAGGCGTGGATGTGCTAACTTCGAAGTATTTCTCTCATTGCCTTTTATCCTCGTTATAACAAATACTTTTGTTTTCATTCAATACTAACTTAACAGTGGGTTAAATATTAAAATAGGTCCTCTGCCCTCGCACCTTTTCCTTTATGTTGAAACAATTCAATGAATCAAAATGATCATTACGTTGATCGCAGATATAAAGGCAGAAAAGTCATTGAAATAAAACAACCATTTTTTTATACAAATATTCCTCTCTCTACTATTGAAGTGAAAACAGGAACAACTCTAAGTTGATATGTTTTATGCGTGCATACTGATTTTACGAATTATGCAAAGACATTTTAGCTGTGCTCGCACAGACATCTCACAATTTAAATGCATGATGCTTTTATTTCTATGTGTGACATCTATCAAACACTTAAACTTTTATGGGACAAATGTTATTTTGATTCATCATTTGAGTGATATTCTTGCAAGCTACGTTTTATTATTATTATTACGAAAGAATAGAATATTTAACACTATTACCCATGGCTTCTCGCGCGGACTTCCAGATCATGTATGGTGGGCAAGCATACTAAGTTACGCCCTCAGCTCTGTTCCACCCTACATGCTGTATTTATTTAAAAATTAAGTTTCAGTGCACTTAAAATGCGACTGCTAAAACTTAAGTAATTCCTTAATATGCAACCCGCACCGCAGGGTATCGAGAATGAAGCTGTCAGGCGGCTGATACTGTTACACGCCAGGCTGAGAAGATAAGTCGTGAGAAACGGCCGATCAGTGTGGAGTATCCAGTCGTCTGGATGGTGGTTGAGCGGCGGTCAGTTTCTATTCGCGGGTCTCCGGCATGGAGATAGGTCTCGGGCACGTTTGGTTTGCGTGCTTGCCCATTCAGTGCGAAACTAAATTACATTTATATGGATCATTCTATGCACAGAGTTGCGGAAAATAATATGTTTGATTTTTGTAACTTTCAAATTATTAACTAAGAGTTAAAATGCATTGACACTAAATATGCTTAATGTGCCTAGAGAATCTCTACAAAGCATTCGGATCGTAATTTAAAGGAGAAAATTAAAATTTTAACAGTAAATAATCGATAATAATGGCAATCACTGGAGTACAGAAAGATATGATAGAGATCTTAATAATAGAAGATAATACAAGACAAAGCCACATTTAGAAGGTTGATACGAAACTTCAGGGGTACCCAGGAAAAGAGGATAGGTAGTAATATCTGGATCCAAGAAACGAGGAAACAGCAAAGTGATAGGATGAAGAACTATTGGAGTAAAAAAAAAAGGGGGGGGCGTCGAAATGAAAGCACAGGATTACTTTTCATGGTCTTTAAATGGGAAAAATAGAAGAGAAGAAGAATGAAGGTACTCTCTTTCTTAATTACCAGTTGAAAGATAACGGATTTTGGATAAAAATGTATATAAAACTTTATATAAAAACTGTAACGCAGATTCGTCGCTGATGAAGCCTCGATGAGAGGTGAAACGCGTACGACACAACAATAAATTAATTAAACAGTTGCATTGGCGTTATCTTTCAACTGGTAAATAATTAAGCAACTGCGGAAACATGGCCTGCAACAACATTGCATTTACTCTCTTCATGTTTATTTAAGTACAAACGATAATGAGTGTCATAAATTCAGGTCCGCTACTTCATCAGGTACAAGTGGGTTATAAAAAAACTTAAACGTAAAAACTATCTTGAAGCGATTTGATGTAACCAAAACATTCTGCATCTTAAGCTTAGACAAACATGCGAAAATTCTATTCTATAGCATTATTATTTTACTGAAAAGACTAATACGTACTCATGAGGAACAAATGCTGATACGAAAGTGCGGAAAATAGAACAACCCATATAGCTGAAGAACTAAAAGATTATTTTAACGAACTATAGACGCAAAAATAAATAAATTGTGTGAAGGAAGAATAGAATATATTAAAATGTATTTTCTACAAGTGATTGCTTAAAAAAATTGAGCCAGGAACTAAAACCGCCAGTTTTGTTTATTACATAGATAGATAGATATGTTCACTTTGATCCCATGTGAGAATAATCTCGGGGATGTGGAACAGTACATACCCTTATTTGTAATGTCAATATTACTATATAATTGATAATGTTATTATATATTGACAACAAGTTAGCTACAACCCATTAGTATAACCAATATCTCCTGTTATCTACAAATACAATCCCAAGTTAATTAATACTTATTATGTGGAACAGTGTATACACTTGTTACCAGCATCTAATAATCAGTTATTTTCTTACAACCAGTAACCATGATAAGTTTCACTGTAATTTGCGACTACATATTATATCATGTTAGTTGCTATTTATGTGGAACAGTACACACACTTATTAACAATATCAATTATATTACCAACAACTCACAAGCAGTCAATTACTTAACAACCTGTTAGTATGATAATTTTTCACAGCAGTTTTTGAATGCATGCTATCCCGAGTGGAATTTTGTAAACACAATAATTACTTAAATTGTCAAAAGTTTCAACAGAAAGAAAAACCATATATCATTTTAGTAATTGTGGACAACTTTGTCACCTTCCCCTTCCATACACCATATATACTATTTTATCAGTCATTCTTAGTTATTCTTATGGCTCCTAGCTGTATGGATCAGGCAG
Organism: Vandiemenella viatica; assembly: GCA_031002005.1. Classification (NCBI taxonomy): domain Eukaryota; kingdom Metazoa; phylum Arthropoda; class Insecta; order Orthoptera; family Morabidae; genus Vandiemenella; species Vandiemenella viatica. The sequence goes on from JARYHS010011408.1 coordinate 71,185,520, forward strand.
GAAGCGAATCAAGCTATACTGTAGGTATATGTGCGAACGGACACGTGTTGGAGGTATGTTCCGCTTGCAGATATGTTACAATTCGGCACCTTTCGCTCCGCCGTATGCCTGAGGCACCCAGGTCGGAACAGCCACGATTTCCCGCTCACTGCACAGTGCTAACGAGCGTGGAAAGTGCGGCGTCCTGTTTTCGGCAGCCAGCTGATCGACATTCAACCAGGTCAGCGAGCACCTAAATAAAGGCCTGACCGCCGCCGGTGAGGCCAAGGATTAACTCCGTACTCTCACAAGTCGTCGTGCTTTGAATGAATTTCATCTCTCTCTTGTCTCCGAACAAGAGATGTGGAATAGCAAAGTGGTTGTTTGTATTTCATTGGAGACAAGCGATTTAAACACAGACCCGATTAATCGGAACTCGATTATCCATCACTTCCGGTAATTTATTATTAATTTTAATTGCGATGGAGCTAACTTTCCGGTGGCAATTACGCTAGTCATCTAATTACCCCTTTTATATTATTTTTTAAAACTTTCTTTTATGATTGCAGGGTTAAATTGCTACCCCAACTTACTTTTTGAATTTACAAATTTTAATTTTTAATTCCTTAAGCGTTTTTGGTAAATTATTCATCACTTCACTTGGTAATTTGTTCCAATACCTGATACCCTTACCAACAGAAGGAAATTTTCTCACTCCCTTATGCATGAAAATGAGCGCCAGCTTGTGGTCATTGTCGCCTTTCCCCTTCCATACACTATACCTAATTTCCCTCCAAACCTCTTCACCAAAATATGACCTGTAAATTCCCAGCACTCTCTTAAATAAATTGCTGGAATGTTTACGTGGGGGGAACGCAGGTTCGAATGCCCATCCGGGAATCCAGATTTGCTTTCCCATTGTTTTCCAAAATCACTGAAGGCCGGAATGCTTCCTTCTAAATGCCATGGCCAAATTCCTTCCACTTCCTCGTACTCACACCTTTCCCGCATCTAATTACCTCGACGTCGACAATGCGTAAAGCCCAACGGGAAAAAAAAATAGAAACGAATGACGCAAGTTCTCACACCATATCTTTTTCCGCCATTTCTGAAATATCTGATCAAAATATCAGATGTCTAACGCGCTATTCTCTACATGAAAAGGACTATCTGACCAAAGTATTTGGACAACCCTACTTAATGTGGAATTGAACGCTGAATATCACGACAGGCGGATCCGCTGGTCTAAAAGAAGACAAGGGAGTTTTGTGGTTTCAGACCGAGTCAGAAGGAGGGCGATATCGCTTTCTAGCTCGGAAGGACGAGAGTTCAAACCCCCTCATGCCATCCTGGCTACGGTTTCCCCGAGACCCTACAGCAGCCCGCCTCCCAGGTGAAGCCTTGGAGGAATGAAACCTGTTAAAAAAATGTATGTTGTCAGTAGAAGAGTAAGATTCGCTATTCATTATCTGTCACTCTCTTCACTCGTTTGATCGTTTCACTTGGCTTCATACTCACACGTCTCTTTGCAGTTCTATGAACCACGCCGCTAACTCACCCATACACAAATGTAAGACTAGCAATTTATCTCAGTGTCAGGAGTCCTCGAGTCACATGATTTGCTGTCGCATTCTCTTGTCTGACTTTCCGACTCCTGTAGATTCTCTTAACAGCTTTTCGTCCGCTCAGAACTGCGTCCTCCAATGTGGGTCTTTCGCTAAGAAGCAAAATTTCCGCTACCCTTTCGCAGTCTCCAGGAACCAACAACTCTCCGTGTTTGACTTCTGTCCTGCTTACGATGATACTGAGTGATATTGTGTTCAAATTGATTGCTGTTCTCCAGATTTCATATAGTTATTCAAATAAATGATTACAAAATACTTTGTTAAAATAGGGCTTCGACATCCACATTATAAAAGCCGACAGAGTACTGGTGTAATGTCTCTATTTGTCAGATTGCTCTGGTGGATGCGCTGTACTTTTATTAAACCCGTTCCCTCACTAATTTCCCTAAGACATGTGAAGCATCTCTTGTTTCCTCGTATCTTCACTTTTTCTTCTGCTAACTGATACCTAGATTTGGTCTGCGTAAGATCAGAGAATCAAACGGATTTTCTTATTGTTCTAGTCGAATGAAATACTGAAGCCGCTACCAGCCCTCTTTTATTAAAACATATTTAATAGTTCAGTTACAAGTAAAATGCATCTGCAGACTTCACTCGACGTAATGTGAGCAAAAGCCAGGTTTCTGACTGAGACAACATTCTAAGACAGATGTTCGAACGAGAATCAGCGGGTACTAGTTGCGATCCATCGATAGGCGAACCGATGCAGTACCTGCTAATTCCGTTGATCAGATACATGAGAGAAATATCGCTAGTTGGTTGCTACAAAGTGAACTCAGCTGCGTGTGCAGTTACAGCCATGCATCGGCATAAGGTGCTGAGCTAATGAACGACAGTTTCCGCTCAGTCGAACTAGCATATTACGTACGTACGCAACTGAAGCTAAGACTTTCGTGAATCTGGATAAATAATCTAAAATAATTAAAATATATCCTTCTATAGCCTTTTAAACCTACCACCCCATCATTCTCTTATATTGATTTTAGAATACCATGCAACACTTAAATTAGAATGGCTCAAGTGGAGATCGAACATGCATCATCCCCAATGACAGGCCGGAACCGCTCACCCATCAGGCTCTGTAAAGGTGCATTCCCACGATCCCTTGTAGGCGAGGCGAGACGAGACGGGACCTTATTAGCCGAAGTGTAGGGACGACCGCGGGCCGCAAGTTAGTCCTAACTTAGCTCACCGCCACCTCCGCACCACGTTGCCTAGTGTCACTTGGCACAGAGCACTTTACAGCAACAGAAGGGGTGCGCACCGCTGCTGCAAACCGATGGCAACAGCGCACCGCTACACACGCCTGTGATATGTACCGACTCAGAGTGGGTAGCTGCGTCTCGTCTCCGCTAGCAGAGGCGGCCCTGTTCCCATGGCGTCCCGTCCCATCCCGTCTCGTCTAGCCTTCGTTTGCAAGAGATCGTGGGAATGCACCTTAATGCATACGCACGTAAATATAATTCTATTATAGTTTCTGTATGAGCATACGTACGGGAGTAAACATTTGGTAAGTAGTAGGGAAAGGTATATATTGGAGAAAATGAGCGGATGTTTCAGGGAAAGAGATAAGTGAACCTTGCTTGATTATGAAGGGAAAGTATGAAACCATCATTAAGGGTACCAAATACAGGACTTGGAAGGGGTGTCAATGCTGACAACTAAATTTATTTGTAGGAATTACAATCAGTAACTCATGTGATACAGCAGCTGGTTTGAGAGTAACTGGAAAACAGGATGGGAATGAAGAGAGTGTTGGGTGTATATAAGGCATACATTGGCGTGATGCCTGGATTGATATTGAGAGAAGGATCTGAAGTAGTATGTAAAAAGTAAGAGACAACCACTACCATTAACTGGCGCTACTGCGTAAAACCTAAACACTTTGTAGTGTCCCTCTCTGTATATCTCTGGGATTAACTACTTTATAAACAGTTTTACTGATTATCACAAAATAAATTATTGTTGGTGGGGTTCTCTTCCGAGGTGGTCCTTCACATTAATACAAGTGAAACATGAATTATTAATGAGAAACATACTGATTTTATTGATTTTATACATAGAAAGCAAAGTTATTTCGGAAAAACAATTACTTGAATGGGTAAATGGTTGTTCCCTCTTTAGTACTGGAATTTACAGTTCTTTAATTTTGTTGGAGCTCGTTGTGGTCTCTGTAGACGATTGCGTTACCGTAATGTTGAGCAGCGCAATGAGAAGAGTCGTGTCGGTGACCCGCGGGGAGGGCTGTGTCGACGACCGCGGCGACGGGGCTTGCAGAGCTGCGTCGTGTTTCGGCAGGCCAGGTAGTCGACCCGCTGAGCGAAGGGTGGAGTGGCGTCTGGAGTCTCTCCTCCGCGACAGCCGGCAGCTCGTCCTCGACCCTGGGGACCTCAGCAATGTGTCCTCAGTAGCGCAGATCGCCCGCTGCTGTCTGCTCGCGTCGAACCAGAGTCCCTCTCGTCCAGTCTCCGCCGGTCCGACATCAAGTGTCCGTCCTCCGTCAATTCTGCCTTCCTCGTAGACTCGCCTTGGGCGGAGTTCGTTCCTCTTCTCTCTCCCGATTGGTCGAATATATAATAAAAAAACAAAAATATCAGCAACCAGCGAGAATGAATTCCATTGGCTGGGATAACCCCACCACCAGCGTCATTTTCTTGGTAGGTCACCCCCCTCCATATAACCATAGTCTCTGTGGGCTGCACTTCTTAAGAACAAACAGTTTATTGTTAAAGAATGTTTCTTCGCCAGCGACGTCTGCGAAATGTCTGACAGCTCGGCTGGAACATTTTATGATTGGGGCTCTCAAAGAAACCTTTCATTCGTCGAACATCCACACAGGGGAGCTCACAATGTAACACTGTGTCCATTGTTTTAAACAAACCTCTACTATATCCGAGAAGCTCTCCATCACTTCAGTAAATTAATGCCCCAAAACACTCGGTAACACAAGGGAAGTCTGTTATTTTGAACGTCAACCAGACCTCAATAAAGTACATTCTTTATTACTCACTAGCCTGTCCACTAGGTTACAACCATTATCCTTTCTATGACAAGTAATAATATTAAACATTCCTCATGATAACCTTGTCGGTCGAGAACCGGACTCAAATCAAATGATATGAACTTATGTAAATTAAATACATTATGGTAATAACACTACTGGATCTAACAACAACATTTCTTGTTACTGATAAATAATGAGATCTACAGAATGGGACATCTCATTTACCCACGTTCCCGGTTTTTCAAAAATTGCTTTATCAATTTTTGAAAGTTCTTGATTCTTTATTAAAATATTCCTCTTAAAAAAATACTACAATGCGAATCTAAACATTCCCGAACATGATACTAGTGTTTATTCATCTAGCGGGGTGAATCGTCTGTCATTAGCTCAGGTTTGTCACACATTCATACCACAATATTGCTATAGATCTAAATCTACTTAAATAAAACACATAGTTAAGTTCTTACCTATTCTAAATATGAACTTATTCTATAAAATTAAATGATCTTTGTTCATTCCTTTCAACAACGCTACAGAAACAGTTCAACGCTATTTCAGTAAACATTAACGTGAGTGCAGATAAGATGAAATGACTACCATTTCTAAAAACTCAACTTTAGCGATAAATATCTTTAAGAAATCGTTTTCTGTCTTTGCAATATATTTTTAGACGTGAAACTTGATCTCACACGAAAAAGGGAAATTAGTTAGCTAGCATGCAATTACTGCACTAGTTAAGCATCATATTTTCTTACGTCCACGGTACATTAATTAGACGTACTTTGCGAAGCGCTAGACGTAGAACGGGGTATTTGCGTATTCCTGTCTGACTATAACACTTACTGTATCTCAGCTACGAACATAACGCGACTTTCCATTCGCAAATTAATTCTCTCTCACTCAGAGAATTCATGACATTTATCGTCATTACAAAGTGAAACGAAAGGTATCAACCTTCGTTCCTTTAAGCAACATAGAACGCTAGAAATGCACAACGCTCTCTAATCATGGTCTTACCTTATTTGCCATGTAGAACATGCTGAAGGCATCTAGACTTAAACGTCCATAGCTTACTCAATTACATTGCACCATTTTTTTATTACCATGGGCAAGTAAATCAGACACAGGAAACATGTACGCTTTGCTCAGTTCTAAATCCTACTCTCCGTTTTATACCGCATTTTACTTCGCTCGTCATAATACTCTCGATTGTTATTCACTGCTGCTAGCTTTGGTGTTGTCATATAAATTATTTATTAATCTACTTCCTTTCCCTGCATGTCTTGCAAATTTAAATGACTGATTGACCTTGTTAACCACTCGCCTTTTTTTTTTTTTTTTTTTTTTTTTTTTTTTTTTTACAATACTGCAACTTATTTTTGGAATTACATGATTCAAATTCCTAATTCATGAACAATATTAATTCGCAAAACTGTAATGCTACTGTGCAGTACTGTCCTTTGAACACATGATTAACGTTAGAGGAAGTTGTTTCTTTGAACAGAAAATCTTTTTAAAGATCATCCCACTATCTCTGTTTACTGAATTTTATTACCGGAATTAAACATCGGCTTCCTCTATTGTCTCCCAGAAAAGCAATTCCTTCCCTCTTATATATGGATAAGGCATTCATTAAAACCTACTGGAAATATGTAAAACTACAAACGAGACAATATACAGCTAATTTGCATATGCAGCAATTTTATTCCTTCTACCAAAGTACAATTAAATATATTTAAATTATCTGCATCTTAAGTACAGGGAAATTTAATGTCACTCACTTTCGAGTATATTCCCACTAACTACCTAGAATAAACTAAACTTAATATCCTTACTGATCAATCACATACATTCATGTAGCAAGGCCACATGTACGAGCTCAAAACATCATGAATCACCAGATCATATTTTCCAGGTGCACAAAACCAAGGAATCTTGATTCTACAACCTCTTTAATCTACCATGAACTACCTGAAACCATTTCTCACATTCTGAGACTCTTCCGCCAGAAGTATTTCCACATCCGGACACACTGTGCCAAACAGAAAAATTTTCGGACCTCTTACTGATTTTCCTACATTTTTGCAATTTCAATAGCATTGAAATAACCTTGCAACAAGCGAATGCGTGTAAAAATTCTGACTGTTCGGTTTGTTGGACAACATGAACACGGAAAAACTCGCATTCAGAGATTTTTCCATCCACGCTTACACAAGGTGATTCCTTATGATTCAAAGAATTTTGTTTGCCTGTTCGGCTCGCAAACGAAATCATGGATACAGCAGGTGTCATCGCATTTTCCACTAAATTTACATACTGCGAGTCTTTTCTTTCTCTCCCAAAAACCAATACTTTACTTGCTAGAAGAAACCCTTTCTTTGATACGAATGCAACACTAATGTAATCCTGATTAACCATTTTTCTCGATTTCATCACAATCTTCGGATTACTATACACAGTTGGGATAACTGCACTGACTTTGGCAAACGATTCGCTCGTGACAAGAATGAGAGTGTCTGTCTGCTGACATTCACATTCAATGCCTGTTTCTAGTGATTGAGCGTCGTAATTCTCCGCTTCCCGAAAGCTTTCTTCTCCGATGCCTGCACAAATTGAGTCTGTATTCTCAAAATTGTTTATTTCCTTAGTGAAACTTGAAACTTCTTCCCTCACTATTGACCGAACCTCCGACTTCAAATCTGCTTTCAACTCAGCAAACTCTCCTCTGACAGTTTTCATTTGAGAAGTCATTTTACCTAATTTTTGATCAATTGCGTCACACCGCAAATCTATTCCTTCCAATCGCGAATCTACCCTTTCCATTTGTGACTTGAATTCTGTGCGAAAATCATCCACTTGTGATTTTATTTCAGTTCGAAAATCAAGGACTTGTGATTTTATTTCAGTTCGAAAATCATGGACTTGTGATTTTATTTCAGTTCGAAAATCATGGACTTGTGATTCTATTTCGGACTGCATGCCTCTCAAAAAATCCATTATTGATCCCAAATTTATCGGTTGCAATTCAGCAACAGTTTCTTCCCGTGAATTTAAGTTATCGGTTGGTAATAACGAATCTACAACTTCGTGTATTTCGGATTGATCAACCGGTTCGACTCCAACACTTGTCCCCGGTAACACAGAATTTTCCTCGGCATTCATATTGATGATCCTATTCCTTAATCGCATTAATGTAAAATGGACTTAAAAATAATACAGAATTTATCACAACAAGCAATGAAATTTAACACAGCAACAGAAAACACGGCTCATATACGAAACAATTGTAATCAATCCGGCATACCATAAGAAATTACAACATAACCCCACGTCAAATCACAATAAAGCAAGACAAACGAATGAAACAACGCCGCATTGCAACGAACATACCACAACAAATTTCAATGAAACCAATATACCATCAGAAAACTCAATACATTAAGACACAACAAAATGTGATAAAACAAACGAAATAATTGACACAACATCTGAACACCGGACGGCATTAAGCTGAAGCTGGAAAGAAAATACACACTGTATATTCTACAAGCTCCACAAAAGGAAAACAAACAGAAAATACAAGAAACACAAATCATTCACTCCGCCAAGACAGAAGTTCACCTGCTTCGCCATCTGAAATTAGCTGACATGCATATCCAAGCATTAACTAAATATCTCATGAAGTGAGAAAAATTAAACTAAACAAAACAAGCTCCAATAAAAATTTTGAATTCAACTTGAGGGTTAAAATGTGAATTTTGACCATCGGAAGCCACGAGTTGGGCGCCAATTATGTAGTGTCCCTCTCTGTATATCTTGGGATTAACTACTTTATAAACAGTTTTACTGATTATCACAAAATAAATTATTGTTGGTGGGGTTCTCTTCCGAGGTGGTCCTTCACATTAATACAAGTGAAACATGAATTATTAATGAGAAACATACTGATTTTATTGATTTTATACATAGAAAGCAAAGTTATTTCGGAAAAACAATTACTTGAATGGGTAAATGGTTGTTCCCTCTTTAGTACTGGAATTTACAGTTCTTTAATTTTGTTGGAGCTCGTTGTGGTCTCTGTAGACGATTGCGTTACCGTAATGTTGAGCAGCGCAATGAGAAGAGTCGTGTCGGTGACCCGCGGGGAGGGCTGTGTCGACGACCGCGGCGACGGGGCTTGCAGAGCTGCGTCGTGTTTCGGCAGGCCAGGTAGTCGACCCGCTGAGCGAAGGGTGGAGTGGCGTCTGGAGTCTCTCCTCCGCGACAGCCGGCAGCTCGTCCTCGACTCTGGGGACCTCAGCAATGTGTCCTCAGTAGCGCAGATCGCCCGCTGCTGTCTGCTCGCGTCGAACCAGAGTCCCTCTCGTCCAGTCTCCGCCGGTCCGACATCAAGTGTCCGTCCTCCGTCAATTCTGCCTTCCTCGTAGACTCGCCTTGGGCGGAGTTCGTTCCTCTTCTCTCTCCCGATTGGTCGAATATATAATAAAAAAACAAAAATATCAGCAACCAGCGAGAATGAATTCCATTGGCTGGGATAACCCCACCATCAGCGTCATTTTCTTGGTAGGTCACCCCCCTCCATATAACCATAGTCTCTGTGGGCTGCACTTCTTAAGAACAAACAGTTTATTGTTAAAGAATGTTTCTTCGCCAGCGACGTCTGCGAAATGTCTGACAGCTCGGCTGGAACATTTTATGATTGGGGCTCTCAAAGAAACCTTTCATTCGTCGAACATCCACACAGGGGAGCTCACAATGTAACACTGTGTCCATTGTTTTAAACAAACCTCTACTATATCCGAGAAGCTCTCCATCACTTCAGTAAATTAATGCCCCAAAACACTCGGTAACACAAGGGAAGTCTGTTATTTTGAACGTCAACCAGACCTCAATAAAGTACATTCTTTATTACTCACTAGCCTGTCCACTAGGTTACAACCATTATCCTTTCTATGACAAGTAATAATATTAAACATTCCTCATGATAACCTTGTCGGTCGAGAACCGGACTCAAATCAAATGATATGAACTTATGTAAATTAAATACATTATGGTAATAACACTACTGGATCTAACAACAACATTTCTTGTTACTGATAAATAATGAGATCTACAGAATGGGACATCTCAACTTTTAGGAGGACGTGGATTCGATACCCCACGTTGTAGTACTCCATAGTCTTTCCAAATCACTCCAGATGAATGTCGGGACACTTCCTTCATGATGCCATTGCCCAATTCCTTCGAGTTTCTTGCTCACAATTCTTCACGGACTCTAATAAGTCCCTAAAATCTGAAATATCAAAATTGGCCCACATGGCACGAAAAAAAATTATCTCCAAAGGCTCAGATTTCCAGGCCATTATTCAGTCCCACTTTAGTTTAGACGTTATACAACAATGTCCGTTCCGGATTTTTTGAAAGACCGACTTTTCCATCTGTAAGATATATGGACAGGAATCAATTCAAATCTCTTAAACTTCTTTGTCGACAAGGATCAGCCGATTGAGAAAATACGTACGCGTTTTCTTACTGGCATGACACAGCAAAACTCAAACTCTTTTCAGGCTGATATTGGCTGTAAGAATCCAAACTATGAACCTGTCTGCACAGATGATAAGATCGGCGAGTTTTACTGTTATGCATGAAGTTTATCTCTTAAAATGTCAGTTGATTTAGCTGTCCGTTTCTTCGTAGAAGTGACAAAGATGAGCATCGCCGATTTGTGCTTAGAGTAAGGGAGACGTCATTAGGTGCTGTTTATGTGGCGTGACTTGTCACGTCTGAAATAACTGTTGTATGCAGGATGCAGTTTAGTGTTATTTTTTAAGTCGGCTTACCATCTTAAGCGCCTGCGATGCTACATCAGCGTACCCAACGACCTCTTATAGAGTTCATTTTCTTTTTAAGGCATACATCACCAGGTGTCCTCTTATTTTGACTATTTTTATCGTATTTCGTTATTTGGGTCAGCATGACTTGTCCATCATACAAAATCTAAAAAAAGTAATGTTGTTTCTTTTCGCTAAAATTGTTGCCGCTTAAACATGTCCGAAATATTCTGTAGTCACGTTTCGGTGATAAGGAAAATATTTACAGCAGATTAAAATGAAACTCAGACAGTACAATGCAGGAACCGACTGTAATGCAAATAATTACGCGGTACCAGATTTGCATTAAAAAAAAGTGTCTGATAAGTGAAAAGTATTTATATACTTGTTTTTGCATCGACATTTAATACAGAAATTTTAATTATAATTATATACTTATATACTTATTTAATACTTATATAATACTCATATATACTTATATAATTATATACTTCGCATTAGTTGAGAAAATCCATAGAAGAATGTGAAAAGATGTTTCTGAAATAAACAATTTGTAGCTGTCTGCATCTGAGTCCTGTATGTGGCTTAGTGAATCTTTCACTATGCGTTTGAATATTGCACTGCCAGCCCGCGCGAATGCTGGACCGGTTGTGTTTAAGCGCCTTCATATTGAACAGGGTAGTGTTGCCCAAATGCAAGAACAAGACAAGACTTGGCCAGTCTTGGTCTTGGTCTTGCATCAATACACCTGGTCTTGGTCTTGGTCTTGGTATTGCACTCCCGGTCTTGGTCTTGGTCTTGGTCTTGCAGCAAGAGTCTCGCAAGTCTTGCAATTACCTATTAGCCTGTCGCTATTTATTAAACGTTACTTTAGATATTAGAACAACGCAACAGAATAGGTATATTTTAAGCTTGAATTAACATAGCCATGGTAAAGACCAACCAAATTAATAAATGTCTAAACATTTCATGAGAAATTCAAAAAATCAACTGACACCAGTTGGGGTTTGAACCCACGACCTAAGCGATCAGTGGCGATACTCTAACTAACCAACTGAGCTATCAACTGTGTCCCGCGGGAGTCAGTCTGTTTCTTAATAAACGTTTACATTTAATAATCTTCAATGTACTAAAACATGGTTTAAACATATAGAAAAACAAATTAATGACATTAACTTGACTGTATTTTAAAGAACATTATCTGTCTAGAAAGAGATTGATAGACCCTCACCTTATATGAAATGGAATAAAATAATTATACAATTTAATGAATTTACCATTTATTTCAATAAAAATACAACACAAATGAAATTACAGAACAGTACACAATAGCTGACATTACTGTTACTTTATATTAATTCTTTTGTGAATATATAAATGCAGTAAAAGAAAAGGATTGTGAAGCGAGTCTTCTTCATTATTTGTAGTGTCCTGCATTTCGCTCCTATGTAGCTTCCATAATAATAGGGAACATGCAGTTATAAGAATTATGGGTATTTTGTCCTTAAAATGTTAAAAAAATATAAAACAAAGACTACAGCAACATTTTAATTTTGGTTAATATTAATTTTTTACAATAATTTCGATTTGAAGTTACTTGAAACGGAACGTATTTTAAAACACCAATCAACGTCTAGTGACGTCACTACTGTTATCACAGCTTATTGTTGTCAAAGAGAACATTGTTTTATTGAGAAAATTATTTGTATTTTTCAATAAAAATGGAAGTCAGATTTATAAAAGCGGACTCCAGGAATTTACCGAAAGTCAGTGTAGATATGGTCGTAATTTTTTTTTGTCGAAAGTGCTGAGTATTCAAGTGTAGAAATGAAAGGGACTAAACTACTATGGTACGTATAAATCGCATTGAATTTTCCTATTTCGATTAGCAGCTTCTATACATAGCTCTTATTTCAGCTCAACAAGGGAATCTTATGGCGATAATGCAATCGGCTATGTCCAAATTAAAAGAGATGGCGAATTGTGTATAGTAAAAAGTAGAGTTACACCGGAGCATAAAGTTCGCAAAGAAGGTTATCATGTTACAGCCATTATAAATGAAAGGGAAGGTTTAGTCCAGTCCTGCCAATGCGAAGATTGTGCCACTTCTGAAGGTAAAGTTTGTATGTAATTTATGGCCTATAAAATGTCATGCGGACAAATGGGGAGCAGAAAACTCTCATCGTCTCGCCAGAGAGTTCAGTTGTTCTGTGCTCTCACCACACCCCTAATTTAGCACATTATTATCACTAAAATCTTATTCCAGGTGGGTGTAAGCATGCTGCTGCACTCTTGCTATGGTTACACAGAAGATCTGAGTAGCCTGCGCTTACATCTATAACATGTTACTGGAAGAAATCAAATTTATCTAAATGTGCTTCTGGAAAATCTTTTATAAAAGCCAAAGAAATATGTCACATTCCTGTCACTAACAGTTTCTCTCAAGCAAGCAGTTCAGTATACCTGTTTATTTGATGAAACTATAAATCTTTATAGAAAGAAAAGATGGAACTCACCACAAGATGGATTCGAACCTGCAGCCTTTGCCTAACAAGGGCAATGCTCTATACCCCAGAGCCACCAAGGTTCTCACAAGCCGTGGCGGAATCCAACTTGTGGTGAATCTTTCTCTATACAGGTTTATAAGAATCTCTAAAGCGTGCGTAAATGCTGTTAAATAAATAGTATCAATGAAATTAATAAATATATGTTATATGCTACAATAATAACCTCATATTTTTAGGTGGATATTCTGAGTGAATATATAAATGCAGTAAAAGAAAAGGATTGTGAAGCGAGTCTTCTTCATTATTTTGGAGAAGATTTACAAACTGTAAACATCCATAAAGTGTGTTCAAGCTTGATTGGAAAGTTGAACTCTTCACAAACTCTCCTTGAAATATTATCAAAGACAATGACCGCTGATATGATTAACATGGTTTTTTCCACCACAAAACGACAAGTTTACTTCCACAGCAACTGACAGGTCAGAAAGGACTTGACAGGAGTGACGTCATCGGCTCTGGAAGTCAGTTTTGGCGCGCAAATTTAAACTTTCAGTTTCAGACCGCCGTTTTGCGAGACATATTACCGTTTTAATTTTTTTAATTTATTTGTGGTGTATTCTGCATGAAGTTACTTAAAATGAAAGCAAAAATAAAAATATTGCATGTTCCCTATTAATAAGGTAGATAACCTTATTGATTATTATTAAAAGCTAGATTTTAAATTAGTTTGTAACTTTAACTTTTGAAACTGTAACTTTTGAAATATTAAGAAAATAAACATCTTCTCGGTAACATACTACATATAATTTGACTACGCATATTCTATATAGATTATTTTTAGTTTTTATTATTTCGATTTTCGATACTTCAATTAAGTGCCATACTTACTACATTTAATGTATTATTTTTTATTTACTTATTCAGACCGTCAATTCCTTCATCAACGAAAACGCACTGATAGTAATTTATATTATATCAGTACTTTACGTCTTCCTACATATTTTCTGCCTATTTTCTTCTTCAAAATTCTATGTACTAGTACTTTAAGTTTCGTTTGTTTTCTATGTGTCAATTTCTTGTATTATATAGGATAAGTATATAATTTAAATTAAGCCTGCCCGGTCCACTGACTCTGGAGTTTACTCCTCGAGTTAAAATTGTGCAAATACTATATATTCTTTACATGTAGATGAATATTTGCAAAAATATATTGTGATGCAACAGTCAATATATCAGTTTATTTATTTAAATAGTTCTCTTATATATTATTATATTCGGGCTCCTAAACAGTACATAAATTTTATTGCACGCTTTTTATATTATTCGATTACTATTATAGAAAATTTTTTCACGTTTGAAGTGTATTAAAAGTGTCTACAATATTTATTAAATGGGTGACGACATATTTAAGCACTTTGTGTTTTAAAACCACACAGAACACATCAGCATAATGTATTCGTGTCCATTCCAAGCACCCAAAAACTTATTTTGTATAGAAACTATAAAAAAAAAGTCCTAACTGCAAGACGCAAGAGTCTTGCAGGCTTGGTCTTGTTCTTGCTTAAATCTTGCACAGTCAGTCTTGCTCTTAGTCTTGCTAAAATTAGGCGGTCTTGGTCTTGGTCTTGGTCTTGCAAAAATGCAAGACCAAGACCAAGACTGCAAGACCAAGACCGATTTTGGGCAACACTAGAACAGGGGACGAGAAGATCAGCTTAAGTTCTAAACCCACAGCATACGTAACAGTTATCATGGTTACGGTTTTCCGCAACCTATGTCAATGCTGGGAAGGCAAATTTCGCCTCAAAACTTATTACTTTTTCTTATGTACCCGTTGTCTGTGTCCAAGCATAGGCGGTTACCATGGAGATGTTTACCCCCACCATGGCAAGGTTTTTTGACACGGTTGTATCCTGTCCCCCTTATTATTTAATATCTATTCAGAGTATATCTTTAGGGAGGCGTTGAGTGATGTGGAAGAGGAAGTGCTGGATAAACAACATTCGCTACGCAGATGACAGTCATTTTTGCAGACAGTCAGGAAAGTTTACAATATCTTATATATAGAGTGTGACAAAGCAGCAACAAATACGGACATGACATTAATATAAATAAGACAAAAGTAATGGTAGTTGGCAAAAACAACAACTCCAAATGCCATATTATGATTAACCAGAAGAGCGTATCAAGGTCAAAGTATCTTGGCACCACAATAACCAATGGGATCCATCTGATGAAGTAAAGTCACGTATTGGTAAAGCCCAGGACTACTTTCAATAAAATGAATAACCTAATTTATCGATTACCACGAAAATAAGACTCCTGCGCTGCTATGTGTTCTCTGTCCTCCTGTATTGCGTTGAAACGTGGACACTAACTGAAACTATCGTTAAGAGGTTAGAAGCTTTTGAAATGTGGCTGTATCGAAGAATGTTGAAAATACCATGGACCACAAATGCTGAAGTCCTCCGCAAAATGAAAAAAGATATGGAAATATTGACCACTGTAAAAACACGAAAGCTTCAGTACATTGGCCACATCATGAGGAATAATAGCCGTATGAACTCCTGAAGTCTGTTCTCCAGGGGAAAATACCGGGAAAGAGAAGAGCAGGTAGACGAAGAATTTCTTGGTTAAAAAAATCTGAGAACCTGGACCTCCAAGACTACTACGGAGTTAATCTGAGCATCAACCACCAGAGACAAGACAGCCAAGATGGTTGCCGACATCCAGAACGGATAGGGGCCAGAAGAATAAGATGGCAACCTTTGGGAAGATGAACTAGGGTGGTGTCCCGTTGCATTCCCGAGTGTGACAGTGTTTGTAAGAGTTGTTGTAATTGTGGATGACTGTGATAGTGTGTTTGTGTTTAGTGTATAGGATTGTTTATGTTGTGGATGAGAGATGAAAGTGCCGGCCCATTCAGGCCCACTCTTCCGAAATACATTAGAGGGCCGGTAAGCTTAAGGTTCCCATCCGAAGGAAGAATCACCATCAACAGTGTCGTGTGCCCTCACTCCATACGCACTGTGGAGAAGACCTCTAGTGCGCCACCACCTCTCTCACCCAGCCTGATACTACAGCTAACCCCAGCGCCAGACACCATCATGCAGCCGCAGCCATATGTATGGTGCGCGTAAATAAGAAGAGGTCGACAGAACAGAGCAAAAGATAGATGTGGTTTGTTATCTATCTCATGACAGAAATTTAGTTTAAAGAGAACTTTAATCATCTCACAATTTGATAACATCGGTAATAACCATCATAAATTTCAAAGTTCAAAATCTGATTATTTGAGTTTAGTTTGTGAAGAGCTTTTAATGTCGTTTCCCCTGGTATTCTGCACGTTGTGGGCCAAATCATTTCAGCAATTCAGCCACGAACGATTGAAGAACATAAATTTCAACATTTCCTTGTGACAGTAGCAGGTTGAATCTGATTTAAAGGATACGGAACTGTTAGTAATTCTCGTTTACTAGACCGTACACTTTATTACACATTTATTCATCACAAATATTTGGGTGGCAATAAACTGATACATTCTGCAGATCAGAAATCTTTAATTATGAGTCACTCTAAATAAATCCGTCATGAACACATTTCGCGGGTGCGCCCACCGCTACAATACCTGACCTACTGCTGCTAGCCACTATGTAGTCTAAAATCCCTCCTCGCTTTCGAGACGAGGCAGGCCGCCGACCCAGTTGATCACGGCTCTCCACACAGTTGCCTCGATTTGGCACTGACAATATATATTCTTACGTCTCCTGAAAAAAATACTCTGCACATAAAACCTCAGATACATAGATCTTACATACAAATCTACGTCACAAGACTCATAATCTTACTGTGTCCATCATATTAGAAACATGCGTAACATATTTTGTGTTGATGTATGTGAAATGCAGGTTTTAACTTTCATGATGAAGAAAACTCTTTAAATTATGTACAGTGGCTTAGTGTTTCGTTTCTAATCCTAGGGCACAGACAGTTTTATTAATGTATCCGTTTGCATTGTAAGGTTTCAATTTATTGACTGAGAGAGTTACATTGCAGTTGTCATTTACGACACTCAAATGAAAATAATGCAGAATCATTTTTATCTTAATATTGGAGGTGTAACTCCCTTTTTGTTCAACGAATGAGTAATACCCATAAAATGTTTTTCAGACAGTTACGAAATTTAGATGACAGGACGTCATTTCTGTTCTCCTACGGGCATAATTAAATTTACCCTTTACGTGCATATACGACGGAGGGGTATTTTTGGTAAGCAAACACGCGGCCAGCCAGGTCCTGGAGTGCGAGCCATCTCCCGTGGCCGAGTGAAAGCCGTCTCGAAGGTCAACGACGTCCAGTGTCCACCTTCTGCTCTCACCACTAGCGGAGTCGTATGGTACTTACACGATCTCCCGCCATCTCTCCGAAACCTTGCCACCACGCCTGTCCCCCTTTACTGTGTCAGTGCGAGGTTTTGATTTGGTGACTTTCATTGCCACGTACCGTTCCAGCATCCAAGCATACAACATAGTGATGATCATGTGCAACCCTGCTAATAACTCACAAAGAGACTTTTAAAGATTTATGCGGCATGGTCCAAAGCAACTGACAAATTTGGCTCAATTTAAGAATATGTTTTATGTCGGCAATCTGACATAGGAAAGAGCATTTCAAACGTCGGTGTAATGGAGCTGAATTTGTTAAAGAGCAAGAGAGCTTATCGTCTCATTTGTCGATCATGTTTCCTCTCGGTAATGCTTTGTTTGATAGATGGTGGAGCATTTTTAATGATTTTTACAGGTAAAGACCACATGAGTTTCGCAACAATCCCTACTGTCAATACCACGTGACTCTATCCATCGGTCACAGGGAAGTCTGTTTCACTTTTTATTACTATACAGTACGGGTAGTGAACCTTGTTTACTTACCACTCACTTTTATATGTCTATTAACAGTAAAAAATTTCTAACCGCCCACCGGTGATTTATAAAGTAGGGAGGCAGCTTTAAAAAAATTATAAAGCAAAGTTACAACAAAGGATAGTAATCACTTACCAAATACTTCATGTCGGACTTTGACTACGTGCAGCAGAAAAACACTTTATAAAGCGACTAACTGTAGTTCAACCTGTCTTTTTATTTATACTTTGCGTACATAGAAGCATGAAGTCTGGTGAAATTACATTTAATTATTCAATTTTTCAATGAGTTTACTGAGGCTGATGCTACGAAACTAAATACTTATTAACAGGCTCAATTTTTGTATGGAACCAACGAAGACCTCCTATTTTGGAAATACCGAGCGTGGTGGTGTAACGGATAGCGTTCTAGCCTCGCATTCGGGAGGACGGCGGTTCGAATCCACGTCCGGGCATCCAGATTTGGGTTTTCCATGGTTTCCCAAATCACTCCAGGCAAATGCCGGGATGCTTCCTTAAAAAGTCCATGGCCGAATTCCTTACCATTCCATGCCCCCATCATTTCCCGTCTCTAAAGACCTCGCTGTTGAGAGACGTAAAGCAGTTAAAAAAAAAATCATGTATCTTTTGGAAATATTTAGACCTTTTCTTTCTTTAGTCTTAATATGATTGACAACACTAAAGCCCGATTACACGAGATATAAGATAGGGAAAGGTATCAATAAACTGAATATCGTATTCCACATATTTAGATATAAGATGGGCATTTTTCTTATTTTACCACAGGTTTTTGTGTCCACCACTATAGAATTGATATTTAATTTCTTCGTCATATTTAATTTCTAACATTTCTTCTTGGTAAGTTGTATCAGCCTCTTCAGTATTTGCATAAAATGATTTTTCATCCACTCATAGACCTTCAACTTCAAAATATTTTCAAATCATTTTTCCATACCCAATTTAAGTCCGTCGACGTGGCTACTGAATCTGTCAATATCCTCCGTAGTTATATTATTTTTATAGTTAATAATTCAGGAAACTGACGAAATTCTCTTTTCGATAGATTATAACGAAATAGTTCAAGTTTGTCAATAAATAGTAACACCCTGCTTTGGAAACCATTAGCATTTTTACTAATTTCTTAAAGCTGTAAATTAACATTATTAAATCTCCTGATTTTTTAAAAAAAAGAAAATTCAATTAAATTTAAAAAATAACTGCTTCAGAATCAGACAAAACCCCTGCCGCCTATCATAAAATATGGAATGGCAACTAGTGGACAATATGGTTCAGGCTGACCACCACTACTCTACATTATATTGCCAAAAGAAAAAATTCAAATACTGCTGTTTCCGAATACCACTACTAAAGCTTAATTCGTGTTGACTATGGCTGTTCACTTAAATTAAGATACTTGTTTGACTTTCTGAGTGTAGATACAAATTTTATGAAATCAACTAGAGACATTTATTTACAACAGAATTAAAATATATGTATTTGGCATAATACACAGAAATTAATGTGATAAGTATACCATTATGGATCCATTCAACAAAGTCTGCGAAATAAACATTCACAACATCTTTCACTCCAATGCTGTCTGAAACACGATTCTTCAGGGAAATTTTTTATTACCGAACACGAACAAATGAGTAATAAGTTCATTTGGTAATTAGTAGTATGTAAATTTAAGTTAATTCATTCTTATTCAAAATGCCTTAACAAATCAGAAAAAATGAGATGAATATTCAATAATTAACATTAAAAAGTCAAACACGAAATGACGTTAATAATTCAACATATTATCATTTATACAGATCAATTATACTGCCGATTAGCCCTACAAATTTAAGTAGAACATGGAGACTATCTTTGATCTTCGTCATCAGGGCGTTAATTGGTTTTGTCAAATTTTGAGTGCAGTGAATGGTTTGTATTGTTTGCAGTCTCGCTCAGCTGACGACGACATATGTAACACCACGTCCGCGCTTTCTCCACCATTTGCACAGTGAGCAACTCACTATACATTTGCGTTATGTAATTTGACACGCTATATACAGGGACAACTGATAGTCTTACTGACACTGTCTAATGGGCACCTAAAGTCTGACTCTCGACGATCTGTATAAATTACTAAGAGACCGCCTCTCTAATTCAAGACTACAATATTACAGTCGATTCTACCAGACTGAAAAATACCAGGCCAACTCTGTCGGAGTGAATAATGTCGAGCTCACTGTCCCCGACCGTATGTACGACTTACTGGAGAGATAGCCACAGTTGCCAGAATCACTCTCTCTGAACGAACGTATTTCCTGTCGAAGGCAGTAAGGCACAGCCATCAACCGAATGTGCCTTCTCCTCTGCGCTGAAAGAGGCGTTCCACTCTGTCAGCCAGAAAGTCGTCTTCCCGCTCTTCAGAGAACAAACGAAAGTTGAACAAAAATTACTAACAACCATCTATTCTGCCTCTGGTTGGGCAGTCATTATTCACACAACACGTCCACTCGCCAGTCGTTCTCATTGGTTGGCACACATACGTACCTAAGTATGTTGTACATAGTCACCATTTTTCTCACACAAGTTAGCTTTAGCGTTCATCTTAATTTCTTTTGTCCACCACTCGCCTCTCCGAGTCAATGATATACTACAGACCCCATAAAAGCTTTTGCAGATCGTCCTCTCTTGTTCTGAAACATTTGCAAAATACATGACTGCTACCCCCACCTTTAGAAACGCCCATCACCAGCTAATCCTACCTGGACCTTCAACTTGTGAGGCGTAATCTTGCTCCGTGTTTAGGACCTCCGCGTCTGTTCGGTGCAATCATTTGACTATACCTGTCTCCCATATGCAAAATTACAGCATTTGAGTATTTTTTAATTAAAATTCTCTTTAAAGCGTCGTGGAACACTACATACGCAAAGAAGAAACTATTTCCAGTTATTCTGAGTCGCGTAAATGGATAGGCTTAGAGAGCACAGATAATAGCATTAGATCTAAATTGCTTCCGTTCTGGAATTTAACCATTGCAGTTGAGTTGCTGACCAATTACTGGTCAGTTTCCTGTCTCAACATCTGTATCCAACTGGACCAACATTCTTAGATTTTTAATCTTTCCTTCACCAAATAGCCTATGGAAATAGTGAAGAGAAGTAGCCTCGACATTTACTAATGTGGTTCTTATTTCTACTATTGTGACCGAGTCTGATAGGTGAGCGATTAACGTTCGTTTCTGCCATTCGGGAGATGCAAATTCATATTCCTGTCTGGACACTCAAACTTTGGTTCTCTATACGAATACCTGGATAGTTTCTGTAAAAGACCACGGTTGAATCTGATTGTCTGATTGGTTTTACCTCTTTTTTTTTTTTAACCACAGCTGGTGAAAATGCTTTCTTCTAATGAAAATTCTTCGAAGAGAAACTTGTCCGCGATCTCACATCCTATGGCCAAATTTATTACATCAGACGTCGCTGTTTGTAAGCATCAGCTATCGCTGCCAGGTGAAAGCTTGACTGATCCTGCACCAAGAACATAGAGAGCTGATCTCGGGAAAGCGATATAGCCCTGGAATCCAAGCCATCTTTATTTTCTCTTCACATCACCTTCAGGAGTGTAAAAACGTCACACTTCCGACATTCGCAGACACATCATGCGGGAAGTCGAACGTGTTTTCTGTGGATGTTATTCAATATTTCTACCGTCTCGTCTTGATAATGTTTAGGTATTAACACACACAAAAACATTCTGATTTGGTTTTTAATTCATCCTCAGCCTCCTCCCATTGACACACTATATCAGATGCACTACACAACATAATGAATACGAAGCCTGTTTAGGCTCAACAGCGACCTCCTATTGACCACCAACGTTTAACATTTATGTTGTTTGCGAAATTGTGGCTTGTATCTTAACTTGAGAAAATCTGTTTTTTCTCTCTCACACTTCTATCAACAAGCTACTTTTTCCATAGTTCTGAAGTTGAATAGGTGGTTTCTATCGTGTGCTTTTATTGAGACAACGTTAATACAGAACGGCGCGGTCAAGTCCCATCAAATGTTTTTCAGAGTCCGCCACTCGGACGATTTCCTGTCAGATGGAGACGGTAAATTTTCTGAACCCCTTTTTGGCCTTCCTTGAAGTTGAACAAGTGGAGGTTTCCATTTTCAGGTCCTCAAAATACATAATACAGTTGGGATTTAAGGTCACAGGACAACGAACAACTGAACATCATAAATGTTGCACCGTTCCAACAAACAATTTTTTGCATGAATCGTGTTCAACGAAAAATGGTTGCTACTTTGGTGGCAATTTTAACGTAAGTTTATCAGCTTTCGAACTTCACTCTGTTTCACCCTCAGAAACACGAGCTGTACATTGTTCAAAATTCGACCACTAGTTTCTGCGTGAATCCCGTTCATTCAAAGAGACAGACAAAGGAAAAAAAATGTAAGAACAGTTCATTCCTTTTCTGTAGGTCAATGATCATGTCTCAAACTCATTTTTTCAAAAATATAAATGTAGGGACTTTCTTCCGGTTACAGTCTCATTCCATTTCCACATCCGAGAGTTTTTTCGTCAGGAGGAATCAGTGGATAAATAAAAATAAATAAATAAAAAGATAAAACAAAGATCTCATTAGAGGCAATCTTCACGGCCGTGTCAAGTTTCTGTATCTTATGTATGCTATGGTTTTCCGGTCAATAATGTGATACGCATTATTATTATTATTACAATCACATCAGTGTCTTCTAAGTTAAATATGTGTCGTTAAATTCCACATTTATTATCAGCTGATATACAATTATTATGAATATAGAATGAAAAGAGGGAAAACGAAAGGGATGCTGACTACTTGCATTCAGTATTACGGTAAATTATATTTATGGTAAAAAGCTTTATACTTTTATTTTTTATTAATTTCAACAACAGCCAAAAATAACATGTATCACCTATGATGGTAGTAAGAATTTTGTTCTGGAATTATTTTTTACGGAAAAGCTTCCTTTTGACGATATTAATGTAAATAAAATCAAATGCTGTTATTCATTTGAAATTTATACTTCCTTTTAACATTATAAGTTCAAATAATATCAAATGCATTTATTATTTGATTTTCCTGTTTAGCCAAGCGGTGCTGTGGTGGCGGCCAGTATAACTAACATTCGGGCATCATCGGAGATGCCGGGGTATGTAGGTCACGTCCAGTCTCCAGCCGTTAAGCATTTTATTTAGAATCATTATTTGCATGCAATTTTTAGGCTTCCCTTTACATTTTTATATGAAAAGCAGAGGAAAAATCATTACATGCCCGAATCTGAAACATCTGCACGCTCTGTAGCACCCTTTAGAAATCACGAGATAACTCTAATTCCTCCTCTAGAATCGGAGAGGCGTGTTTATCCTATGGTCTGTGACAGTTTGGTGCTTAAAGTTATCAAAAAGCGGGCAATGCGGCATGGAGATTGAAGCGACCGTGTCAGTAGGTCGCAGTTCGACGCCCGTCGCTCTCTCCGCAAATGACATCACGGCCAAGTTCGGCGAGACCTGTGCTGCACGCGTCACCTGGATGCTAACAACATACGACTGAATGGAGTAGTTTTAAATGCATTCTCTAGCATTTGCTCTTGTATTGAGATGTATTCCAAGCTCCTGATTTCGAAATTGGATAAATGTAGATTTGTTTACATAGCTTCTTCTTGACATCTTTTCCCAGCATTAAGGTATCGACTGTCTTCGATGAGTTTTACTCATAGTTGGTTGGCGTGGTCAAATTCGGAGTTATGGTTTTACGGCCGCATGTCCCTGCTGACGCCAAGCATTTTGTACCTGCTGTCAGGTCTTACTTAATGGAGGAAGTATTGTCATCTGTCTGTGAAACGTGTAACTATGTTCAGCGTGTGATAAGGGAATTTTAGCCGGCCCCGATAGCGCAGGGGCTAGAGTGCTAGCTCCGCGTGCCGAAGACCGCCGCTTCGAATCCGGCCGCGGGCATGGATGTTAAGTGTTGTGTGAATGTGTGAATGTTTCACTGTCCGTCCTGTGGCGTCCATACTTTGGAAAAATGCAATATACATACTGGATGACGACATATACACTGAAAGCTATAATAATTACATCGAGCTGGCTGTATGGCTTCCGTTGCCAAAGGCCATTAAAAAAAAAAAATATATATATGAGGCTGCAATTGGGTACTGTCGCGGTATTCGTCTTGGTGGCCGCAAAAAAAACACCTAAAAACTACAGGCCGGCCGGTACGTGGGGACCTGGCTTCGTGCTCAGTCAGTAGTAGCCTAACTCCCCGAGCCAGGTGTGGCGCCTGAGCGCCCTGACCCACACTGGTTACGTCGTACCTTAGTCTACCAAAAATTGATTACGATACAGCATAATCCTCTGTGACAATTTCTCCACTTTTAGACTAGACGAATTTTCGCTTTAAGTCCTTCAATACTTGACGTAAATGCCTTGATAATTTATTACAGTGCGCGACTATCATAGACACCAATAAACATACTCCAACTCCTTTATGCCTGTTATAAACTTTTTTTAAAAAAACTGCTTTACGTCTCTCAACAGCGAGGTCTTTAGAGAAGGGAAAGGATGGGGGGGCAAGGAATGGGAAGGAATTCAGGCATGGCCTTTTAAAGGAAGCATCCGGACATTTGCCTGGAGTGATATGTGAAACCATGGAAAACCCAAATCTGGATGCCCGGACGGGGATTCGAACCACCGTCCTCCCGAATGCGAGGCCAGAACGCTAACCGTTACACCACCACGCTCGGTTGTTATAAACTGTTAGTTTATTGTAAAGGTCGTCGCTGCTTTCCAAATACTATTTCCCCATCTAAACCTAATCGTCAATTATATGCTCAAGGCACTCTATTCACCCACCTCCTCTCTTCCAATGATTCCAAATTCATATCTTCTTATCAAATAAATCGCAGTTAATGTTTTACCAGGGGTTTACCCCCGATCTCTGAGCTTTTACACAATCTGTCTTATTTAATATTTTCGTTTATTATCTAAATCTTAACGACAATGCATACGAGAAAGTGAAAATGCTTACTAATACGTTGATATAATAAATATTAACTGAAAAAAATGATTTATTGAATTCACTTGATCCCTCCGATATTAAATATCTAGAAGGAAAACATTTTTTCCCCATTTTCGACGCTATCTCTTCTCCTATTAGTTTATGATAACGAAATTTGAGCACAATTATTTACTAAAAATATTTGAATTTTTGCTAACGTTCATATTTGTAATGTGCCAGATAAGATTAAAATTGTGTTGAAGGAACATTCTTGTTAAGCAATTTTAGCAAAGGTTAGATGTATGTGCACTGAAATCTAGCCCTTCAAATTTTAGCCCTTCCGTTTGTTTCTGTGGTAACTGTTATTGATAAAGTGTTGACTATATTATGGAAACATTTACACGTGTAGAAAATCGCAACAAAACAATACAAAAAGCGAAAATCATGGAGTTAGCCGTCATTGGCATAAACGCAGCGAAAATGTTTGTTACTTTTTTAGTTAACATATTTACAATAATGCTTTTGGTCTAACAACGAATCATATAGTGAAAATATGTATTGGGGCTATAGTAAAACGAAAACGTGACAGTAGCTTAGAGACACTAATTACATATGAAGATTCACGATAATTGGTTATACGTGAGTTACTGTTGAGTCATTGCTAACTTGTAAGTTTTTAATGAGTGCGGTGATGACAGTAGTATCTGTGATTGTATTAGTGGTTTACTTAAGATCCTGATGCCGAAATCAGCTTCTGTATTCTAATCAGGTTTTCGATTACTCATTGTTAAGTTCGGCTGGCTCTTATTACCTTTTTAGTGTTGAGGATTCGATCTTCTTATTTTAAATGTTATGAACACGAACCGAAAATATCATGTTTGAGGCCAGGTGAACCACTCAGTAGCTGATGGCCCAGGGCAAGGTCTGAACGTAATGGTTTCGGCTGGAATTTTTGAAGACCCTTTGACCGTTTGCATACCTTACATTGGGTGTGTGAATTGTCCGAGAACGCTCTCGTAGTTCGAATTCTACGTAGAATGGTGTATTTATAAGTTGATAGGTCAGGCTGCCACAATGGAGGCGGATAATGCGGCCAATTCAGACTGTCGTTAAGGCAGACTTCGCGGTCTTTAGTAATGTCATACACATTATTCCTATACAGATAAGAGACTATTATACTAAGTGTGACCGTCTGATATAATATAATGGAACAAGTAAATTTCTGGCGCCGCGTCGCTGAGACATATCCCAATAATTTCCGCATTGCGTGTGTGTGTGTGAACAGTATTGCTGGAGCAGTCGTGACGTTTTTTTATACCACAGCTGTTTCTAGAGACCACACACAGCCGCTTAATCTTGGTAACCGTCCATAAACTACGTGGCTCGGTCTGGGAGAGGGGGGGGAGAGAGAGAGAGAGAGAAATAGAAATCTACGTTGGGCTACGAGGGGGGCGGGGGGCGGGGCTTTGGAGCCAAGCCACGTAGCTTTAAATTACATTATTTGTCACGAATAAAATAGGGTATAGAACACGCAACAGCCTGTGAATATTTATTTCCGTCATTTAATTTTCTCCGTATATAATTTACAATCGTCTGACAAGAGAAAACAGAGCACAATGTCTTCTGGAATCAGTAGGGAATGAAAACACGTGCCACGCCGGAGAGGAAGGGTATGGAGGCAAAAGCCACGCCAGGTTACGTGGAGGGAAAATGAGTTCAGCAGAGGAGACCAGAATGGGAATACGTAGTTTATGGACGCTTCCTTGTTGGATGTTTTACGTCTTAGGCGAATATGATATACGATTAGTACCTGGAGGAGACAGGCCACAGTCCCGTGTATTGAATATTACTCGCAAAAGCACTGCTAACTAGGCAGCGTCTGTCTAAGTCAGGAGCGCAATGACTTGCAGCTGCGAATAGCTTCTGAATGGGTGACAGCTCTGTCGTAACGGCCTCGCACGCTGGCCTCAATGGTTACAGTTACATACCACGAGGCAGCAAAGTACTTATTAAACAGCTCGTCGTCAAAGATGATGACAAACACGATCATGAGTTATTTCAAACGCAAATAAACACTGCTGTTTCTAAGGATAACATCCAAAGACGACTGTAAAAAGTTCATCAGTACTCTCTGTGCTATCCCTCTTGGATAATATGCAGTCTAGTGTAATGAAATCTGACGTAGTTATTGCAGTTGCTTGTTAAAAAAAAATATTATTCTTTAATAATAATACCAACGCAACTGTTGTTGGGATTTTATTTATTTCGTAAGCGTTTCACCCTTCGTCGAGGTATCGTCTGGAACAGTTTTTAGTATATACATTTTGTACAAATCGTTTAATTATGAAATTAGCTTATCAAAATATTTTAGTACTTTCTAATGTGAGGTGTGGTCATCTGTGTTTCAACAAGCATGTATATGATCAGAAATAATTTGAGCTTGTTGATCTCCTCTGTCTTCGGTACCGCATCACATTCAATGTTGCACTGTTTGATCTCATTTTCAGAATGATCGGAAGCAGTTGTTTATGAGCGTTGTTGTTATTCATTTGTTTTTCCAACAGGGTTCATAGGAAAAAATTCGGATGTTTGTATTCATCATTATTTACAACTTACGAAAATCATACTTAAGGCGTATTAAGTGTACACCAAGAAATATGAATCAGAATTGGGAGCCAGTGACGGAAGCCAGTGATACTTAATTCTGAATTAATTAGATTACAGTATGTATTGGTGGAATTATTACATTCAATTACTTAAAGATTTTCTTAAAAGAGTACGCGTTTAGAAATTTATGTGCGCTCCGGATTACATTATTTCGCCTGGTGAATTTTTGCTGATGCTCAACGACTTAGCAAACCAACAACTTAAAATAATATATCTGGAATACAATTTATAAAATGACGGCTAAACGCAGTTTCATATCCAGAACAATGATTGCCCATAATACTGACCAAGAAAACGAAAAGAAACTATATTCTTGTATTCATTTAAAATTCTGCTTTATTACGTGTTTGCGAAAACCGGTGTAAAAGTATAGTACAACTTATAACACTCGGGTCATACTAGTCTGTTTGGTACAGAATTTTCTTTAACCGTGGTAGGTAGTTATTAGATTTTTTTTAATGAACAATGAACTTTGTTGCACACAAAACAAGCAAACGTTAAAAGATTTTAGTACAAGCTGACAAGCAACTGAATTAAATCATAACATTTAGAATTTTTAATAGAATAGAGAATCTAATCCATTCGTCACCATTTCTTCTCGAGGCATGACGCGTCAACGCATTTAAAACATCTCTGTATAGAGCACATAATCGAAGCATCTGGCGAAGAATCGTTAGTTTTGCTGTCGGCCTCGAACATTGGGAACCGATGGATCGAAAATAGCGTGTATTAAACAAACGCAAAATATTTGTTTTTAACACAAGATCTTCTTAAAAAGTGCGGAAAATAGATCATAAAAAGTTGGACGTTAATATATACTGCGAATTTACTTATTGTGCTCTGCAATCAGTAGAAGTGTGGCGGTAGTACAGGGAACCACGGAAACTAACCACCTCCGTCTCGGCGCTATCTGGCTCGCCTCAAGTCTACCCGCCACAGGAATTCAGGCTGTAAAAACTCCACTTCTTACCTTCGAACCAGAAAGTGCAGTACATCCGGCCCTAATGATCTGCTCCTGCCCATCTTATATGGACTTTCCTTTTTTTCCTGTTAGTGAATGAAAGCGCCGTAATTTGAAACCTGCAGCTGGTCCTACTTGACTGCCACCCTAGAAACTGATTCTTTGATTCATTCTTTTTCTTTGGTGAGTCTTTCTGTTTTATTCTCTTCATCATTAATTTCGCATTAAAACCTTTATCCTCAATTATCTGTTTCATTCTCATATAATCCAAACTATATTTTTCCATACAACTCTTCGCTTGAGTTATACAAGTTAGGGGGCATCCACAAATTACGTGAGGTGTTTTTCCGGATTTCTGGACCCCCCCTCCCCCCTGGTGAGATTTCGTGAGATCTGGCAGGACCCCCCCCCCTCTGGCGAGATCTGGTCCATGAGAACCCCCCCTAGAAATCGCCCTGGAAACTTTTGTAGACCATTTTTTTTTTTTTTTAGGTCACACCCTAACCGAAATACCCTCCTAAAATTAATTGACTTTGCCGCAAATTGTAGACCGTTTTTTTTTTTTTGCTCTATTGTCCCAAAATTTTCCGCAAAATCTCACGTGAGATTTCCGTAGACACCCCCCTCCCCCTTGGTGAGATCTGGTGAGATTTCGCCGGACCCCCCCCCCCTCCCCTATTTCACCTCACGTAATTTATGGATGCCCCCTTACCAAGGTAAATGAATAATTTACCAATAACGTTGAAAGAATTTAAAGTTAAAATTTGTAGAGGGCAAATGTAGGTGGGTGTAGGAAAAGGGGAAGATGGGTGTTTAGGGAAATTGCCACCGGAGCTTGTGCTCCATTGCAATTTAATTAAATTAAATAAATTAAAATAAAATACGAGAAAAGAGGACTGGTCAAAAGTTTAAAACGTTGCCATCCAATCTTGAAGTTAGTATCTTTCAGATATTGATAACATTAGTTCATCGTGCTGTATTACTTATAAATATTAATGTAAAAAATAGTTTAGACTTAAGCTACCCCGTGGCCATTAGTTTGGCAATGGAAATATGCGTATTATTTAATGTTCCTAATTTATTGATCTTTGGTCTTTTCTCAAGTTGTCTCAACTTCAGATGAAGTATTTCGCGCCGATAACAGATTCATAAGACTCCAAGAATAGCGAATACTGTCAGTTTTCCACGTAGCTATGTCACTCGAGTGCCTGATACAGTTCTACACCTGACTTAAGTTGTTAACGCTTTTGATATTTGGGTCGAGAGTGCAAAAACAAAAGCCGCTTTGTGAGAAAAAGCCTGCTTGTTAATGTGCAGGTACGACACCACTCAAACAAAAGGAGTAGGTACCTGTCGTCAAAAGAGCTGTTACTACAGTCAAATACACTGACCAACCTAAACATTATGACCATCTGCTTATTAGTGTGTTCGTCTATCTTTGGAGCGCAATACAGCAGCGATTCGGCATGCCATGGATTCGTAAAGTCCTTGTTAGGTTTCCAGAGCTGTCTGGTACCAGATGTCTACACACAGGTCAAGCAATTTCCTTATATTACGGGCCGGTGGTTTGTGGGTGCGGCGACCTGGAACGAGCATCTCGGAAATGGCATGGCGTGGCGTGGCTGGTAGGCTGTTCGCGTGATACTGTAGTGAGCATCTATGCAAAGTAGTTGAAGGACGATGAAACCATAACTGAGCGACAAGGTGGTGGACATCCACGACTCATCACAGAACGTGGAGATCGGAAGCTTGTCCGCTCTGTAAAGCGGGATAGGCGGCGATCTGTGGCAAATCTGACAGCAGAGTGTACTGCGAAACACTTGTGCCTGCACCAGCATTGTACTAATAAAAAAACAGCCAAATCGCGTTGTGTCTAGCTCAAAACGGCCGCAATACGAAATTCGCGTCTCGTCCAGGTCCCATCACGATTCACATTTCTGATTTTTTTAAAAATATATATATAGGCTATATGTACTTGTAACGCGACGGGGTAAGAAGAATCATACATATTATATGCAACATGGACCCTTTCGTCGTGAACACAAAGACTTACATACTGATAAGCCACAACGTGTTGTGACCGTTTTCAATAAACCAGAACGCGTTGTGGTCGTGTTTTTTGTTTTTGTTTTTTTCCCACTCTCTCTCAATCAGTGCTTTCGGTCTCTGAGCGTAACATATATACTCAGCCACCAATGTTAAATCCCTATAAACTTCTTGAACAGCTCTCTGCATGAAGTTCTACTGATAAAACTACACATAATACTTATTACTCGCTTTTCGACTATGAATGTCTCCATGAGTAGAATGGGCCCAGATAGACAAAATATTCAGAGCCGAGAAGTGAGTAATAAGAAATTAGCTCGGCGTGACGTGATAGGTGATAGTGGGGTGGACGATCTTGAGCTATCACACCTGCTCTGTCGCGAACAATCAAGCGGCCTGTAGACGATCAAATTGTTTGTCAAACTTAACGTGTTTGTCAAATTATTTTAGAGTCTGCGGCAAATGTAGGTGGGTGCAGTAAAGGGGGAAGATGGGTGTTTAGGGAAATTACCACTGGAGCGTGGGCACCACTGCAATTTTATTAAATATATTAAATTTTAGCATCTGGTTTGGCTCATTTCTCTAAGAACCCTGTATAATAGTCCCCATAACGCCATCTTCCATGTCTTCTTCTCCACGTGAGATGTAATTTTTTTTTTTTTTTTTAAAGTAAATTGCGTGAATGACAACACGCCATAACTTCTTTCTTTTGTTAGAGATAATTATATTGGTCTCTGAAAAATCTTAAAATTACTTGCGAGAATGCCAAATAAGTTTTCAATAACCGCCGTGAGATAAACGATAATTGAAAATTCTTCTGTTATCATTTAACACTTGTTTATTGTAAGGTTTCATAAAACTTAGTAGCAGCTGGATAGCTTCATCTCCTACAAATACGGAGGGCATTTTTTTGTTTTTTTTTACTTTGTTAGTATTCGACAATTCCTCTGGATCTGGATTCTGCATCTGATTATTTTCAAACAAATCCCCAAAATATTGTATTTTTCAATCACTCCTCCATCTGACACTCTGAAATTTGAACCGACATCAACCACAAGAAATTCATAATTTGCACTGGCTATAATCATTCAAAAGTTTTCTGTACCACGCGCAGGAAATTAGTGTAATCGTCTGGTTCCGTGCGTGATATTTCTCGTAATAAATTTTCATGTGTATATCTCTCTCTACCTTAATTTCAATCATTCCCTATACCAACCTCTACTTTTTTTTCTTAACACACAGTGCTAGAGTCAACGCTAAAAATGCATTGTCTTTATTCCTCATTGCGGCACGTGTCACGTCCCGACAAGCCAACAATCGAAACTAAAGGCAAGTTTGACAAATTTGTTTAATCTCAGGTTTGAGCGTTTGAGCTTTTGTTTGATGAAAACGTGATGTTAGACCAACATATTTGTCAAATAAATTTGATCGTCTACAGGCACCTTCACGAGTCGAGGTGCGTCCAATCTGCGTCAAAAAATGTCACTGGATTCCTTCCTGGGTCGCAAGTACAAGCTTCAGAAGAGCGACAATATGGACGAGGTGTGGAAGCGCATGGGTGAGTCACAACACGAAACTCCTTCATTCATTTTTTTTTTTTTTACTTATGGCTTTACGCCTTGTCAAGGTCATTAGAGGAGAGATGGGATCTGGGACAAGGAGCGGGAGGGAATTCGGCCATGGCCTTTTGAAGGAAGTATCCCGGCATCTCCTGGGGTGATTTGGTGAAACCATGGAAAACCCAAATCTGGATGACCGGACGGGGATTCGAACCGGCCGCGGCGTCCTCGCGGATGCGAGACCAGAGCGTTAACCACTCACCCACCACACTCGGTTCCTTCATTCACTCCATGTTGGTGTTTCTATGCCTTCCTTCCGTGTGTGCTGTACTTTTTTATGACTATATCTCCATATTGCAGTTAAATACCACATAAGCGTTATGTCTCCTTATTCATAACACCTTTAGCGACGTAGGTGACACATCTGTACGTTACTAATCGTCGATTCGTGTTTATCACTAAAAAGTCTGTCTTCAATTATGCTAATATTTACTCACTTTGGTACGTAAATAGTGTTCGGATCTTTATGATAAAAAAATTATGCATGCATATATTATTTTAAAAACGGGTAAATATGAACTAAAAATAATAAAATATGATCAAACATTTAAATTTACCAAACATCAAAACATGCACAATTATGTACAGTGTCGCTTTCATGTTGACAGCGTAATTTGCTTCCTTGCAGTCACTGCACCATTGTGAAGTTAAATTTTAAATTGTTTTGTTGAAGCCACACAATTTACAGAAAAGAACATTTTCATCCGCACTAAAATACTCCTCTCCAAATTCCTTTACGTAACTCCATCAGTTCGTACTTTCAGAAAATTTTGTCTTCTGCATTGCGGTACTCACTGTTCCACTGCACATATAACAGTGAGGATAATTTTGAAAAGTATTGTTTACAATGACACATTGATTGACGCGACTCGACACAGGCATGCTGCTGCTGCAGTGTCGAGATTAAAAGGCGGGTGGAACATTAACGTTTAGGGAGTGCCAGCAAGGTATAACTTTAGTTCATGACGTGAATTCTGACAAATTCAGTGACAATTAGCCTAATTTATTTATTTTTTCCTCCAATGTATAATAGGAGTACAGTTCTGTGAACAATTTTCTTAATTTCTTCTCATCCATAACTTCTAGTGTTCCAGGTTGTAATAAGTCGCGTTCCCTAGGCGAGACAGTTTGCACATATCGAGGGAGGGCTATTTTTCGGCCAGCGGAAGCCGAGAGCCGGTTCGTCAAGCCACCCGCTGCGCTGTTGACAATAACACAGGGACAGCCAACCTACAGACAATAGTGACCCGCCACTCGGATATTCTTGTATGCTGTTACATGGAATGCTGCTCGGAGGCGGGAGTGGAGACGAGACACTTCTGGACTGTATGTCGTGGTGAGAGGAGGGACTGCGAGACCACCGCCATCCTCCGTGGGCCGAGGTTCATTTCCCGTCGCCGGCAGTGAACAGTGCGCGGACACGGTATGTGCCTATAAAAGTGAGACTTAGTGCAACATATCAAGAGCCCGGAAAATACCCCTGAGAAGCTACCCTGATTAGCTGGATACTTGTTTAAAATATTCAAATTTCACATGTCAAAGTTGGATGTCTTTTAATTTGTATAATAAATTCATGTCTTTTGTTACCCATCTTTCATATTCTTGTAACCCCTGAGGCATGTCATGTGCGAGGCTTAATATTGATATATTGATAGAGAAAGATAGAAAAGTTTCAATTGCTGACGCCATACAGGGTGTCTAAAAGGTAGAGCCACCCCCACCTAAAGAGAATATTACATATGGCGCGCCAACCTGCGGCCCGATTTTTTGATATGTTGCAAACAAGTCGTAATAGTGAGTAGAACTCTCTGTGTTTTCAGCATTTTCCGTGTGGCTGTAACAGCAGCAATCCAGCATGTACAATAATTATTTATGTCATGTGTAATGTTTGTATCTTGTAACAGCTAGGATTTGTAAGGGCGAAAGGACGCAGTTACAGGCTGTACATGTGTCATACATTGAAGAACTGTTGGTTGATGTATATGAAATATGTCATGTTCATTGTGTTGTCCGAGTGTGGAAGTCGATTGATGAATTATTGCAAGTACTTGTGTGATACACTGCAGAGCTGGTTATCGGTTGTTTTCACACACTTTATCTATGTATTTTTTATTTTTATGGTAATGGTATTTTGTTGTGAAATTTGACTGTAAGAGCAGAGGTGTTGGAATAGAGAGATAGAATGTATGTCCATGTTACACTGATGTGACCTATGTTGATTTTCATTCCAGTAGTTGACATTATTTGGAAAATGTCATGTTCATTGAGTTATACTGCTGTAGAATTGGAGTTAAGGATGTCTGGTGGTCAGAAAAAAAAATTGATAGCTGATATATGTGGGTTTTAAGATATTTGTTGATGTTCGCATTTGTTTCGGTGCTTAGACAATTGGATTTTGATAGTGCTTTCCTGTTCTGTGAGTTGAGTTTTTCATGCCTGGCGGTCCAACCAGCGTTGTAATTGGTATATGTGTCTTATGCTAATTGATGGTTTGTTGATGTTTTATTGTTTGACGGTATTTATTGGAGATTTTATGATGTGGTTGTTGTCCTGTTGTGGAAGTAAAATTAATGTCAGACAGATCAGCGTTGCAAGTCTCATGTGTTCTCAATTGATGGGAGATAACACATAAGTTAACATGGAAATCAAAGACGGCACTTCAAATTGCGAAGAAGCGATGCCCGTTTCGCACATCTTGGGCGTAACGAGAAAAGGGGATGAAAGTACCATGTCTTTTTCTGGAGAAATGGTTGCCAACAGCCGGAGTCAGCCAAAAATCCACTGAGCGAAGCCGACAAATTTGACCGTTTGTTCGCGATGATGTCGGAGATAAAGAGCGGACAAGACCGGCTAAAGTCCGAAGTCACAGAAGAAATTGCAGTACTCATAAAAGAGGAGGTTGGTGACATAAGGAATACCGTGTCTGAAGGACTCAGGGGAGTCAAGAAAAATTGAAAACGATGCAGGAAGAACAAATCAGAATGTCCAGCGCCGTGAATCGCGTTAACGAGCAGTCAACACAGATGCAAAGAGAGATGTTGGAATGGAAGCAACGGACGGAAGCGCGAACAAACCAATTGGAACTGCGAGTCGCTGATGTACAAGCAAGCACTGAAACAAGGATGAATCATATCGGAGGGCAGATCAGTGAGGTTCGCCAGAGTATCGCCGAGTGTAAAGAAGAATGCAAAAGTCTCGGTGAGACGCAGAAGAGTTTTTCCAGACAAGTTGTAAATGAACTGCATATCCTAGGGGATCAGAAAGAGAATGTCTTGCAAGCATGTGCCTAAGATATGTCAAGGCGCCGAAGGTGACGCTTGTAGGAAGTGAACGTATGGACTTGCAGTACATTCACTTCATTCAAACAGCAAAGACATGTTCAGTGATTGGGATTTCTATACTAGACCTGTCAGATGGCCGAAAATCTAAGTGTGTCTTGTATGAACAGATATTTCACGGTAGGGGTCTGCCCGGTGTTCCACTGAATGAAAAGATTTCGGCACAGGTGCCGAAGATGAATGGTTTTCACGGAATGCGTTCCATGACGACGCATGTTCAAAAAGCAGCATGCCGCAACATAAGCGTGAAGTATTTTCATTTCAAGGTTGGAAAAATAAGAGCTCAATGCCGTGATTTCGCCCTTCTGAGGTTGAGAGGGAACGATGGTGTGAAAATCGTTTCCAGGCGATTAAAGTCAACTCATAACCAGCAGACTTATTATGCTTTCTCGATGGAATTGACACTGATGTGAGTTTAAAGATACCTTGTTGTTTGTATTGGTTGTAAATATGACCCTTAATTAAGACTTAAGCAGGTAGTATAGTGGATTTAAGTACAATAGTCTATTCTGTAAACGGTAGTTTTTGTAAGAAAATCGTGTACACACATTCAAGATGAAATGCGTGAGTTCTGATGAAGAAGTAATGAGAGTTCACGTAAGTTTTGCTGACCTGACTGACTTCGCTACCGCTGTTAAATACTGAAAAAAAAGATCGGAATATAAAAGTTGGGATAAAGAAGAAGTAATGTCTTGATAGGCTACGAAGACGCTACATCCTGTGAAATAACCTCGCTTATAAATAATGCGCTTCAAGTGGCGTGGGAATGAAAATCAAAAGTGTTCATCTGCATGAAAGAGAATAATCTAGCGGCCAAATTCAGAATTAAATATGACGATAAGGTTGTGAACGAAATGTTGCTCGCGGGAGTAACCAATACACATAAGATGGTCTTTTCAATGAAAAGAGAACTTCCTTTTTGTTTACGTAGTGTGTCGGAGAGAGGTACGGCGTCAGAAAGGCGCAGATGTGTTATGTGCAGATAGGTGAAGTGGGAACTGAGTGTCTACAGCTGTCTTCTAATGTGGCAAATAAGTCCACCTCATTAAGCTGGGCAGCTCAATCCCTGGAATAGCCAAAAAGCGGCAGAAGTGGATTGTTTCTTTAATTAAATAAAGAACAGCCTCTCGCAGAACAGTGACCGGTAAACTAAGAAAAGGAAGCAATCAATTGTTAAAATTCATAATTATCTTATGTTCCTGAAGTTCTGGTATTACGACGCCCGCGAAGATGTAAAGAAAAATATGAAAGGCCGCATAGATGAGTAAAATGTCCCACTACACGCACTTAATATTGTTTCTCCAGTTTTCGGTTCAAAAAGGACTGGTGATATACTGAGGTAGCGTAATGTTAAAACAAGCAAAATTATAGCAGTGACAAGGGGTTAGATATGTTACTGAGGATTTGGAATGCCAAGAAGAAACAGGAGAAAGTGGCTTGTTGCGAATCTGTGAATATCAGCTGGGGCGGATGTTGTCCCTGACAGCAGGGGGGTCAGCAGGTGTTTGTATGAATTTCTCGGAATAGGGGAAACAGCAGGTAGACTAATCCCCTAGTCTTTGAGTGGAGCTGGAGCCCGGCAGGTGAGTGTCCTTGACTTGTTCTGGGTGAAATGAACGGGGTGAGATGACCGTTGTTTGCGAAGAAGCAACTTACCATCGCGTAGTGACGCTTGTCTGCAGTTTTGTTTTGAATAGTGTTCCATTCTCATTTGATGAGGCGTGTAAGCAAATGCTGTTAGATTCGAGGTACAAATGTTGTGATTGGTGCATCATCTGTCTTGAGAGTAATTGTTTTCATAGCATGAGTTTTGTTATTTTACGCTTTAATATATATTAGAGGACATTGATTAATGTTATTCACCTCTAATCTGATGTAATTATATTGTAAGTATCTGGATCATTAAGTTTAGATTTTATGTGATTATTGAGGGCCACTGATTGATATGGCCACGTGTTTTCATCTGTACATGTATTATTTGTGAAGGTGTATGGGAATTATGGAGGGTTATCTTTTATTCTGTATGGGAGATTAATATTTGGAAATTTTAAGTTCATAACGATTCCTCAGAGCACCATGTTCTCAATTAATATTTTGGAACAGTATAAAATGCATATATTATAGGTTATAGGTTAACAGACTTCAGCTGTGTAGAGGAAGAGTTGTGGAGGGACAACCTCACGTAAAAATGTCCGGAGTTTCTTATTTTTGATGGACCTGTAACACTTAAAGACATTCCATTGTTAATCTATAGTGAGTGCTTATGGCACTATCATATAGTACTGTGAACCATTGTTTTTTTTATTTTAGTGTTGTATATTTTTTTATGTTGTGTGTATAATGTATAATGATAAATTAAGGCTGGACCCTGCTGTTATGTGGATGGTACACTTTGGATGGCTGATGCATTGGGGAGTTTTGCACACGAAGCGAGTTGTATTGTCAACATTCACAGTTTGGCGCCTTTAACGTGTCCTCACATGACATTTCCGCAGGGGAGTTTTGATTGAAAATGGGTGAAGGTTGTAAATATCTTATGAAATTATAAGTTTGCATGGTTTTATGGCTTTGTAAATCAAGGGTATTGCTATCAAGAGGGCAGGAACTGAACTGTGAGCAAAGTTGCCGAGAAGACTTTATAAGCAAATTTAAATTCCATGGAATTTAAATTTTGGTGGGTTGTTTGGCAAGCTGTAATAAGTCGCGTTCCCTAGGCGAGACAGTTTGCACATATCGAGGGAGGGCTATTTTTCGGCCAGCGGAAGCCGAGAGCCGGTTCGTCAAGCCACCCGCTGCGCTGTTGTCAATAACAGCAGGGACAGCCAACCTACAGACAATAGTGACCCGCCACTCGGATATTCTTGTATGCTGTTTCATGGAATGCTGCTCGGAGGGGGAGTGGAGACGTGACACTTCTGGACTGTATGTCGTGGTGAGAGGAGGGACTGCGAGACCACCGCCATCCTCCGTGGGCCGGAGGTTCATTTCCCGTCGCCGGCAGTGAACAGTGCGCGGACACGGTATGTGCCTATAAAAGTGAGACTTAGTGCAACATATCAAGAGCCCGGAAAATACCCCTGAGAAGCTACCCTGATTAGCTGGATACTTGTTTAAAATATTCAAATTTCACATGTCAAAGTTGGATGTCTTTTAATTTGTATAATAAATTCATGTCTTTTGTTACCCATCTTTCATATTCTTGTAACCCCTGAGGCATGTCATGTGCGAGGCTTAATATTGATATATTGATAGAGAAAGATAGAAAAGTTTCAATTGCTGACGCCATACAGGGTGTCTAAAAGGTAGAGCCACCCCCACCTAAAGAGAATATTACAAGGTGCTATTAAAAATTACCAGATTTTTCCTAAAAATATGATCATAAATGTTGTCGTAATATGACCAAAACTAAGAAAATGGCCTGAATGTGCATTAATACGTTGTATAAAATACATTTAAATACAATCAAAAACGATTATTTTGTGTTGTAATGTTTAGCATTACTACACTAAAAGAAGGCAGGAAAAAAATGTGACTTGTCATAAAGATCCGAACGCTAATAATAAGTAACAACTGCTGTTAGTAGCAGCTCTCTGACAGCTTTTATCAGCTGTCTGCTGGCTCAGTGGTTAAGGAGTCTTATTGGAAATCGAAAGCTTCCCGGTCTCGGGCGGGATTCCCATGAGCCCTTAACCCGACCTTCACCTCTGGCACAGCTTGCCGTGTAATGCACCTGAACGCGTGCGTGGTTCGGATTCCACTATATTAGCACAGGCCACGTTAGGGGCAAATTACGCAGCTGTTAAAAATTGTAATGTTATGATAACATCACAATTACGTTATCTGATTAGTGTAGGTATAGGAAGTAACAAATATTATTTGTGTCTACGTGGACTGCCAGCGATACTCTTGGCCAGCCAGCTTCCCAGGAAGAGTCGACGCTTGGCCATTGTTCCCCTAACAAGAAGTGACCCTCGTCAATGTCACTCAGTGAAAGGCTCAACAGTGACATTTCTCTAAGAGCGGGATATTTATGTGCCTCACCGTGAATAATTTCGTATTCGTGCCAATTTAAAGTTTGCGCGGATTTATGGAGACAGACCGTAGCGAAATGAGACGTGGCTAAACAGATATTTACCAATTAAGCATTCTCTCACGAACAGGGTACACTACACCAACGAACAGTGAAAAAGCCAGAGAAGGTCGATCAATGCAAGTCCATGGAATGTGAACATGGAGGGAGAAACTCGCGGCCAATGAGTCTGAGTGAAGAGAGGTTATATGTGAAGATGGATTATTGTGACCCGCGAATAACAAAATTATTTAAGTTTAGTTATTATTTTGTTTAAAACATTATTTTGTGTCTGGACGTATACAGAGATTGCAGGGGTGGAGATGAAACTGGATTGGCAGAATCGACTTCCGTTGGTGGGAGGCGGTCCCCCGACATGTGAAGGCGAGCGGCAATGATGGCAACATTGACTCGACCAAGGACTCTCTAGGCGAGAGGTCATTGAGACGAGCTGGCAGCCGTCAAGAGGCGACCAGGACAGTATCACGAGTGTGACTTGAGGTGGTTTGAGTGAAGATAGGGTGCTGGCGTGTCTACCCCTCTGCTGACTCACGGTAAACACGCATAATTTAAAGCAGTGGCGGCTCTAGACGTAGTGACACCGTGACATGTCACCACCTCTAATCAAGAATAAATAAATAAAAAATACAGCAGTCCAGTCACATTAATGTGACCACCACCTACTTTCGACGTCAACGTGAAATAACCAATCACAGAAGACAGGTGGCAGCACATGCCAGTGGAGTGTATATAAAGGATGTCCTAGGGCATCGGAAAGCATTTCAATCGTTGGCGTAATGTAGAAACGTAAGCGATTTATCTGACATCCAAAAGGGCATGATTATTGGCTTTCGGGCCAAGGGTGGAAGCATTTCGGAAACGGCTAATTTTGTGAACTGTTCACGTGCCACCGTGGTGAAAGTATATCGTGCATAGCAAAATGGCTCTATTCAAAATCAGCGGCGTGGAAGATGTGGTGCACCACGGGCTATAGATGACAGAGGCGAACGAGGGCTACGGAGATGCGTTCGGGCAAATAGACGTGCAACTGTTGAGCCACTGACCGCCCAGATGAACCAAGGGGCTACCAAGAGTGTATACTCAACAACGGTTCAGCGAACGTTGCTGCGCATGGGCCTCCGCAGCAGACGCCTGATTAATGCACCTATGCTGACTGCTGTTCATCGGCGTCGAAGGCTGGAATTTGCACGCCAGTATCGCAACTGGACGTCCACAGAGTGGCGACAGGTGGCTTTTTCCGATGAATCACGTTTTATGCTCCATCGGACAGATGGACGTTGCCGCATACGGCGTGAAACGTCTGAAAGCAAACACCCTGCAACAATTGCCGGAAGGATCCAGGGTGGAGGAGGGATCATTATGGGGAATGTTTTCCTGGCATTCACTGAGTGAACTCATCATTGTAGAAGGCACGATGGATCAGCTCAAGTACGTATCTGTCCTTGCGGACCAAATCCACCCCTACATGCGAATAATTTTTCCTCAGAATGATGGCATCTACCAGCAGGACAATGCGAGGTGTAATACAGCTCGCAGTGTATGTGCGTGGTTCGAAGAGCACCAGGATGAGTTTACCTTACTCCCCTGGCCAGCAAACTCACCGGATTTAAACCCAATCGAGAATCTGTGGGACCACCTCGATCGGGTTGTTAGTGCCATGGATCCTCAACCGCGTAATCTAGCGCACCTGGCCACGGCACTGGAGTCGGCATGGCTCAACATCCCAGTGAACACCTTCAGAAACTTAATTGACTCTCTTCCTGCACGCATCACAGCGGTCCGCTCTGCCAGATGTGGTTATTCTGGTTTTTGAGAGGTGGTCACATTAATGTGACTGGACTGTGTATATAAATGCGACCTTCTCTACTCTATGATAACTTATGACAGCTAGGGAAAGTATTGAACTCCATCTGTTGGCCACATCAGTGAACTGTTTCGCTGTCGTGGAGACAATTTTCGGATGACACAGATCGCGCATGCGCTCTAGCGTTTTCGTGGAAATATTCAAGGTTGCGGGTTCGCTTTGTCAATGGCGAATGGAGCCAACTTCGTTCTGTCACACGCTGCAGCTCGATAAAGTTAGTAACACTGCCGGTAGAATGCAGCAGCTGCCATTTTTGTAGCATTCAACTAAATACCTACTGGAACAGTACTTCCCAACCTGTGGTTTGCTGATTGCTGGTGGTCCGCGAACATAGTACAGGAGTTCCACAGGCAGAATATTATAAAATTTGATACCATATCCGTACTGTATAAGGCTGTATACCCAACTTTTTAAAAAACCTTGAATATTGCAATGACCGGGCAAAAATGTGGCATTTCCCGGATAAAACAGCACTGTTTCTACAACAGTCTATTCATTTCCATATGGCATCTAGAGATTAAGTAAATGACGGATTACTAAGGGTTTTAAGTGAGCATGAGAAACCGTGGTAGGTGATAAGAATGGTAACGCGAGTGATGAAGGAAAAAAAATAAAAGGCGTAGCGTCTTTTATTTTGATTTATATAGGTAGGTCGGTGGTATAGTGTAGTGTCCAGCCTATAGTAACATTATTATT
The DNA here is from genome assembly GCA_031002005.1 of Vandiemenella viatica. Lineage (NCBI taxonomy): Eukaryota > Metazoa > Arthropoda > Insecta > Orthoptera > Morabidae > Vandiemenella > Vandiemenella viatica. Next base: position 71,227,704 of record JARYHS010011408.1, read on the forward strand.
TATCTGCTTAGTAACATTATTATTTGTCTGGTTTGGTCTGATTAACATGTAATTAGCTTTTAATAGTTCACATCCAGTTTTATATCTGCGTTTCCATAGGATTCAAAACGTGGTCTTAGATTTATTATGTTATAATGGTACGTGTCCGAGATTTTAATAATAACAATATGGAAAATATAATTAGGCCCAGGGTGGTAGACATTAAAAACAGTGGAAAAATTTCGGAAGTAACTGGCGACGGAGGAAGGAAACTCAGAGGAGGAAATTGAAGTTGCGTTATCGTCATCCATAGTCGGCTGAAACGGGAAAAAAAAAAAAAAAAAAAAAAAAAAAAAAAAAAAAAAAAAAAAAATTAGGCCCATCTGAGTTAGAGGCCCACATCATTATTTTTGAAAATTTACTAGTCCTCGGTTTGAAAAAGGTTTGGATACGCTACCATAGAAGCTTTGTAAATGCGAGCAGGCAATATTGTTTTTTTCTTATATTCTCTGAAGGCGAATTACATAAGTTTATGAATGCACGTAACAGGAAACGATTCTCAAGCGAAATGTGTTGCACTGTCGTCGTGGTCATCGAAGGCAGTGCCGGATAAGAAAGTATTGGACCCTAGGCACTCTCAAAAGTTTTGATTCCCTCTGTTTTTGAAAATAACTATCTGTATCTTATAAGTACAAAGAAAAGGTTTTGTATATGACTAATAGAATTTATCATATTTATTTATTCAGTTAACAAACGAATTTTACGAAACATCATACTCTGAAAATTACTTTTATTTATCGTACACTACAATGAAACAAAAAAATTAATTTCCATGCTTTTCATAATACTTTGATTGTTTTATTCTGGATGATTTTATTTTTATTATTTTTATTTAGTGAAAAAATTGAACTTTCAAGGGGTCTTCAAAAATCAGGGGTTCCAGGCTACTGCCTAGTCGTACCTAATCCTGCCTTTTGGGTAATTTAGCACTGCTGGTAGATTCAACTTGTCGGTTTTTGGCTAATCACTAAATGTTTACCGTCTGGTCAATTTTTTCAAAAAATTCATTAATTAATTTCAAAATCATTTCTTTAATCCGGCAGTAACTGCAGGTAATGAGACTTTCACACGTTACAAATCTTTATATTGCGAGATTCTTACTCTGAGCTGTTTTTTCAGGCACCTTTCACTTCAATGATGATCAGTAAACCGTCGAAACATTCAGTCATTCTGTGGCAAGGCACGAAGGTCACCCCCGCAGGATTTTGGGAACCTTTTTTTTCTCTCTCTACTGTTATTATAATGTCGGCAATCTTGAAGAATGAGATTTCTGTCGACGGACCCCTCCTCGTCCAAGTCAAGCCCCAAGCCCCTCAAAACCAAATCCTAGTCCCCCCCCCCCTTTCCAGCTCAAACCAAAATCCTGGATCCGCTACTGGAAACATTTTATTGTTGTCACTACCTGAGCAAATCAATTCAGCCGCCACTGATATAAAATGCACTAAAATTCGAAGGAGCTCTCTTTAACAGATATCGGCCATGGCGAGGTAGCTCGCAGATAAGAGTTTGAATCTGCCGAACTATAGTGAGTTTTAGCCGGATCATTAACTTCCTAATAAATTTTTGTTTATAATAAAATCAACGCCGTGCATTTGCCTTTCTTTTCATTAATTAATTCGTTTTATGTGGTAAATATTTAATTGCTAGCCGAAATGATATGTCCACTTTGTATGTGATTTGTAAATGCCTGATTAAATGTCCACGTTATGGACATTTTTGATTAGTAATGATGTCATGCATTTTAATTAAAGAACCCCTTTACATTTTTAATAAATCCTAAATTATCTAATTTTTTCTACATGAGATTAATAAACATAAATTCATATGTTTTATAAAATTAATGAGGCACCCAGAGTGTCACGCTACAAACTATACATGTATTTACAACTATTTTACATCACAATTAAATCGTTCAGGATGACATTTTGATGCAATAATCTTTTGTAAAATCATTTTTATTTTATTTATGGCTGTACATCTCATCGACGTCGACGTCGAGGTCATTAGAGGCAGGATGAGAGTGGTGACAAGGAACGGGAAGGAATTAGGCCATGATTTTTTGAAGGAAGCATCCCAGTTTTCGCCTTGAGTGAAAAATATGGAAAACTCAAATCTGGATGATGCCCGGGCGGGGATTCGAACCGCCATCCTCCCGTATGTGAGGCCATTTGTAAAATCCATTAAAAGTAATTTAAAAGAGATGTTAGCAGAGTATGAATTGTGATTTGAACGTTACGAGATACGTATATGCACACAGATGACAGAAATTCAGATAATTAGATTTCCAGCTGTGAGTTGATGATCAATTCAATTGCTTCACGAGAACCATACCAGATGTCAGTTGAGGAACCTCTAGATGGCCGTAGAGGACAATGGCTTGCAGTGTCTGTGTGGCGGTACCATGTCCCAACTCATCTGGAAGATATTCACTAGCGTCTAGCAGAGACCCTCGTATCAGTATACCATGTTATTGATTGTTCACATTGGCGTCTCCACGTTACGCGGACATGGAATCACACCTTACTTTTACAACTAACGAAGCAAATTAACTAAAATTTTCTTCATATTCTCCATATCAATATAGCTGGTTCCATTTCTTATACACTGGCGAAAATTAAAAGTGCAAGACCCATACAGGAATGGTAGGATTTTATTTCCAGATTCATACCCAGAAGAAATGATAACAAATAGAAATGGATCAGTCTGAGTTTATTACGTTTAGATACAGTTATCAGTAAGAAATGCGCCTACCTTGAGCACCTATGCATTCGTGGATGCTTGCCGGCATTGACTCAGCAAGTATTCGGATGTCTTCTTGAGGTATGTCTCTCTACGCCTGCGTGTCTTGTGCAGTCATTTGTTGCGCAGTTTGTGCTGGGTGACCATGTGATCTAATCCCGGCATCCGAAACATGCTATATTGGGGAAAAATCTGGCGACCGTGTGGTCCAAATTCTGATCGTATCATCTTGCCAGGCTTGTGTTGTGATAATCACAGTATGAGGACGGGCACTGTCCTGTTGGAAGATGTGATTCGGATGGTGCAATAGGGTGCAGCACCCCGTCCACATAGTGGTGGGCTGTCATTGTGCCTTCGACAACAACTCAGTCCTACTGTCGAAACTGATTGCCCCCAAACCATGACACCAGTGGCTGGACCTGTGTGACGTTCTGAAATAACAGCATGGTAAGCCATTTCTCCACTACGCCTAAGTTCATGTTGTCGATTATCACTTTGCCACAGACAAAATCGAGACTAGTCTCTTAACACAAATGTACGCCACTCACGTGTCCAATTGCGTTTTACATTACACTAGGTTAGACGATACAGGCAATGATATCAGGTTAATGGAACACATTGCATCAGGGTTAGAGAGTGTAACTGTAGTAGGTGTCTTGGTGGTCATGAATATTTATGGTTAATATTTATTAATTACTTATTAACATTAATAAAGGGGATTTTAATTTTGTTTTATGAAGGAGTTAAAATATTTATTTCTGCAAGAATCTCGATGTTAATTGGATTATAGGAAAACAGTCACAATATGACATTTATTTTCTTATCATTGGCGATTAAAAGTCTGAGCGAATTTTCCTGTTAACATTAACACAAATTGGCAAAATCATAAAAGCAACGCTCAGAGGTACAATTAGCCGTCATGAGCAAGCAAACAATTGTATATTTACTTTAAAATCCATCTCAGAATTAATATGCAAGAAATAATGATATTTGGAAACAATGTACAATACAAGTTATGACGATCTCAGGCATAGGTATCGTAATACTGTGACTTTACATTTAAAAAAAAAAAAACATGGGTGCCACGAATGAACAATATGCCATTCGAAAATAACTAGTTCTGGCAAATTCATGGGTTTTTTTGTTACAAAGTTAGAACATGGATCTATCCTCTCAAAGACGCTTAAGGGTTCAGTTTCACGGAATGCACAATCAGATGGCTTGGTCGTAATAAGTTACCATTGTAGTTCTGCGTCTGATGTCTGCAGTGTTCGGAGATGACCCACGGTATGTGAGACTTCTCTCACAAGGCGGCTACAGGCACGTCCTAGTGGTAATGCGCATCATCGCATTACTGGCTGTGTCGCCGTGCGGAAGCCACTCCATCAAGCCGGCAGAGTCAGATTTCCGACACCAGGAGTCGGACACAGCAGTTAGCGAGAAAAGCCAACTTTCGGAGTCCACCACAGAATAGACTAGCATAGAATCGAATGAAGCTCGTCGTTCTTCGACGATCTGCAAGGCAATTTCTGGCTCCGCCCCTTGCACTCTCGAAGATCACATTTAACAGAAAATTCCCAGGATTTTAAGTTATATGCTCATTTGGATTGAATCTTCAGGTTGGCACCTAATGTCACGTGATATTCCCGATATCTTATTTGCCCCGTGTATATCACAGAGGTCGTACATACTCGACTAAGTTCGGGGACGACCTTGTGCTCGGGCGGCAGGCATTTCCCGCCAGGTGAGCGACCTTGTTGACCGCCCATCCCCAGGGAGCAGAATGTGTCGCCCGGCAAAACCCTGTATCCGCGACTTCCTGTCGCCGTGGCTTGGGCTTCAAGCCAACACAGCTCAATAATTCTTTAATATTCGTTGCAACAAGATACACTGAATGTTCATCATTGTATTACAGTCCTCACTTGGAATCTTGCGTACTTTAGGAAATTACTAAAAAAAACTATCTAGGTGGTCACCCAAGATTTATGAAAATTACTCTAACATTATGATTTATATAATAAAAATGCACATTAGAATGTGGTGACAGCGCGTCACGTTATAATAACCTAGCTTCGACAATTGGTTTACAATCATCTGTGGGGAGGGGGGGGGGGGGTGACTCTCTCTGTATCCACTGCCACGTGCCACCCGTCTGCCAGCAATAGCCACCCACACAATTTGACGGTCTTCGTGTGCTGTTGTTCTTTTGTATGGACCCTTCTTTGATCCACCATAGCTTGTAATTCTTTTGCCGGTCAATAAATATAATTTATAATCCTTCAAGTTTTCTGAAAGTTATCTGTGGAGGTATACAAGCCACTTACTCCTCTAATTCCGAGTAAAACAGGACTTTAGTATCTTCTTCAACATACTTTCTGTGGGTCGGTTGGCAACAAGTTACGGTCTCTCGGACAACAATCACTTGGGAATTTCGACACAGAAGCTGACATATTCCTATATCAGCAGGAAGTTTTATCGCTGAGATTGACAGCAAACCTGTTCATTTACGCAAAATTATATTCTGAGCTATTAGATCAGAACACTCATCGATTGCATCATTAAAGACAAATCTATTTCAAAACCAATACGTCTAGTTCAAATAAATTTAATTTTTCACACAGAATCATAGATCATACCTCTCTCCCAGTAACGGCAGATTCATTGGGTGCCAGGAATGGTAGAGGTTCATGACATCACAGGTCTCGTCGTGAATGTAAGCTTGTGTTCCAATGCTGCCAAACCCAGCTCCTTTATCACATCAGTTATTGATTACATTCTACGGTAATTTCCGCATATAAACCTAGCTTTTCTCCTTCTATATGATAGCCATAATTTAGGCTTCATACCACCTCTCAATATTCAAGTAACGATGTGACAGATGTTTTGTATCTTCTTTCCCAGAACCTTGCAACGTATCTCTGAACTCATGTCATAATCTTAAGACTCAGTTCTCTGATAGAATAATTCAAGCTCTGATCTGGAACTGTGGTTTTTTTCCATTATGGCTCTACGTCTAATCGACGTCGAGGTCATTAGAGGCAGGAAAGTATTAGGAACAAGGAATGGTAAGAAATTCGGCCATGACCTTTTGAAGGAAGCATCCCGGCATTCGCCTGGAGTGTTTTGGGGAACCATGACAAACTCAAATCTCGGACGGGGATTTGAGATCGCGTCCTTCTGAATGCGAGGCCAGAGCGTAACCGCTCACCAACCACGCTCAGTGGAACTATGCCGCTTCTGGTCAAAGTTAATGGAATCCCAGCTGATTGTACAGTTCTTTTTCGGCATCGTGAAGGAAGAGACAGCACTTTGGTGATAAAAAGTAAACATAAGTGCAAGTTACCTACTTTTATCTTAAATTTAACGTATCATGGCGCTGATAAGAAAACGCACAGAGATTATTATCATTTTCAAGGTAAAAGTTGGAAAAAAACTCGCGGGACAATACTAAACAGAAGCACTAACCACGGTTGCGAATAAAAAGTGGTTTAATTGAGTTAAAAGTTTGTCGTGTTTCTGCCATTAACCATGCCACAGAGAGTGACATCGGAGTTCAGGCGTAGACAATCACCGTGGAGGCTATTCGTGATGTTAACTATGGTGGGGTTTATGTTCAGTGTAGAGGGTTTGCGTTGAAGATTATAGGTGAAAGGTAGGAGACGGTCAAACTTGATACTGGCCTCTTCAAACCTACTCTGCAGAAATGCAACACGCAAACCGTAAACATCAACATCCCCATCCAATGATCGTGTTAAGTGACGTATGCATTGACTCTATACCAGTCGTGTCGAGATTTGCACTTCAGCCGTGGAGTGATAGTCAGCCTGCTGCTTATCAATCGTGCTCTCCAAGTTTAGCATGATATAAAAATTTCTTGCAGAACCGGGACTCGAACCATCTAACCCTGGCTTGAGGGTAATTAGTGTGGGTAATTAGCTGACGACAGTCACCAGGTCAGCTCCAGACCAATCACGTAAATTACGGTAGTAACATTTCCACGCTATATGGAACACATTGTGTTAGGCCCATCTCAACTCGAACACTTTCAAGCTGCTGCTCATTAAGTTTTAAATTAACATGCAGTTAATTTACTTAGATCCGCCAAAAAGATAGGGGTAATTAATATCATCGAAATTAAAATCAATGTTCCAAAGAAACAATCACTTGATTTATTTAACACTGCTTCTCGGAGAGTGGTAATAAATATCACTTTGACTGTAAAAAGTCATTATCATTAAATATTAGTTACAAAACATTTAAAAAGTAGATATTTAAAAAATATGGGCTTTGTCATATGTCTTTTTTTCAATCTTCTTTACTCAACAAAACTTCTTTGAAAACAATATTAGCGGTTATAATCTTATCATCGTTGAATTTTTGACCGTATGTGTCTTTAAAACAAAAATAAATATTAATGAAGCTACAAACTCGTGAAAAAGACACACACGGATGTCCAAACGAAGAAAAGGTTCTGAAAAATACAATGCTTCCTTTTGAAGTGTTTGACCTTATACTTTATTAATGTTCATAACGAAGGTTATTTCTATATCGGGAATTGTTTTCTTATCATTGGGAAAGGCACGGTTGATCAGAAAAGGTGAGGCATGAGCATAGTTTTATCGGAGTGAATGAATTTAGCTCTGATCATGTACTCATCTAAATGAATTACCACAAATCTTGTACCATTAATTAATCCCTGATTAGTATTAAGACTAGTGTCTAAGATAATAATAGCATTTTTCTTTAAAAGCAATTTATGAGATGGTAAACCAGACGATCTCGGAAATGGCTTTAGCGATTTGGATGAAACATCATATATAGATAACGTTTTGCTTTATAGTTTGTAACACGATTTTACAAAAAATAATGAAAGAAAGAGCAATTCTTGTATTTGGCACCTCGGAAACGGCTCTGATCTCATCTCGTAGAAGTTTCAGGTACCAGTAAGCCAACTGATGTTAGTTAAGCTACTCTTTTGTTAGAGCAAGAAACTGCGCACCTTAAAATGCCTAGGAAGCCTTCAAGAAAAATTAAACTTTACTTAAAATCTTGCATATTGAACAGAAATCTAAATATATGCCGAGAAAAGTTCGGACACCCAGGTCCTTTCATTATTGCTAGAAAAGGAAAAGTGTTTATAATGTTGTTAGTAAAATGCATTTAAGATTCCATTTTTATGCTTTAAAGACGACATAAATTTCGTATTTTGAGACGTTGAAAAAAAAAACAATGCCGGGAGAATAAATCACAAATGTGTCGAGGTAAAATGAAAACAGTAAAGAACTCAAGAACAGTTGGCTTCCGGCATCGTAGTGACTGGCACGCTTGCCGTTCCGTGGCTCAAGGGTTCGAGTCCCACCTCGATTATAGATCATTTTGGTAATATTTTCGCATTGTAATGTCTGTAACGGGGTTAACCGTGCACAGTTGTTGATTATATCACACACTGAATGAGAAGTTATAAAACAGAGAAGCTGATTGTGCGGGTAGAGGCCAAATGCCACGTTTTTATCCTCTGTTCGGAGGTGAAAGTAAACAGCGAGCTGGCTGGTGGACCCCGACCGGTCGTCTTCCGGATGTATGTTTCGGGGTCGACCCAACAGACTTCTTGGCTGCATTGCGTCGAGCTGTCCTATACCACGCAACATATCATCCACATATCAGTAACGACTTTTGTTTGAGCAGCCAAACACAAGTTAGAAAGCAGAAGTTCAGTCTGATTCAGGTACTCACTGCTTTGAAGCTGACTGTATTTAAATACGATACAGTTAAAAAGAAATAATCAGTGCCAACACCAATATCAACAAAAACAGATGTCGATGAGAATCGTGGAATGTATCATGCACGTATTAAATTAGTGTGCCCGTTACAGTTCTTGATTAGTGCGTGCGCAACCCAGTTACCATTTTGGTACGTTTGTTGCCAGATGGGTGAGGAAGTCATGTAATAATGTTTCCTTTGAGGTGACTATTCTTAATTTTCGTTAAATGTTTGAAGAAATTATGTATGAGCATAGAAGGGTTTACTTACATTATTTCTGCCTGAGTTTTGGACTATCGACCAGATATTTAAAACAAAATCCAGGCTCTGATCATTATTTGATAACGATTTTATTTATTTAAACAGCTGTGAAAAAATGAATTGCTAGAACATTGAAAGAACAGTATTTCGTTTAAAGCAACATATTAATTATTAGTTGGATTTAGTTTATTTATATTCGTTCGATGTAGATGCTTTCGTTATATTCTGTCCATAGATTTGTAATACAAAATACCCCTTGACCATGCTTTTCAGTGAAATTTGTATGATATCCTAACTCATTATATTTCTCTAAAATTCTTTCATAACTCGTACGAGCTTCGAAACACATACAAAAAAGTGGAGTAGGCGGAAGTCGAGATACAGCATGTTTTATTTTCGTAAATACCATAAATTGCTTTTCATTTGATTTTCAAGATCTTTCATTATTCACATTTTTATACATTGATGAAGGTTCTGAAAGAACACGACCTATATGTTCAAATTAGAATCCTCACCGTTTCTTCCTTTCTCAAAGAACCACTTATATATTTCAGGAATAAAATATAACAGTCACTCACTTTCAGAAGCTTCTGGTCTGTGCGTTTACCGAAAATAAAGCTTCTCACCTTGGCTCTTGTTCACATGAGTTTACTTGAAAAGCATCAAGTAATTAATAACATATAAGGCTCTTTCCCTTCGATCGTGGTCACATCAAACCTTCTCGGAATTGTATAAAAGGTTAGAAGGAAATCTCTTAAAAAAATTATTTTCACTTAAGTAAATTTTGTTTGACCCGCCTCCCGATGTATTACTGTATTTAAATTTATATCAGAAGATTCCTTACATAACAGAGTTTTCACCAGGTAAACAATTTCTCCTTCTCCAAAAAAAAAAAAAATTAAATAAAAAAAATAAAAAAAATAAAAAAATATTTCTCCTTAACTGTCCCTAACCATTTCGTTCAATATCACACAAATTGCGCAACATTGGAAATTAACGATTTCAACTTACTAAAGTTCTTATTAATTTCTTGCACACTTGTTGCACAGTTATAAATTATAAAATTAATACTTGATGGCTGATTCACAACTTCTAAACTGGAACAGAATTTAAACAGCAGAATAGACGTGGCGATTTTTTAAACAATTGCGCAACCGCTAAGTGTCGACTAATAATTAATTTCGCAGGTATTATTATTACTTGCCTTACCTGACACACTTATGTAAACTTAGCTCTTGCTAGTTTCGACGAAAACACCTAATTTGAGTGATTACACCAAAATCGTCACTTTCGATGAATAACTACAATAAAATACCAGCTTACTTACCAGGGCCGGCTTAAGGAATTTCGGGGCCCCCTAATTCTTTTCAAGATCTACTTTTGCCTACACTTTTGATAATTTTTGTGACTTTATACAGACACACACACACACACACATATATATATACGAGGTGTGTATAGCTCAACAAGAGACGCACTGAGGTTTCTCTAAATCTGTGTACAAACGGCCCAGCAGTTTTTTGAATATTAGCTGAACGGGAATAATTTCGCCGAGTCTTTGGTGCTTTAACAATGCATCTAATATGAATCTCCAAACTACTGTCACTTTCTTTTCTGGTTAAGTCCTGCTGCCCATTGTGTCAAATAAAATTGTTTTTGTATTAAATTTTATAGCTATTACTAACAGGGGCGCCGACTCTGTGGGTGCTCGGGGGCTTTGGCACCCATGAACATAGACGTGAACACTAATCAGTAATCGACTTCGAGCAACACCTGTATTACCTACGTCACGCGCCGCCTGGCCAGGCAAGGCGTACCGACGCGATAACACTTGCTTACGATGTGTGCGCGTCATGCCCAAAGGGAATATAAACACTACGAATACCTCATACTATCTACTGTGTGGTAAGTAAGCGTAGGTATGATTTGTAAAGAGCCGCACACAAGCAACTCGACTCCGCGCTCCCACGCACAAATTCTAACCCACAACTTATTACTCACCACCATTACTTATGGCTTTACGCCTAGTAGACGTCGAGTTCATCAGAGGCGAGATGGGACTGAGAACTCGGAACGGGAAGGAATTCGGCAATGGCCTTTTGAATGAATCATCCAGGCATTCGCCTGGAGTGACTTGGGGAAACCATGGAAAACCCAAATCTGGATGCCCGGACAGGGACTGGAACCTCCGTCATCCCCAATGCAAGACCAGAGCGTTAACCACTCACCCACCACGCTCGGTCGTTTTTTAGTAACCGGAGGCCTAGCGATAAGGGACCGCGTGGACGAATATTCAAATTACATTCGATGTTGAAGTCGTGATCACAGGATATTCTCGGCTTAAACACGTGGCAACAAATATGGGTGGGTTGTCAGTTGTTACACGATATTATTAACGAAGCGTGTACAATTTTGAGTGACGAAGTACTGCATAAAATGATCAAAGTAGTACAGAATGCGATCTATTATTCAGTTATGGTTGATTAAACTAGCGATATTTCCAGCAATGAACAAGTTACTCACTTCTTTCGTTACGAGGACGCAAAGTGTAATACACAAGAAACTTTTATCGACCTGTATAAAACGGTATCAACAATTTCCGACAAAATTTGTTTGAAATTTTCAATGACTACAATATTAAGAAGATTTGACATAAATATCAAGATGTGTAGGGGTCTATATACAGATAGTGCTTTTGATGTTGAAGCGCATTCTGGCCATCAATTGTTGATTATTACTATCAAAGCAAGAGCAATTCATGTGCATTGCACCGCTCACTCGTTAAACCTGGTTGTTCAAGCACTATGAGAGAAATATATGTAATAAGAGATTTTTTAGCGTGTTGTCTTCGTACGTCATTCACCGAAACACCAAGCTTGTTTTGAATCACTCAGGCAGCTGGGGACACTCAAAACCTTTCTTTGCGGTCTTTTTAACCAAGATGGTATTGTCGTATATCTTCCATAAAAACTATTCTAAACAATTATAGTGTACTGCTATGTTTTTTGAACGACACAAAAAAATCAGAAAGATGATACCTTCGCGAAAGCAAAATGGTTTTTAAAAAGTCTTCAATCTTTTGAATTTCTTTTTATCATTATTTCTGATAGAAATTCTGATAGAAATTTCTGATAGGAATTCTCGTACGTTTCAAAGCTCTAAATGCAACTTTACAGAAGATTTCTTTGCAACTGCAAAAAGCTGCTGATAATATTAATACTGTCAAGCACGCCGTATCATCCCAACGATCTGACGAAAAAATTTTAAAACCCTTGTCTCAGTTTTTATATTGGATCATCAACAAATCAAGGTTAATGACTGCAAAAATAAGGAGGATACGTATACGTATATATAATTCATCAAGCGAGCCGCACAAATTTCCCTCGCCAGCTGACTGATCTACTATAAGGTCACTCATTCACTCACATCGATAGCTATTGGCTGGAGAACGGTATCACGTGTCAGCCTTCGGTCGCAAAACAGCGACCAGAGATACCATTAGTAGAAATGCGTGGTTATGTTGACAATTTAATACTTAAGCAACTGCTACAAAATTAATTGCCATAATACATTAATCAAGTTTGCTTTTCGTAGCGTTTCATAGTTAAAAAAATACTTATAAATTTTGCGGCTGAGAAAACGTTGATCTGCTTTTCAGTAACATGTTGCTAATGAAAGCAACTTAAAAAAAAAACTTTAAAAAAATTAGATTACTCATGGTCTCTACTTTATCCATGAATGCCAATTGTCATTCCGGCATATCATAAATTTCAATTTAATTAAAACTGTCACTAATGTTGTTACTTGACCAAAGTTTATTCATTACGGTTTATTTGCTTTTCACTGACCACTTTTGTAGATGGTCTTCATTCATGTTCCCTATATGTGAGGTATTAGGTTATTTTAAGTGGAAATCAGACCAAATATGTTACCGAATCAACTATTCTGGCAATCCATTTCTTCCGAGTTGCTCAACTGTTTAATAATATGGAATGTGTATTAAGTTCTATGACAATTACATTTACTATGACCAATGAATACATTATGAGTGCTTGCCCACTCTGAATAAAAAAAACAACGTAATGCTTTCGAAGCAAACAGGAATTTTTTAAATTTTGCAGAGTGAACTTTAAGGGTCAAATACAAGTCAAGCTTGTATTTAAGCAAGTTCAAGTCTATGACCTTTGAAACAATTATACGATTGCGCTATCATCCCTGTTCGTGTTTAATACCTACCTCTATTACTGCTTCTGAGTTCTTCAGGCTCAAGAGATTTTATTCATCCTAAAACACAGGTCAAGTTTATATTTGGTCAAATCAAATCATCCTGTTATAATCTTTCATACTAAAAACTGGAACTAATCTAGACCCGTGAGGATACGCTAAAAACGGTTACGGGCTTACACTAGTATAAAAATAAATATCTTGTAGTTTTTAGATAATAATTATTTCGTGTGGTTAATGAACTGGTGACAGGGTATCTATTGGCTGCGCATTCCGCCCCTGTAGTAGCCGCCTTAACCCAGCCCGGCAATCCCGCAGGGTACAGGGGACCTACAGTTTAACGTAGAATCCGAACCACGCAAGCGTTCTGGCGTACTTCACATTACATAGCAAGCTGCGTCAGAGGTGAAGGCCGGGTTAAGTGCTCATGAAAATCCCAGCCTAGACAGGGATTCGAATCGGGGACCTTTCGATCTCCAGTCAGACGCAGTTTTTAGATAAAATCATTAGCCGTAATGTCGAGCATTTTACTAAAAATGCTATGACACTTATGTATAAGGTGGAAATATTTCTTAATGATCAAAATGATACAAGCAGCAATTACGTGAAAGGGTTCCACAAAGATCACTTTGATGTAGATCTTTTGGTTCCTCATTGTGCTGTTAGATATTGCGCGAATAAAAAATGTCAGACTGAAAAATGGGAAAACCGGTTTTACATATACATAATTTTGTATTGCGAATCTACCCAAGATATGATGCCTGAGATCATAAAATTGTTAAAAATTGTTTGAATTATTCCAGTATTGAAAAAAATTATATGATTATATAAATTAATATAAATGCAGCTTCTTAAAAAGCTTTAATGTTTATTTGTTGCTCATACAATTCTTAGTACTGTGGTGTGACAGCGTCACCCACAATGAATATAATTAAATAGATTAATTATATTCAAAATTGTTATTAATTATATTCAAAATTTTATTAATTATATTCAATTTTTTTAGTTATATTCAATCTTGTGACGTGTAAATAACGTAAATAATAGGGATTGTATGGATAAATTAAATATATGTTAAACCAGGGCAGCCAGAGGTATAATTATTGTAAATTTATTTTCTGTAAAACTCGTGGCTCAGTAAGATAGTGAATGTTGGAGGCTGAAACTGCCATTTTCGGACGGTTGAGAGCGGAACAATGAATGGGTCGCCGACTTGACGGCGCCGGAGCCGCACAACTGCTATGGTTCCGTTAGAGATGGGCGCTGACCTCACCCCTCTCCGCTGCTGCGCTGAAGGTCAGGCAGAAAGTGCGCGAAGGGATACAGCAAATGCGAGGCGCGATATAAAACACGTGACGATGGACATGTGTAGATAACCAATCATGAACGTTTAGTGGGGTTCCCAAATCTTAATGCAAGGGGATTCTGTTGCATGTGGCGAGTGGGAGACAACTTTGGAGAAGAAGACGAGAAGAGGCCATTTTGGAGGGCACTTGCTGCCGCGACGAGCTACTGAACAGACGTGTCAGCCGACACGCTCTCGTCCGGTGATCACTGTCTGGTTTTGATCACTCTCTTGCTTTGGGAAGCGAGAGGTTATATGGCATGACTGCCATTGTCTGGAAGTTGTTTTAATAACGCGGTCGTATCCGCTTATCTGGCTTCCACAGCAGCAGTGACATTGTGCGTGTCACGCTACATCACGGCGATGCATTTATGGTAATGTACCGGATGCAGACGGTCACTATTCATTGGGTTTTAACGGACTTGTGAGTCCTTAAGCGGCACTGGGATAAGACTCTGCTCCCGCCACTAAATCACTGAGCTAGCTGATTTTATGTTCACTGCAAATTTCAAGCATCTTGCTAATTGTAAATTCACTATGATGCTTTTCTTTAACTTTATACGGCGCCCCTGGGATACTCCTTTGTTATAATAAATGTTAGCTTCAATTTTGATGGCCTGTGTTGCCATGCTGTTCATATGTCAACTTTGCTATTTTGTTTGTTGAAATATTTCATTCAGTTATATGTTTGCTTTTCATCGGTGGATTGTAAACGTCGGGTATTGCTTGTTTTTGTTGGCTCTGAATATGTTTAACGTAAAGTTAACTATTACCCGGCCTTGTATAAGCCATAAGAATCAATAAATGGGAGATTATTTTGTGTCTAATATTCATGGTTCTGGTTCCTTTTTAGCCACCCTTTATTATATTTAAGATCAATTATTAATTATTACGTATTTGATAAATAATCCCCCTCCCCCTTTATGCAACTCGCATTTCTCTCAACGTACAGCCCATATTGTATTACAGTACAGCTGTGTACATTAAGTAAGTACTAATACATATCTCCAGCTAATAAAAATTATGTTACACACTGTTAATATAATGATTTCATTTTTGTTATAATGATAGGTATCCGTTCCTTATTATTAAAACTAGTATTTTTCACGCTTCTTTTTTCCTTCTCCTCTGTATATTAATTACCAGCTGTATCCACGACTTCATTCACGATAGCGATCCTTGCAGACACAAATCAAATACAGTAATAAAATCATGATTTCTAATAAGAAGACACAAATGATTAGTGAGCTATCTATTACTATTATAAAGTTTAAAATTTGTAACTTTGTAACTCAACCACGTTAAAAAGTTCTAACCCAATTTAATGAAGTTTTTTTTTTTTTTTTTTTTTTTGGCATGGAACAGAATTTATAAAAAGCAGAATTTTTCTTTTCTACTCTGCCTATCTGTTAGCTTATAACTTGTAATCTACTGGATGGATTTGGACGCGATTTTGACTATTATGTAAGACTATTTGGTGCCTGCAATTTGGTTCACGTCTGTCAAGAATTTCGAAGGTTTTTATTTATCTTGTATGAAACCCTAAATATTTTCTGGATAAAAAGTAGCGTTTGCTATTCCCTGTCAAATCAGCAACCCGCCAGTGAACGTCTCGTCGAAACTAGTTCACACTCTTTGCCGGTTATTTAAAAAAAATGAGTCATCAAATGAGCACCCACGAGGTTTTCTAAAAGTCGGTGCCCCTGAAAGTGCTGTATTACTTTCTATATTATAAAGTTCGCATACAGAATATTAAGAACAATATTCTATAATATACGATAGTGGGCATACAGTTCATTTGATTTTTATATTCAATATCATAATTATATATTTTTGTGTATATAAATCACCAATCATGGAGGAAGGAAATATATGGAGGAGAAGTGACGTTAAATCGGTGAAGCAGGCTCTAACTCTCGCGCGTGCGCACTGGCGGCAGCGGCGATATTGCGCTTCAAAACAATTGCGATGTTCACATTGTGTTAGATGCAGTGATTATTTCATTTTGTAATGTGTATAAGTGTTTTATAATGTCATCTTGTGTTGCGTACGGTTGCACAAATAGGCAAGAGAGGAAAGAACCTGGAATATCATTTCATAAGTAAGTTGAATTCTAATTATCGTTGTTGAAGTGGGCGGTACGAATTGCAAACTTCGCTGCCTGTCTATAAATATTTAGTCATAGCTCTCAATGAGATGACTTTGTTCTCAAATTTTTGTTGGTGTAGTGTAGAAAATCAGCATACCTTGCTATTTTGCACATAATAGACTAGCATTACTTTTTAACGAGTGTTGAAAATGAGATTTAAAGGGGTGTGTTTTACATCGCGATTCAGTGAATTTAGAATTGCACTTTCTTTCGTCACGTTGCAGTTTATGCTGACAACTTTAAATGTGTTAAATTATGCTATGCAATCTAGGAATCTTGATGAAGCAAAAGATGTTGTTACTGCAAATACAGTTTGCGATTCAAATACGCGTGTGTGGGTATGTCTACATAGTTTGATTCTATAGCGGCAATTTAATGGAGATTGTGGTTAGGTCTAAATGCAGTCTGTACCA
Source organism: Vandiemenella viatica (assembly GCA_031002005.1). Classification (NCBI taxonomy): domain Eukaryota; kingdom Metazoa; phylum Arthropoda; class Insecta; order Orthoptera; family Morabidae; genus Vandiemenella; species Vandiemenella viatica. The sequence goes on from JARYHS010011408.1 coordinate 71,244,634, forward strand.
GAATGGTTTTGTTGTTCCACGAGGGACAAAGAATTTATCTATTACTGTTAGTAATTTCATGAGAACCAAGTTAGTTACAAAACTTATATCGCGATGGAAACTACTTCCAGCCATTTCCAATTAAGCTTACGATGTATGTTAACAAGATAACTATTTTTATTCTGGTCAAGGCCACATTTCAACCTAACCACAAGTGGTAGTAAAAAAAACTGAAATATCCATTCTGCATGTAATTCATTGTAGCTTTGGCAGAATTAATTTCTGGTCCAGGCCGCATATCAACCAAATCCCAGTATATCCCGAAAACTAAGCAAGTTATCGAAAAAATTTATTATTTATTTTCGATTTGTCTCGTCGTGTTACATAAGAATCGATCATTAAATTTGACTTTTGCGAAATTTTTCTTCTCCATTTCAACTCAAGAAACCTCACTTTTGATACAGTATATCTCGAGAACTCGGCGAGAAATCGAAAATGTTTATTCTTTATTTTTCATTTGTCTCGTATTTTTAAATAAGAATCCATCATCAAATTTGACTTTGACCAATTTTTTCCTTCTGAATTTCAACCAAAACCATTTCACAATTGAGTCAGAATATCTCGAAAACTAAGCAGGATATCAAAAAATTTAATTCTTCATTTTTATTTGTCTCATCGAGTTACATAATAATCCATAACCAGATTGCGGCGTCACGTTTATCCTAGAGTCCCCTTGAGGTTTTTGTACATATTCCCCGTGTCTGTATGGAAGCGGCCATGCCCCCACCACTTCGGTTATGCCCCCCACTCCTCCTCCGCCCTGCTTCACTTCAATGCGTGGTGAAGGTCTCTTGCGTCGTCTCCATATATTTCCTTCCTCCATGTCACCAATATGGTTTGCTATGTTGTCAAATAAAATCGATGATTTATGAGGTGTGATTAAAAAATATATATTTTAGGAGATAATTTATGTAATTCACTGAAATATTGAAATAAATCATAGCAACATTTTTACTCTTTCCTTTCGATGCGGCGTTATGGCTAAATACGAATGCACAAATGACGCCAGAAAAGCGCGTTAGGCCGAATAAAACAAAAATTATTTGGTGAATGAAAGTATGCGGCAAAGTTTGGCAGTATTTCAGGTCGGTCACAGTGAAACCACTTCCACCCATATTGTTGCGTACTTTTGTTTGTTGGGCCGATATCGGCTGTATTCGGCAGAGAAAAATCGACCAAAGTCGGTTCCAATGTTGCCCCCTTAGCGATTTTGTCGCTAGATTTAGTGAATTTTGAAGTTCGATAGCAATATTCTTAAATATGTTATCGCTAAAAAATATTTGGTGATTTTTTAGTGATATTCAACCTTGGAGAGTTTCGAAAAATATACTGGCAACACTGTACAGTCATGACCAGTATACACACAATAACAAGCAATCACTGACTAAAGACAATTACAGAAAAAAATCTTTGACCATAGATATAATTATACGTCTTTGTTTAGCGATGTCTGCTTTGAGTTACTTAGGTGATGTTAGTATTTGTTTCAGTTTTAGTTAGCGTCGAAGTTAACCAAATAAAGTTCTGCTGTTCCTGTGGTATGTCAAGTGGTATCTATCGCTCACTATGGAAGTGCCACTGAAAGAGAAGATTGTTTATGCACAAAAATATCAGAGAGAATAGGAAACTAAAGACGAGTTTAAAATGTGATTGTGGCCTGTGATAAACGAACCTACAAGAGCTTTTTATACCTTTCGTCATTGTGAAATATCCGAAAAAATTGATGATATAACGAAACACTGTGAAACAAAACCCAATTTTCAAAAACACAGGGGTTAAATTTTAATAATTTTGTCAAGAACAAATTGAGTAACAGTATGGCTGTACCCTAAATACTCTCCATAGCATTCTTTTTATATGGAGTCAGTTAAAAATCGTGGGAAAAAACTGCGGGTGGGGTGGGACATTCTCCACCAGCGAAATACTGGTACTGACCTTTTGAAATTAGGATTAACTGCTTCTTTATAATGTTCTCTTCACGTTGTACACTCTCCTTTTCCTGAAAAGTCACCACGAATTAAATTAAAAATGCTTAAATATGACACTGCAGCGCTGCTATTAGTTGCCGCCAGTGCTCTGGTAAACAGCAAGTATTGTAAGGGACTAAACCGATACCGGGGTTAGGATATCAGTAGTCACCATAACTCATACTCCATTACTGACAAGTTATTGTAAAACTTCAAACTGTGAAAAGTACCTTGGATAAATCAACTGTAATTTAAAAGCGGTCGCCACTTTCCTAAATTAACCTAATGGTTAATTGATATTATAAAGAATTTTTACAGCATCGAAAAGTGTTGTCTAATCAGTGGCGTACCTAGGGTGGGGCAGGTAGGGCACGTGCCCCTGGGCGCCGTTGTAAGGGGGGCGCCAAACAGGCAAATTATTAAACTTAAAAATCAAAATAAACCAACAATATAATTCATATTCAAATATTCCCGCTTGTGGTTGATGAGCTTCGTGAACGAGCGGGAAGGAATAAGTAAACAGTGAATCGAATACGTTTTTACTAATCCAAAAACGATCAGCAGGTATATCGCGTGCTCTGTCGGGACGTCGTTTAATAGGGCAATAGAAGCGGCCCCTGCCCCGCGCCTACGCTGGCAAACTTTTGATCTAAGGATGTAAGACAAGCCATACTTCCTCCATTGGTTAGTTGCTGATATGACCGGCGTGGTACAGTGGTGTATTTTATTGGCATTGCATGTGTCGCGAGCGATCGTCAAACTACTCGATGTAAATAACCGTTAACGACAGCGCTTTGAACGTAAATGTTTGAAATTATTACGATAAATACCAACATATATTAATTTACTGCCGGCCTCGGCAAGCGTAGGGCTAGAGTGCTAGCTCCGCGTACCGAAGGTCGCCGGTTCGAGTCCGGCCGCGGGCATGGGTGTTTAGTGTTGTGTCTGTTCAATGTCTTGTCCGTGTTGTAGTGTCCTTGTGTCAATACTTGATAGCAACAAAATCACATTGAGCTGGCTGTATGCCCAGAAGCCGAATGCCATTAAAATATATATATATATTAATTTACTGAAATTCTATTTTCTGCAGTAGGTAACATGAGTGATATAAACATTCGTAAGTGACATGCTCTCGAATCGAACTATGGCGATTTCCAGAGAAATTCAATTGAATACCGTAATAAAAAACATAAGTGCATAACACGCGAAACCTAAACATAATTATTAGGTACAGTAAAACACATTTTATATGGCTTACCGACTGGTTGTAGGCACCTGGCGTTCAGAGATTTTGAGTGTGGTTGTTTAGTATTTTTTAATACACTTTTTTTTATCCTGACTTGAATGCAAATAAATAGTTATATACAAGTCAAGCTATGCAACTATGAAACTAAGTTTGAAACAAATCTTGGCAACTCAATTTTAACCCATTTCTAAATACTATATTATGCTGAAAATCTAGTATCTTGTATGAATCTGGTGACAATTCAATATTGTGAATTTGGATTTGGAAAATCTTCAAAACTTGATGTGGAATCCTAGTGGTTCGGGTAAACTATTAAGATAGAAAGTGTTCGCTGAATAAAAAGTTGTTCGGAATTCTGGGAAATTGTTTAAAAAGCGAAAACATACAACCCAAGCTTTATGCAGTTTAGTCATGGTGAGTGGGACAGAACACAAACCCCTTCTTCTTTTTTTTTTTTTAAAAAAACAACCTATCATTATTTGTTTATTTATTTAAAGTCATTTTAAAACTCGCACTCTGTTCGCAATAATACCTACACAATATGAAAAAATAGAGTGAGGATGTGTGATGAAAAAAACGAAAACTGCACGAGAAAATAGAACAAAAATCCATTAATTACTTCAAGAATTCCTCAAGGAGTTACTTACATTAACATATACAATAAAATTCAAGGTATCCAATACTAATTAAGCACACGAGGAGCATATAATTTTAGATAATTCTGAATGTGACGAGATTAAGAGTAGTGAGACTACCAGTTCCAAGGCTACTGAAGAATTTCAAGAAAACATTAGTAGTTTAGTAGAAGAAACAGTTGGTTGAGGTGATATGGGGGATGATGTAGAAAACGCAATTAATGTCGTACTAGAAGTAAAATACAGCATGATATTGGACTTCTACACTTTAATAAGATAGCCGGGAAATCAGTTCTGACAGATGATATGAATACAGAAATAATTTAAATTGGTTCAAAATATTCAAAATACTGAGGGTCTTTTCCTACCTACAAACAACCTTTGCTATGAACAAAAAAATGTTTAAGAAGACACTCGGAAATTGCGGTGAAGAAGTGACTCGCTCATGGCTAGTCTATTCTCTGTCTAAAAATCTGCTTTTTGCATTTGTTTTTTAATCGTGTAATCTATTTCCATTAGAGCACGAAGATGAATTTGCCCAAGGGAAGGCATCTGAATGGCTCACTGCCCATGAAAATGCGATGAATCATCGTGAGTGCTTAAGAAATTTTGCAGCAGATAGAGAGATCATTGACTTCAGACCTAGATCGAGACAGAAAAACAAAAGTGGCGTATTGTATTGAAAAGAATCCGTCACTGCATCAAATTTCTTGCCACTGAAAATTTTGCATCACGAGGTCACAGATAGTCACTGAGTACATGTGATAGGACCAAATTCAATAATATTGGTAATTTCCTAAGATTAACAAAGCTTCTGGCCATTCTTGACCCCGTTACCAATAACCATTCCATTGAAGTTAAAAATCATCATGGAACCGCTTATTATTTTCCATCTACTGTTCAAAAAGAGGTCATTTATCTGATGGTGACCACTGTTCGCCAAAGTTTATTACAAAACATTCGCCAAAAAACTCTGATCTCTACTCTTGACCTGAGAAGATGTCACAAGTATTGAGGTAAATATAAGTTGATTTTGATAGGAAATCAGTCCGCCTTAGGTAGTGTTTTCTCGGTTTCGTCCAGATAAGTCAAAAGGACGCTGGAAACTTAGTTGATGAAATCCTTTACCAGCTAGAGAAAGACAGTATGGATATACAGGATTGTCGATATGACAACGCTGCTGTGATTGCTGGGCACCTAACTGGTGTTCACGAAAGAATAAGCGAAAATAATAATCTGGCGATATTTGTAAACAGCGTTAATTATTTACTCACTTTGGTTTATGTACTTGCAGCCAAGCAGAATACTATTTATGTAATCTTCTCCCGATCCACTCAGAGCTGGGAAAAACTCAAGAATTCCGTGCGTGTGGTTGTAAACTCAGAGTCTCGAACAAAATGAAGTACAAGAGTTGAAGCAGTAAAGCCAGTTAACAAATATTTTGAAGATATGCTAAAAGTTCTTCAAGACATGACAGACGATGTCATTCAAACAAGAAATAAGGTAGGACTTCTGAATAATCGCATGTTATCCTATGATCTTCTGCTTTTGTTAAGTCATTGGAAAAATGAATTCGCTTCTATTTAATTTAATTGCAATGGAGCACAGGCTCCGTTGGCAATTTCCCTACACCCCCATCTTCCCCCCTATCCTGCAGCCACTTACATTTGCCCTCTACAAATTTTATCTTTACATTCTTTCAACGTTTTCAGTAAATTATTCATCATTACCTAAAAAAAAGAGAATCTTCCCACACCCTTGTGCCTGAAATCGAGTGCCAGCTTGTGGTCATGGTCATCTTTTCCCTTCCATGAACTTCTTTTCATACCTATTGCAATATCTTTCCATGCCTCATCGCCAGTATATGCCCTGTACACTCCCATGACCCTCCTCATCCTCCTCCTGTCTTGCAATGAATCCCATTCCAGCTCCTTTATCATGTCCGTCACTGATTGCATTCTGCGATAATTTCCAGAAACAAATCTAGCAGCCCTTTTTTTGCACCCTCTCCAACTCCTGTATTTGATACGTAAAATGACTGTCCCATACTACACTGTCATATTTGAGCAATGGTCTGACCAAAGTTTTGTAACCCAATTCCTTTACTTTTCTCGTACATCCCCTCATCACTCTCTCCAAGTGCAGAATTTTGAAACCTTTTCTTACCAAATATTGACCGTATTAAAAAGCGGCTCCTGGATCCTAGCTGTTTTGGATAAAAAAAAAGCCTTCCGAGACAATTTTACTAATGAAAGAGAGAGTTTGGTTAATGATACACTCGAGAAAGGTTTCAATCTTTGCCAGGAATGAGATGTAGTGATTGTAAGATGTCAACGCCGAAAAATACGTATGACTGGATAGAATGTGAAGGACGCTGGGTTGCCTGCTAAGGAAGAATTATAACGAATTATGAAGGGATCACTAGATCGTATTGTGTGAGAAATGAGCGAAAGGTTCATTCGCCTGCATGAAAGTAAAACCAGATTTGGATTTCTCCTAGATATTAAAAGAACTGTGTTATGGCACAGACGATTGCGGCCATTTAAAAAAGTAGTCCAAAGACTTTTGAGGTTTCTATGGCTGTTATGCTAATTTAGATATAAGAAGAAATATTGAATGTTCGAATGTTAGTATTCACAAGAAAAAACGTAAACATAAAGAGACCTGAAGAGCTTCTTGAATTCATTGTTCAGTACGGAGACAGGAGCGTCCTTTAGAATCATGGAGCAAAGAAACCTCCATGTTTAGAATCTGGACATTTCAATTCAGGTTATGTTTACGATAGCAATATCCATCGCTAGTTGCGATCGATCTTTCTGTAAGCTAAAACTAATACTTTCTTATCTGAGGGATACAATGGGTCAAGAAAGGTTATGCAACCTAACTTTGCTCATCGTTGAGCGAGAAAACACCTATGAAACAGATTTCGAAATTATTATTGCGTCTATTGCGTCCCAGAGGGCAAGGAAGATACAATTTTAAGACTATTCAATTTCGTTATAAAACTGAAAGTAAAAGTGTTTGTAAGATTTATTATTGTTTTATTTGGTGTATCTGTTAATTCTATATTTAAATATGTTACGAAAGGGCGCAAAATCAATGCTTGCCCTAGGCGCAATTTCCGATTGGTACGCCCCTCTGTCTAATAGTAATATTATGTCGTGCCAAAGTTTTATATTCACCAAAGATGGATATTTCGTTATTGTTGCTATTTATGTAAGTTTAAAGTCTACTTTTTGTTATTTAAGGTTTGTTTATGATCTGAAATGCCTGTTTAGTTGTTTTCCGGTTTCAAATCGTCGTGTATATGGCTGTGGTATCGGTATCTGCATTAGTCCCCTTTCCCCATGTCCCAAAGTAACTAGCTAGAATTTAACGAATTCTAAGGTAGCTTACAGTATCAAGACCAAATTTAATTAATGTTTCAAGATGTACAATGTCACATCCTGCTAACTTTAACACATATGTAGTAATACTATCTGCACCAGCCCCTTTAAACTTTTTTAGCTTTCTTAGGTGCTTCATGATATTTTCAGGACGAATTTCAAATTGCTTAGCTTTGGTCATTTCTAAAAGTGTGGATAAGCTTGTTCTCAGAGTTACACCCTCCCATTCCTCAATCATCATTCCTAGCGGTCTCACTAAACCAGTTACTCAAAATCTCTTCCTTTTTCAAACCCCCAGTAACTTCTTCTCCATCCTTATCTACAGTATAACTGTCTGAAGATCCTCTGTTCCCCTCAGTTTTCTAACATAGCTACAGATATTGCTAGAAACATCCATCAGTGGTGCCCCCCATCAAAATTATTCTTCATAAACCAATCTTTAGCAACCTTCTTTGCTGTTATTAACTCTTTATTTAGTTGTTTCAAGTATTTCTTAGTGCCTTGCTGTCTCTTAATTCTGTTATGTTCTCTTCTTCCCATTCTCATTGCAGCAATATTTACGCTTCACCTTCTCCTCCAACATTACAAAAACAGGCAACATCTTACACCCACCACACACACTCGTCCCACACGTGTATCAGAAAAAACATATTCCTTTATTAAAACAACACAAACATGCAAATAATCACACACTGGAATTGCATATTTAATCTTTAGAAATTATTTGGATGCCCCGTTGTAAGCTTAATATGGTAATTAATAGTTATACAATCCTGTAAGATAATTAAGTAATTGCTGGTGGATTATTTTCTTTGATTAGCCAATTGATTAATTTAAACAGTTTGATAATGCCTAACCAGAGACAGCTGTGAGCATGGACGTGTCCAGTGAGGGGCAGGGGGGGGGGGTTCTGCTGGATTATGCCTGATGAGTGTGGATCGCAATTTCCCGAAAGAACACCGTGAGATACTGACAAAGTTATTCAAAAATTTTCTAAGAATCCGAGACAATTAATGTTTACATAAAAAACCTATAACTGATTTACGATCTTAAATAACTACATAGTGTCCTTAGATTAAGTGGTTGGATTACTATATTAATCAATAATAAAAATAGTTTCCTCAATAAGTTTGAGTTTCATTTGTAAGAAATCGTCATGTTTCTGTCCCCCACCCCACTTCCTCAAAACAAATATAAGTTGCCCCCCTCCCCCAATTCAAATCTTGCCCCCTCTAGTTCTGATCCTGGATACGCCCTTGGCTGTGAGTGCAGGTGATGGAAGAACCAATTTCCTGTCTGCCACAAATCGCGTCTTTTTTGAAGAACACTGTTGTGTAATTTTATTAAAACTTTCAAATGAAAGGTTTGATTGAAAGTCTGATGTGGAGTACAAAACTCTGAATGAACCACGCCCTTCGAATCAAAAAAGCAAATGAGCATTGTTTTGTTGTTTGATTTGACTTAACGACACTTTTTTGGACGGGGTGACAATGACATCTCCCATTGGCTTAACTGTTGCTTTGTTTCTGGGTCGTAACCATAGCACCATGACAGAAAATGTGTATCAATTTCAAACTGTTGTTTCAAAGCACGACATGTTTCAACCAGTACCGGATTAATCACGTAGCAGGAGTTAGCAAATGCTACGGGCCTCGCGCCTCATAGGGGAGCCCCACGCCTAGGAGTCTCTGGAGCTTCCCCGCCAGGCTAGAAGGGAGATTTTTTTTTTTAGCTCTACAATTCCCCTGGACGGCGAAAACCAACGGGCCCTTCTTCACATTTGCTGCGGGCTCCACGCTGTCTTAATCCAGCCCAGGTTTCAACTCGACGTTCTTTTTGATTGTCAGTCAAAGCCCGATGTAAAAAACTTGGCAGCAACCCTTTTCATTCCCAAATCTTTGGTTAAAATTCGCTGAACCGAGCTTTAAGATAACTCACTAATCTCTGACAGTTGATCAATTTTCTGTCGATGATCTGAGAACACAAGCTCTCAAATTTTTCGACATTTTCGTCGATTCTGGCAGTTGATGGACGTCCAGAACGAGGTCTGTCATCAATCGACATATAACCATTTTTGAACCGAGCGAACCACTCGTACACTTGAGTTTTTCCCATACCGTCATCGTTGTAAGCTGTTTTCAACATTAAAACAGTTTCAGCAGCATTTTCACTGAGTGGAAAACAAAATTTCACAGTAGCACGTTGTTCACTTAAGCTTGCCATCATCAAAAACGAAGCAACAACAAAACATTGCTATCAGAAATAATCACTGCAGATAACAGAACCAGCCAGGTCACAACACAGGCGGCACTAAATTTGCTCTATAAACGCCTAGCGGCAGAAACGCGTGCTACACAAGCTCCGCCCATGGCAATGTTATTTCGGTTATTTTTAGGTACTACCTCGTAATTCTGTCCACCATGACTTTTATTTCTAGTCACATTGAAACACTTGAACTGGTTGGCTACCACCAAAACTTCATAACTATGGCTAACTGTAACTTCGCCATCCAAAGATTGCAGAATTCTTAAGAAAAATTAGTAGAGAGTTCACTTCCCACCGATTTCTTATTCCGAGATAATGTTCTCAGTTCGTCTCTGAACTGCACTCTGTCACATTCACGATTCAATCAAAACTCATCACTGGTAATATTACTGGTCCACGATTTTAAATTAACTTTACACAAACAAATTTGGTCTATAATGGCTACCAATCACGCTACTGCTTGCACCCTACATGTCACTTCGAGCACGACTGACCGGACTGACTAAAAAAATGTATCACTCCGCTACTCAGGCAATACTATGGGTCGGCGGAAGGTAACCATTACGTGACACCGTGGTTTAAAGCGTACGAAAAAGTGGTTAAAATGCCAAAAACATAAAGTGCCAATTAAAAATTAAGTATTATCAGATTTTGTACAAATGGTATCCTTGAATAGCACGTTTAAAATAAGAAATACTGTGGCTTCTAACTTCTCTTGTTTTAAAGATCAAAGTTGGCCTTGTTTCTGCGTCAACACCCGCGTGTTTGCGCCCTGAAAGACAAGAGGTGTTAGAAGTGTGGAAGAATAACTAATGGATGTTGTTCCTGCAGTTATGAAGAATGCTAAAAATCCGAGAGTGCTGTCACGTCAAAGGGCCGTCTTCAGACATCTTTTCTAAATGGATGAAATTTTCATTACACTTCAAAATAGTAGTAATATTCGGAGATCCTGTGTATGAATTGGAAAATATGAGTTACAGCGTATAATATTAAAATCCGTGGGCAAAGTTTCTTGTTTTCGTTGGTGTGAATGTGAGTAGACTGGAGACGATCGCGGTCACACCATTAAGTGTTTAAATCAACTACGTTTATTGTTAACTGTCTTCAATCCTCCTTATGATCATATTTCTTTCATCCTCTTCGAGTCCCTATCATTTCTCTTTCTGTGTCCTCTTCTTCCAATGATTGATTGTTGCCTTCTTTCTTGAAAACCTTCTTTTTGAGTTTCCTCTCTAAAAAGTGTTCTATCATTTAGAGGGTCTGTGTTGATTCCAGCCTTTTGTATACGTAATGTAATTACATATTATATCATTTTACGTGTTACATACATTCAGAAACATTGAAATAAACATGAAATAAATTAATACTTTCATCAGCACACAAAAATTAAATGTTATTAATTCCATATAAACAAGGCTAGTGTTGATTTTTTTTATCATTTTGCTGAGTTTTCTTATTTAAACTCACAATGTTCCGCTCTCAATATTGATCTTCGTCAGGTCCACAAAATAATTAATTTAACAATAAGCTTACAACAATTTTGGTGAAATTGCTTCAATTACCTACAAATAACATACATTACAAAGGCAAATATAAATTCTTGGAACATATATAAATACTGTAATCAATAAAATTATCATTAATAATGAATTTTTTATTATTTTGTGGAGGGTCTGGTACCAATCAATTTGTACTCAGAAGAAATTTTGGTGGCCGTCTGGTTGATCATTTTAAATGTTTGACACCAAACAAATATAACAATGCAAAAGACCTTACACACATTTTCGAGTGAATTAGGTTCCTTTCTTGGAAAAAGTGTATGTTTGGAATTCCATATTCAAATTCAGAGCACATAAAATCACTGCACACACATTTTCAAACAAATTAACTTATTATTACCTTTTCCTTAAAAAAAAAATAAAAGTCAGCCATTCTTTATTAGCACCTTTGAATTTTTTCACCAGATTAGTACCTAGCAACCTCAAAAATGTCTATATACAAATGTTTTGAAATTAATTGCATAACTTTTTAACTTTTGGTCAAATCTAGAGCATGTAATGGTTGATTTAACTCTGAAAATAATCTTCAACACATCAAACAACTTTCCTGGTAACATTAATGATTGTGTCATCTCTTTTTCATACCTTTAAAATTGTCTCATTAACTTATTCCCCAAGCATCTATCATTTAAGTTTACTTTATTGGAAAACCTTTCATGAGCTTCAGTACTATCTGTACTGGAATCTTTTGCCACATAAATACACCTTTCCCTGAACAAATTACTTAATTTTCGTGAAGAAATCATTTCTTCAAATTACTAATGTGGCCTTCCATTTGGCCAACATCGCTTTTACAAAATTCAGCAGCTATTTTCCTCATGAAAGAATTCAACCACAACGGATATGGTCAAAACAGTTAAAATCCTGGGTCAGAACATTGAATCCAAGTTAATATATCTGAATTCAAAACCACCAATTCAGTTTTGGAATTGTTCTCCTCCACCTTTATGATAAGATTCTCCAAACTTTCTCTCATCTTCGCAAATTCACACTTGTTAACACCTGTCCATTCAGAAAATGTATTGTCAAAAGCTGCAGCAAGATTTTCTTTCATTGGTCCATAAATTTTTTGAACATATTGCTTCAATTTTAATCCTTGTTATTTCTAGCTCTACAATATAACACATAACGAAGACCAAGACAGAGAAAACTTATAAAACACAACAAATGAAATCAAACCATCATTGCCGCAAAAGATGACTGAACTGCATTCTTAGACACACATGAATGTCTCTCAATAATCCTATTAGTTGATGGATGCCAGTTCATTACACTGATTCCAGTAGCAAAAATAAAGAAAAAGAAAGAAAGAAAGAAAAAAACACCAGAGAAAAAAATTGCAAGGTAAAATAATTGATCCAGCCATTGAAACAATTATTACTTCATGTAACATAAAAGGAAAAACTGGTTACACAAGAAACAAAGGATGCTTGGTAATTGATAGGTCACATTAATTGCTTAGAAAAAAGTCATACTTACAAAAGCAGGCACGGAGAAACGAAATATCATAAAATGAGTAAATTTATGTGGTCTTGTGATTCGGTGACAGAAATTCCAGCCATGATACATCCTAATGTACCACGTGAAAACAAGCACAACAGTTTAAACTTCCTAACCCCACTGGAATTTGAAGCCAATACCCTGAACTTTTAGAGTAAGCACTTGAATTACTGAATTACCTGACCTCCCAGTGTAAGAGCTAAGAAGTACAGATATAATCAAATACAACTATCTTCACTAATATGAAGATAATGTGAAACATTCAAGGTGTGAGAATGAAAGAATTGCTTTTTAAGTTCAAAAATGCATATTTTTTCTATGTTGTCCTTCTTTAATTCAGTGCACTTTGCTCATGTTTCTATAGTGAGTGAATACCATACATGATCTGTGGTCCTGGAAAGTCTGAAAATACCAATACAGTATATGGTTTCTACTATCCTCTTCATCTAACTCAAATATTTTTCCAAGCATAAATTTCTTTAGATCTGGGAACAGACGAAAGTCATAGACAGCTACATCTAGTGAATAGGGTGGATGTTCTAACAGTTTGTACTTCAAGTTTACCACTTTCTAAACACCTTTGTGGGCAGATGCATTGTCCTGATTAAAAATGATTTTTCCCTTTTCTGATCCTCGTCCCTTCTCATTAATTTTGCACCCTATGAACATAGAATACTTGTGAAGTATTCACCAGTTATTTATTTACCGTTTAAAAGATAATGCAAAAAAATTTGTTTTGCATCCCAGATAACATTGGCCATGCATGACCTTCAACTTTTTTGGTTGTATGGCTACCAGCTTCCACCCACTGTTTTGATTGCTACTTTATTTCTGGCATGCAATGGTCAACCTAAGTCTCATACACAGAAACAAAGCAGTGCATAATGTCGGTAAGATAATGTCTAAAATGGTTCAAAAAGCCATTTTCCAAAATATCTTGTAATCAACATAAACAATAAATGACTAAACAGAATCCATAGATGTAACATTCACTGATAACATGGAAGATCTTCAGTCCCAGGGCCACATTTCAGCATAGGCTACGTTAGGCAGTAGCCTAGGGGCCCATTTGCAAAAATAAAAATATATTAGTCGCTGTCATCTTGTTGACATGCATATGTGAGTAATCAATATTGTCTTTTTAATCTTTCTCTATTATGTGCTTTCGTGATGTTAATCATATGTTATCGTTTGCTTTGACTTAATAAGTAGGCCTACTGTTACATACTGTTACTAAAACTTTTGAGTTTGTTATTACTTGGGCTTTTGCTGAGGGTGTTTGGTTGCAACAACGCCACTAAAATAGGGAGCACCTTATCTGTTGATCATAAGTCAAAAAATTGAAAGGGTAAGCATCATTTGATAACTTCGTTCACTTCAGCCTGGGAAATGAAGCACGTTACGAACTTTTGATTCTTCAGTAAGTTATTCTCGCATATTTTTACTATCATTATATTATTCCTAAAGTCCAGGCTTCACTGTCATAAAGTACGGTCCGCCACACATAAAGTGTTAAAAAGTTCTTTTCGAGTCCCAGATCAACATTTGAAACTAAAAAATTTCTCTTTCTCATGAAGGCTCTTTTAGCTACTACTATTCTGCTTTTAACATCATTCCTGCTTCGGCCAACAGTTGTAATTTTACTTCCTAAGTAGCAGAATTCACTAACTTCTGTTATCGCATCTGAACCTATTTTCATATTTAATCTACTAGTATTGGTATCATTTCTGCTATATTTCATCACTTTTTGTTTATATTTAGTCCAAAATTTCTCAATATATTCAATAATTTATCAATATCTTCAACCTGTTCTGCTAACAAGACAATGTAATTAGCAAATCTTAGCATACTGATTTTTTTCTCTTTCAACATTTATGTCACATTCAAAACTTTCTTGCACTTCCTTTATTGCTTCTTCTACATACAAGTTGAATATTAACAGGGATAGACTACAACCTTGTCTCACACCCTTCTTAACAGATGCATGTGTCTCATTATTCTCTACTTTCATTATAGCTACTTGATTCTTATAAAGTATCCTCCTATCTCGGTATTTTAGACCCCACTTCTTTAAAATTTTGAACATCTTGTCCCACCTAATATTATCAAAAGCTTTTTCTAAATCAACAAACACCAGAAAAGTATCTTTGTTGTTTTCAAGTATTAATCTTAACACCAGAATTGCTTCTCTTGTACCGCAGTTTTTTTAAAAACCAAAACCTGTCTTCCCCTACTATCCCTTCTACTACTCTTTCCATTTTTCTGTTTATTATTCTGATAAGTAATTTTCAAGCATGTGATGTTATAATGCGATAGTTCTCTCATCTGTCAGCTTGTGCTTTCTTTGGAAGTGTGAGGATTTTTATTAAAATCAGTGAGAATCTCACCTGTTTCATAACTTTTTGATATAAGTTTGAATAATCTTTGTGTTCCTTTTTCTCCTGGGAATTTCAGAAGTTCTGCAGCAATCTCATCAATTCCAACTGCCTTATTTGAATCATTCAAACCTGTATCAAATTCTGTCCTCAAAACAGGATCACCTAAGTCATCAATGTCGACATCAACTTCTTTTTCTAATGCACTGTTATTCAAATCATCTCCATCATACAGTTTCTCTATGTATTCTTTACAGTGGTTAGCTCTATCTTCTGCATTTAGAAGAGGTTTCCCATCAGCAGCTTTAATGTTTATACCTCTTTTCTTCATTTCTCCAAAATTCTGTTTGATCTTCCTATTTGCCACATCTACTTTACCTACAACCATTTCCTTTTCTACTTCATCAGACTTTTCTTGCAGTCATCTTTCTTTTGCTTCTTTGAATTTCCTGTTTATTTGATTTCTAAATTGTCTGCATTGCTCTCTTCCTGCTTCATCCTGAACATTTTTGTACCTTCTCCTATGATCCATCAACTCCAAAATTTCTTTTGTGATCCAAGGTTTTGGGCAGCTTGTTCCTTAAAACCTAATGTCTCTTTACCAGCTTTCATTATTTCAGTCTTTAATGCATTCTCTACCATTTCTGCAGACTTTTCTCTCATATTACATTGTTTCAGTTTATTCACTTCCAATCTGTTCTGCTTGTGTTGTTTCTTTATTCCCTTGAATTTCAGCCTGCACTTCAATAACTATCAGATTATGGTCAGAGTCTAAGTCTGCTCCTGGGTATGTTTTACAGTCTAGAACCAGATTCCTGAATCTCTGACCATGATATAATTGATATAATCTAGCTGATATCTGCCTGAATCCCTTGGACGTTTCCAGGTGTATATCCTCCTATCATGGTTCTTAAATAGTGTGTTTGCCACGACTAGTTTATATCTTTCACAAAATTCTAACAATCTGCTTCCTCATTCTCCTAAACCAAAACTTCCGACAATATTCTCCTCTTTTCCTTCTCCCACTACCGCATTCCAACTATCCATGATTATTAGATTTTCCTTGACTTAATGGATTAATTCTTCAATTTCAGCGTGTATTTTGTCTATTTCTTCATCATCTTCCTGTGACATTGGCATATACACTTGTACTAACGTGATTGGGGTGGGCTTAGTTTCTAACCTCATCAAAATAATCCTGTCACTAAACTGTTCACAATAGCTCACCCATTTCCCTACTCTCTTATTCATTACAAATCCTACACCAGTGACTCTATTGACAGCTTGTGTGTTAATTATCCTGTATTCCCCTGACCATTTGCAATATAAACTATTTATCCTTACCTCCTATCTGCCATAAGAGAAAAGGCTTATAACTTATTGTAGTGTTTAACTTTTGCTCTAGTCTTATATATGACATTGGATCTGCTTACTACCATATTCGACACCATCTCTCCAATACCTTGTCATTCAAATTCCAAAACTCCATCCCTTTCAAAAACATGCACAAAGTTTCATTACCGTTCATAGTTTCATCTATTTCAACTTTATGTCTTTATAGATAATGTCAATAAATAAATGATAACTGCACTCTTTTGCTTGATTCTTACAATGTGGACTTATGATACATCTTCTCTCTCCCATACACCATCCTCTCCTATAGAGCATTACATTAAAATCCCTGCCTCCCAAATAAGTTGTGGCCAATTAAGCTTATCATCAAATGAAGTGCAGAAACTTTATTTATCAATTTGTACACCTAATAGTTTAGTTCTTTCTGACATTTATCCTCATTCCATGTTAAACGATGCAACTTTATCCTGTCCCAATTTGTCCACCACTGTTCAGTCCATTTACTCTTCTCAATCAGTTTATAACATACTGGCTTCATAGCCCATCAAAAATGACAGATTTAATTGACTGTTTTGGCAGTTAATTTCTTTGCAGTTGCTTAACTAAACAGAATTGTTATAAATAAAGCTCAATTTCTCGTCCCTTGTGCTGTAGCAAAACGTTTCCGTTGTCAACTAGGTCCAAGTTGCATTTCAGCCTAAACACAATCTCCGCTAATATTGCCACTAGAAAGTCAAAGTCACAATAACAAGCGAACTTATATATTCCCTGTATCGCATGTCAATGTCATCATGAATCGTGACATAAAACTTGATAAAAAATCTTCATGCATTCTCATTATCTGTGATGAAGATCGATGTTTACAACTTACATATGGCTGAAATAATGACCCCAGTGAATCTTAACAACTAATGTTAAGCCATGTAATATTAATTTAAATTGTGGTTTAGGACGCATAGATAGCGGTTAATTTGGAACTAATTTCATTCAAATCGAGTAGTGATTTCAGAGAGAAAAAAAAAGCAAATAATAATTAATATGCCGATTTAAATGGAATGCATACTTTTCCTTCAGTGTTCTGGCAATTCATTTATTTGCAATTGCTTAACTAAACAGAAGTGTTACAAAATAATGTTCAATGTAATTCTTCGTGCCTTGTGCTGTTCCAAAACTTTCAGTTGTCATCCTGGTCCTAACAACAAACTATGCTAAAAACTGCAGCCAGAAAAACAATACTTCCATCACACGCATACTAACACATCACGATATAAACTTGATCAAACATCTTTACGGGTTCTGTTACGAAGTGATAAAAGTAACACCTGAGTGTTAGTAACGCGCAAGTGTTAATATGGTGCAATGGGTGGCAAGGAAAGCCAACAGTGAACGTGTGTGAGGGCAAGGTTGCATCAGAGAGAGGGCTGCGTGGCGCGTGGGCTGACGAAATACGGGCGTAAGCTTCTGGAAGGACGCGCAGGGCAGCGGAGTGCGTCACGCGCTGCTATAAAAAAGGGGCCCGCCGCCGAGGGAGTGGACTTCTCCGATCGACTTCTTCGACAGTCAGCCAGCGAGTACGCCGAGCAAGAGAACAGCGGAAAGACAACGTGTATGTAGCTACTGTAGTCGCCGTTGTTAACAGTTAGGGTCTTCAAGTTTATGGATCTTTGGCAGAGGGAACTGTTATTAGTTGATCCAGACGGAGAGGTAATAACCTATCAATCCTTTTTGGAGTGCCTGTGGTGGGTGAACCACTTTCACCGACGCTTTGGGTGGACCGACACGACTATTGAAGACATTGTCGAAATGTTATCGTTGAGTCAGGACCCTTTGGAATAGGTACCTCTCATAATTTTTGAGTATTCTCAGTGAGAGTTTGTCGGCTTCGTGAGTCACAAGTTGTTTCTCATAACCTCTTGTGTTCTTCAATTTATTTCTCCTGAACTTTCCCTATCCCGAGTTCCCGAATTGTACAAATCGATACCCACTTGTTTCAGTTTTGGAGTCTTTTCAGCTCTCTGTTGCACAACAGGACGCAACAGAGACTCAATTCTTGGTGTCAGATGTGGGGTGAGGCCTGGGAAAGCTACGAGTGTTTGGCCGGAAAAGCCACAAAACCAGTGAGACGACTGACAAAATTTTAGCCAACCTTGGCCCAAAGGTCAGTACGTTACAGCGATTACAGGCCGCAATTCGAGGAATAGGAGTAGGGTTTTCAGAAATATTCAGCCCGAAGTCAGGAAAAGACTGACGGCTTTGAGCACGAAGCCGACTAGTAAGATTGCACAACGAGGCGTCATCAGAAGAGGATCCATTGGTCGTCTACGAGGAACAGCCGGGGAGCGACACGCGACACCACGCGGGACACCGATCGATAGACACAGCTGGGAAGCCGTCGCCAGCAGCGGATCAATACCGGTCGGGAGCAACAGCTAGCAGCCGTCGCCAGCAGCCGGCAGCCGATCGATACCAGCACAGCAGAACTTCGCAGTCGAGCGGACACCGCGCGACAACACGGTAACGACGCCACGTCGGGGGCAACACCACATCTCACCGCTACACAGTACGTTGATTTTAGCAGGTGAGAAAACAAAATTGTAAGCATGCCTAACGAAGCAGTGTCAGGCAGTCAGGGCGCGCAGTCGTCAACCCACAGGCAGTACATTAGTTTGAATGAAGTGATAAAATTGATCCCAGATTCTTTTGATGGAGAAAAGACGAGATTAAATGAGTGGTTGGATAACGTAGATTCAGCATTCAAATTAATTGTACCGGAACAAAAAGAAATTTTATTAAAGTTTGTGAAGGCTAAAATTGTAGGGGCACCTAGGAGTAAATTACTTGTCAGATATCTGACTACCACCTGGCCGGCAGTTCGTATTTTTTTTTTTTTTTTGTAACTAGTTTAACGTCCCTTTTTAACAACGTGGTCTTTAGAGACGGGAAAGGATGGGGGCAAGGAATGGGAAGGAATTCGGCCATGGCCTTTTGAAGGAAGCATCCCGGCATTCACCTGGAGTGATTTGGGGAAACCATGGAAAACCCAAATCTGGAATGCCCGGACGGGGATTCGAACCGCCGTCCTCCTGAATGCGAGGCCAGAACGCTATCCGTTACACCACCACGCTCGGTGGCAGTTCGTGCAATCTTATTAGAAAATTATGGCAGTAAGAGGACTCTTGATTTTTATGCATGTAAAATGTTTGCTAGTAGGCAAGGATCGTGGGAGAGTATTGCGCAATGGCGTTCGCGCATAGATGCTCTCCAACATCAATTCAGAGAAGCCATAAAAAATGTAATGACGGAAGAAGAGCTGATGGGAAGCATAGCTCTAGTTTTAAAGCTAGGAAGGGCGGTTTTTATCCAGGGGTTATATGACGATAGGATAAAGACGATTGTCAGGGCCAGGGGAGAAACTATTACACTTTCTGAAGCTGTAGAGATCGCAGCTACTGAGGAAAGTGCGATAGCCTCAGCAAAGGAAAAACCGGTAGCCCGCTATTCCTTTAGAACCCCCAGGGTAGAGAGAAAAACCGTCCCAAACTGTTTCAGTTGCGGAAGAATCTGGGCATACGGCCAAGGATTGTCGTGCGCAAAAGCGCGTAAGGGTAATTGATAAAGAGGATGAGCTAGATAAAAGGGCGATAAATGCAGTGCTTGCCAAGTTAGACAAGATCGAGAAAGAAAACGCCGTCAGAATGATGGAAACGCGGCGGGAAACGAGAAGTAGCGCTAGGCAAGCTGGCCCAAACAGCACCCTTTAAGAAAAAGGTACCGTATGCAAGTGAAATTACGTGCTATAAGTGCAACAGAAAAAGGCATTACGCGCGGGATTGCCGAGAAAATGCATGGTCGGGAAAGGAAAAAGATCGAAAATCGGTAAACTGTTAGGTGGTGCAACGGGGCAGTCACGTTGCGCCACGTCGCATAAGGTGTACAAAGTAGACTGCACCGATAAAAATGAGTACGTAACCATGCAATGTGAAAATGCAAGGCGTAATCCGATGAGATTCCTGGCTGACAGTGGGGCACAGATAAGCTTGGTAAAAAGAGATTGTATAAACTGGGCAGTAAAAAGTAATGATAGAGAAAACATTAGAATTAAGGGGATAAGTAATAGTATAGTACAAACTGAAGCTTCGGTATTCCTGGAATTGAAAGCCGCGGAGGGTCTGATATTGAAACAGAAGTTTCATATAATTGGGGCAAACATAGATTTGCCTTTCGAGAGTTTGTTAGGAAGAGATTTTCTAACGAAAAATAAGGCCGTAATAGATTACGGAAAAAGAGTTATGAATATTCGCGGGAGGCGAATTAGATTGTATACCGCGCAAGAAGGGCCGTGTATGACGCAACGTGGGACGCGTTGTGTTAAGAAAGTAGGTGTTGCAGGGATTGCGACATCGGATGAAAGACGCACGCTCACTAACGGAACTGTGAGGCGTGGCGTTAGGCAAGGTGTTGCAGGGATTGCGACATCGGATGAAAGTCGCTCGTTCACTAACGGACTTGTGAAGCGAAGCGGTAAGAAGGGTGTCGTACGAATTGCGACATCAGGTGAAGTATGCCCGCTTGCTAACGGACCTGCGAGACGGGATGGGAAGAAGCGTATCGCAGAGAATGCGATGCGTGGTATGTGTCCGCCCGCTAACGGACCTGCGGGATGGAACGGGAATTTCCCGAGGACAGTAGGCGCTGCCTCGAGAAATGTCGTAAGGGTTACGACGCGAAATGGTGTTTGTCCGTCCACTAACGGAATTGTGCGACGCGACGGAAGGATTCCGAGGGCACTGGGTGCTGACTCGAAGACGGTAGGCCCCGTGAAAAGGCGAGATTGTCCGTCCACTAACGGAATTGTGCGACGAGACGGAAGGTATCCGAGAGCAGCCGAGTCTGCTCCAAAGACGGTAAGCCCCGTAGAAAGGCGGTATGTTGAATCGAAAGCGAGACGCATCGATTCGTTGGCAACGGGAGTTGCGCAATTAACGGCAAGCAAACCAAATATGGTTGCGAGAGGCCGTGGGAAGCCCACTTACGCAGAAGTGGTGCAACGTGGTGGTAACAGTAGTGGAGGAGCCAGGGGTGCTCAACACTATGAGGTAACAGTAGGCCCGCGCGAAGAAAAGATTGTAAAGGTAAGGATTACCTTAAGGAATGCATCAGAAGCGATCATCCCAAAGCACGAGATACAACCAGGAATATATGTGCCTGAAGCGTTAGTATCAGTAAAAAATGGAATGTGTATTACAAGTATGCTTAATACCACACAGAAGAAAGTTAAAATAAAGAATCCCCTTATAACAGCTGAAGAAGTGCCCGAAATTGAAAAAGCATATGTAAGACGGATTAGAAAAGAGCGACCAGAGGTAAAGTCGCGATTAAGTAAATTGAAAGAAAATCTCCGCGTAGAACAAGAGGCTTTATTAAGTATATGCGCAGCATATAACGATGTATTTTATTTACCAGGAGATCACTTGGGTTATACTGAGGCTGTCAAGCATGAAATCAAACTTCTTCCCGAGGCGGAAGGAAAAATAGTTCGGTTGAGGTCCTACCGGATACCCGAGGCGCAGAAGGAAATTTTGCAAGCCGAAATAGAAAAATTATTAGATGATATTGTAATACCAAGTGATAGTGCGTGGAATTCGCCTGTATTAATTATTCCAAAGAAAATGGATGCAAGTGGCAAGCAAAAGTGGCGCGTAGTAATCGACTATAGACGATTGAACGAACTGACGGTAAATAATGGGTTTCCGTTACCAAGGATCGATGAAATACTAGACGGACTAGGTAAAGCGAAATATTTCACAACCCTCGACCTAGCTAAGGGATATTATCAGGTGCTGATAGACGAAAGAGATCAGGAAAAGACGGCTTTTAGCACTCCCTATGGACATTATGAATTCAAAAGAATGCCAATGGGATTAAAGACGGCACCAAATACCTTCCAAACATTGATGAATTCTGTATTGACAGGACTACAGGGTGAGAAAGTATTCATTTATCTAGATGACGTCATAATTTTTGGGCCAACGCTTGAGGAGCATAATGCTAGGCTAGAGGATGTCTTTGAAAGATTGCGAAAGTATAATCTCAAACTACATGTAGATAAGTGTGAGTTTTTGCGCAAGGAGGTTACATTTTTTGGACATGTACTTACGGAGGAGGGGTTGAAACCCGATCAGAAAAAGGTAGAAGCCGTAGAACGTTACCTCCAACCAACTAATACTACCCAGTTGAAGGCATTCTTGGGCTTAAGTGGGTACTATAGGCGATTCATAAGCAATTACAGTAAAATTGCTAAGCCATTGTATGAGCTGTTAAAGAAAGGAGTCGCATATACGTGGGGAACAAAGCAGGAAGGGGGGTTTCAACAATTGAAGGAAAAATTGTTGAATCCTCCCATATTACAGTATCCTGACTTTAAAAAACGATTTATTGTAACCTCAGACGCAAGTCAAGACGCAATTGGCACCGTGTTAAGTCAAGGCGAAATTGGCAAGGATTTGCCTGTAGCGTACGTGTCTAGAACCTTGAATAAGGCAGAGAAGAATTACAGTACGATAGAGCGGGAAATGTTGGCCATTTGTTGGGCAGTAAAGCAATTTAGGCCATATTTATTCGGTAGTAAATTTACGGTATGCACTGACCATAAACCGTTGATGTGGGTAAACAGCATTACGGATCCGTCGTCTAGACTAATGAAGTTCCGCTTAAAGCTTGAAGAGTACGATTACGAAATCGTGTACAAGAGCGGAAAGAGAAATCAAGTAGCAGATTCTCTTTCGCGAATAAGAACCATAAAGGAAGCGGAGGAAAATGATAATGTAGAGACAGCTGAGAGTGCATCAGCTGATAAGGAAGAAGAGGTAGGACTTACACAGGAAGAGAAGACGAAGATCCTAAAGCAATATCTTGAATCCCCGCTAGGTATGCATCAGGGCATAGGTAGGAGACCTATGCGAGAATTAAGAAATACTGTAGTTGGGAAGGAATGAAGGCCGATATTGAGAAGTATATCCGTCAATGCGAAAGTTGTCAGAAGAATAAGATTACCCAGATCAAAACGAAAATGCCAATGGAAATTACAAGGACCCCTGAGCATGTGTTTGAAAGATGCGGTATAGATATCGTAGGCCCACTACCACAGACAGAAAATGGAAATAAGTACATACTTACATTTCAAGATGCTCTGACGAAGTTCTTAGTGGCTGAGCCTATAGAACAGCAAGATGCTAACACGGTAGCAAGAGTGTTAGTGGAGAGAATAATTCTGAGATTTGGTATACCGTCAATTTTGCTAAGCGATTTGGGTAGTAATCTTGTGGGCGACGTAATGAAGCGAGTGTGTAGATTATTACGAATAGAGAAAATCCACACCACTAGTTATCACCCACAAAGTAATGGGGCTTTGGAACGAACACACCGTACACTAACGGAAATCCTTCGTCATTACGTAAATAGGGAGCAAACCAATTGGGATACCTGGATCCCGTATGCAGTATTTGTTTTCAATACAACACCGCATAGTGCCACAGGATATACGCCGCATGAATTATTCTTTGATCGAATATGTAATTTACCGGGAATATTACAAAAGAAACCGGAGGAAGTAGTATATAACTATGATGACTATGTAATTGAACTAAAGGAAAGGTTATGGGCTATGCATCAGTGTGCGCGAGAAGCGACAGCACAAGCAAAAGAGAAAAGTAAAGAAAACTATGACAGAACGCAAAAACCGGTAGTCTTTAAGCCAGGGGATAAAGTATTACTGCATGATGAGAGTGTACGAAGGGGTCGTTCAAAGAAGCTGGACAGTCAATGGAGAGGTCCTTATACGGTAGTGGAAACTAAAGGACCAAACGTTGTGATAGAATTAAAGAGAAATAAATTTACAAAAGTGCATGCCAACAGGCTGAAAGAATTCTTTTGAAATTGCAGGAATGATGGCAACCTCCTGGAGAATAGCAGCGGTCATCCTAATAGTGAGTAGTACGTCAGCAACACAACAACAGGACCTGCAAGTGACTAAATTTCAGTCGAGACCAGGGTTGTATTATGATAACAAAGGAACAGTAAGTCTGTATACAGTTACTTGGAAGATAGTAAGTTACTTTAATTTAGAGGATTTGAGGCATAAGTTTGACGCGACTCAGGATGCAGCAAAGAAAGCAGTAGACTATTGTCAACAAAGGCTCAGAGCAGTAAATACAAGTGTTGAGGAATGTGGAACCATGAAGCAGGCGCTAGATTACTATGTAAGAAGGATAGAAGCCTCTCAACGCCTAATTGGGCAGCTAGCTAAACACGAACAGAGTAGACGAAAGAGAGGAATCCTAAATTTTGTGGGAGAAATAAGTAAGGTCTTGTTTGGTACGTTGGATGAAGATGATGCGTCATATTTTAAATCAAAAATAAATTTTTTAGATTGAAATTAAAGACAAAAGATTGCCTATAAAACTAACCGAAGCCGGAGGGTATCAGTTGCTGAAGGTAGTTGACCTAGATGTCTTTATTTCAGGAAATATCTTAAGCTATGTGTTAAATATTCCGCTCGTAGATAGCGAGACTTTTAATATTTATAAGTTATGGCCTCTACCAGTTGAGGTGAATCATAACAGACGGTTGTTTACTTATATAGCTCCAGAGAAAGAATTCCTGTTAATGGATGATGCCAAAAGGCGATATGTCAAATTAAATAACGATCAGTTAGAATGTAAAAAGTTGGAGTCTACTCATAGAGTTTGCAAACAAACTTTTGTGCTGCTTTCGACTTATGATCACAAGGTTTGTGAAGCTAGAATGCTTCAACCTGTAACTAAAATCCCCGATGACTGCATCCAAAAGTTTATTGTATTGAATGAAAGCGTATGGACACAGATTAGAGGAAATGAATGGTTATTTGTAGCACCAAAGGGAGAAGGGCTCACAGTGTTATGTAATGACAGTAAGCCCACAGATGTAGTAATTAATGGTACAGGGAAACTTAAGTTTCTGAGTAAATGCAAGGGTTACGGTGCACAAGTACTAATTCAATCCGAGCATATCATTAGGTCTAGGGCACCGCTCAATGATATAGTCCCAAACCTAAATATGGAAATAGACTGTTGTCTAGTAAATAAAGAGAAGAAAAATGTTTCAGAAATACCTTTTTATTTACCGATCACACCAGTAGTTCGCCAGCTGGACGATCTTACGGCAGCGGGACATAAGTTAGATGAGCTAGAGGACGCAATAGCGTATCAGCAAAGGACTGTGTTCAATATGTTTTCATTGGATTCGATACCCATATGGAGTTACTTTGGAGCAGGAATAGTTATGATAATAGTAGTATGCTGCATATACAAATATTGCAAGTGTTGTAGGGATTGTTTTAGAATATTTCGAAAAACAATGGGTGATGACTGCTGCCCCAGAATATGTGTAAAGAATAAAATTGTAAACCAGTACCCTGACACTGGTATAGTTAGGTATCAGCCTGCTGAAATGAACAGTGACGAAAGTGAGCAGATTACTTTTGGTCCTGTGAGGAATCGGTATGTAACCGAAGTGGAGGATGCAGTGCTTAGTGAAAGAGTGCCGACACCGGGACGAAGTGTAAAGTATGAACCAAGTGCACCAGTAATGTTTTACTATAAAGCGGATAAGCGCTAAGACGAACTGATATGGTCACAGTGATTATGTTTGTAGAAGATATAAGATTGTAATGAAAGAAGATATTCTGTTACATGAAAAGAATTTGTAAAATTATAAGAATGATGTATTTTAAAAATAGACTTTACTTTATAAGAGAGTGTAGTACTAAAGAAAAGTTTTAAGAAGAAAAAGATATTGTAAGAAATAAAAAGTAGTAAGCTGAGAGAAAAATTCTCAAATTAGAAAAAGAAGGTAATGTAAAAGAAAATAATTAGAGCATTGAAAAAGAAGATTTTTTAAGATTAAGAAAAATAATGTGTTGTAGAAGAAATACTTATTATAAAGAAAATGATGTATTGTAATTGAAGTTTTCTCTTTCAGGGTATTATAAGTAAAGGAAATTTTGGTAAAATAATAAAAGACAAGTTAGAGGATAAGTAATGAAATAAAAATGTGAACCATTGTAATTTGTGATGAAAAAGGCAATAAATAAGCAACTCACATAGCCGACATAGAACTTAAAAATTTTGTACTCTCAAGAGAGATTGCAAAATTTTCCCCAAGGGGGGGAGGTGTTACGAAGTGATAAAAGTAACGCCTGAGTGTTAGTAACGCGCAAGTGTTAATATGGTGCAATGGGTGGCAAGGAAAGCCAACAGTGAACGTGTGTGAGGGCAAGGTTGCATCAGAGAGAGGGCTGCGTGGCGCGTGGGTGACGAAATACGGGCGTAAGCTTCTGGAAGGCACGCGCAGGGCAGCGGAGTGCGTCACGCGCTGCTATAAAAAAGGGGCCCGCCGCCGAGGGAGGGGACTTCTCCGATCGACTTCTTCGACAGTCAGCCAGCGAGTACGCCGAGCAAGAGAACAGCGGAAAGACAACGTGTATGTAGCTACTGTAGTCGCCGTTGTTAACAGTTAGGGTCTTCAAGTTTATGGATCTTTGGCAGAGGGAACTGTTATTAGTTGATCCAGACGGAGAGGTAATAACCTATCAATCCTTTTGGAGTGCCTGTGGTGGGTGAACCACTTTCACCGACGCTTTGGGTGGACCGACACGACTATTGAAGACATTGTCGAAATGTTATCGTTGAGTCAGGACCCTTTGGAATAGGTACCTCTCATAATTTTTGAGTATTCTCAGTGAGAGTTTGTCGGCTTCGTGAGTCACAAGTTGTTTCTCATAACCTCTTGTGTTCTTCAATTTATTTCTCCTGAACTTTCCCTATCCCGAGTTCCCGAATTGTACAAATCGATACCCACTTGTTTCAGTTTTGGAGTCTTTTCAGCTCTCTGTTGCACAACAGGACGCAACAGTACGGGTTCTTACAACTTCATTTTTTGTTATCTGTGATTTAGATCAATATTACAACGTTTGAATGGCTGATATAGTTATATGCGGATGGAAAGCAAAGGAAATTAAAAATAAATCTTAATAACTTACGTCATGCCACATAACATTAGTTTTATTCATAGTCTAGGCTGTATAGATTGCGATTTGTGTGGAACTACTTCATTCAAGTGAAGCAATGGTTTAAATAACATTGCACTCATGAAAACAATTTAAATTATTTAAAAAAATTACCCTTTCCCTATGCTGTAATGTCAAGTGCCAGATTTAATAACAATCTATCAAAATTGACGCTAACATAGCTATTCGAAAATTAAAGCTTTTATTTATCTTGCATGTCTATGGCCAAAGATTTTAGCGAATACGTTTACATCAAATGAATCTATATATCTATAAATGAGAAAACGAGAAAGTTCGGATGTGTGTTTGGATGTACTTCTGGAATCAATAACGCCTTAATAACTCAACATATTTAAATGAAATTTGGCATGAAGTCAGTTAATTGCGTGCGAAGTGCCATAGGATAGATTTTATCCCGCAAAAACACATAGTTCTTTTAGAAATTGCCATTAATATCAATTCTGAAACAACAAAGAGTTTCCTACTTCGTAGATAGCCGTGCCACGTTTACTCTTTGCTTTTTACGTAGATCGCAAACACTACTTTTCAGAAATAAAAGCAAAAACCTTCTTACATATGCAAATTTGTGTTTAGTTTAAAAGCCATAAAACCGACGCACTTGACAAATAATAGTTTGGAAGCAGGAAATATAAATCTGTACTTAACCTTAAATTAAAAAAAGGGTAGGTTGTCAAGTTCGCAAGGAGATGTTTTCATTTGCTTACATAAAATAGTATGACATATCAAATAATACACCATAATTGAAAAAAGCAACGTAAAATGCTATGAGTATACCAGCACGAAAGTCGGTTCACTAAAAGTGCAAAATGTCGTAGTTCTATCTCGGTTTAATTTATTTCCTGTTTCTTTTTCTTTATTATACAGTCTGGGAGTAGTTTGCGTCGCGATACATCACGTCACACCGTGAGGTAGTGCTTATTAAAGTTTCTTAAATAACTGATAACTAAATTCCTCTTGCCTTTTGCTGTGACAAGAAGGTTTTGTTTTCATTCTGGTCCAGCCAGAGTTTCAATCTAACCACAATCTCCGTTAGTATTGTCGCTACAAAATCAAAGCCTCAATCACAGGCGCATTGATACAATAATTTTATCTTAAGTTATTGATGTGTATCGCGACGTAAACTTGAACCTACAGTCTCTGTATTACAAATTATTTTTGCAGAAATTTAAAACTTAACTAAAACTTTTTATTTTTTGTTTAGAATTTTTGTACAAATAATAGAGACTATGATTCACGAAACTGCTTTTTACTTACTGTTCAATATTCTGCAAATATCTATAGAATGCTACACTTAAAACGAATATATTCAATGGGCTAATGTAGAAACTTATTGTTTCATGAAGTGACAGTGGAAGTCGTTTACAACACAATACACAATATACACGGAGCATATGAAAGCTGCTTACTTATTACTAATAATAACTAAGTTCCTTCTGCCTTATGCTGTAACAAAAATCAATCTGGTCCAAGCATCATTTCAACCAAACCACTATCTCTGTTAATATTGCCGCTAAAAAGTCAAACTATATGAACACACCACAACATATTGAGTGCAATTATACACCTTACTAAATCACGAGCAGTAACAGTCACTTTATCGAGATGTTGACCAGCAATATTAACGAAAGTTGTCTTAGAGTTGCAGAGAATTATGGAGTTACCATTGAACACTGTAAGTTACCATGATTTTAGTACAAATTTTTTAATTACGTTACTACAATAACAGTTATCATGCTGACGACAAAGTTGATGCGGCAGAATGTAGTTTCAGATGTATTCAGCATTTAATTTACTGCGCCACATTGCTGGCGTCATTATTCGGCTTCATTTACTATCGCGATCTGAAATGAGTCAAGTTTATTTTGCCATTCATAATGTCATTAACATGCAATAGTGAATGTATTAATGCGCGAGTGATAGAAGCTTTGATTTTCTAGCTGTAATATTAGAAGAATTGTGCAGCCTGGGCCAGAATAACTGAAACATTATTAGTTATTTCATGAGCGCCATTTTAGTGACGTCGTGTATTGTTTTGTACCGATATTGTATCACAAGATTTATAATAAGCTTAGATAATTTAGCAGAACACGCGGCGTCACCCGAAGTAAGTTTTTGAAAGTTATAAATTTTTTGTTCAGATAGTGGAGTGGCAGACAAGCGGAGTGGTAATTTGCCGGTAGACATTCATTTCTGTTGGCAGATTGAGAAAACAATTATGAAGAATGAATGTTTTACATTGAAATTTATATTTTAGCACAGAATTAATGGATCGAAACGACCGAACTATAGTAAACTGGTCTACACTCTACAGGCAATTCAACTGTTTCCACAGATAGAGAAACCAATATTACCACTGATCATTATGAATAAAAGAATCAATTACTACTATAATATGTAAATTTCTGTTTTAAAGCAGAATTAATTGATGAAGCCAATATATCGTCAAAACAAAATCAATATTCAAAGAGTAAATTAAGTTCTCTTTTTTTCAGACTTTCAGTGCAAATGAACGTCCTTGGGCCACTTAAGTATTCATTTGCTGTTTGGATGTTAGTATTTTGTTGTTGTTGATATTTAGTCGATTCCATCAATGTATTGCTAATATTTTGACGTTTTGAGCTTCCAATAATTAAAACTGTGTTAATTTTTATTCGCGAGATTTGAAATTAGTAATTATAAGAGATGCCGGCTAAACAAAATTAAAATCTTTCAAAGAAATGTAAGAAAACTAGGGCTATGAAAATAGCAAAAACCAAGGAGACAAATCCTCAGTATTGTATATACCAATACATTAAACTGAAAATACTCCTAACAAACAGAATATTTTTATTGTTTTAAAAATTCAATGAAGTAGTTGTGGAACATAAATAAATTTTTGTTATTTTATTGCAACAATTATTACTACTATTACTAATAAAAATAGCTCTAAAATAAATTATATGGTCGTACTGACCTGGTGACAAGACTTTTTTACATCTCCGCAATCAGCCCCTTTCTTAGCCACTTAACGTAACCCAGTAATCCTACCGGACATAGAGTACCCACAGTTCAACACGGAATTAGAACCAAGTGAGCATTCTGGCGTAATTCACATCACACAACCTATGCCAGAGGTGAAGGTCGAGCTAAGGACCTATGAAAATCCTCCCAGAGGCTGGGATTCAATCTGGGGACTTTTCCATCTCCAGTTGGACGCCCTAACCACTGAGCAACCAGACATCTCAAGAAAATCTTATATTACAACACTCTTCAACGCGGACGAAGTCGCGGGTAACTGCTAGTATTAAATAAATATATGCAACTTATAATTATTATGTCAATTTAAATGAAATATGTACTTTACTTTCAGTCATAGTGTGACATCATACTGTGACAGGGCTACAACATGACCAACACTTGCATTTTATAGGCATAGATAACACTATTCTATCCATAAACAACTTATCTTCTTTCTACGAAACAACAGCAGAATCATTTATTAGAATAATTAAAACAAAGCCCTAATCCACTAAGCTGTGATCTCCTACTCTCATTTTGAAATATCTGCCCCAACTTTTTGGTTTCTTCCTACCTCAAGAAGTTCTCTGACCACCAAGAACACTAAAAAATCCCCAATGGTTTTCACATTATTAACAGACACTACTGGTATGTGGCTCACTTTGTCAAATACCTTGGAAAGAAAGAGTGCCATGCTATCAACCTGATCTCTAGACATTCCTTGTCCAATTCATCTGAAAGGGCTTCACCTGCATGAATAACTTCTAAATGCAAATTACTCATTTAAAAACATCTATTTTTCTTCACAGACAGTCCTGATACAGTTGGATGTTGAGTGTTTTTTAATCAACTTGCCTACCACTGATATTAAACTAATTGATCCATACTTTTTAATACCATTTCTCTCCCTCTATTTAGGAACTGTTATTACTATGTCTCATTTAAAGTCCTCTAATATACAGCAAGTCTCAAGATTCAATCCTAACAATATTTCTATATATGATATTATGTTTGCCATCTGTTTTTAACATGTGTGGTAATACTATCCACACCAGCCCCTTCACTCTTCTTTCACCATCCTAGCTTCCTCACAATACCCATTGGCTCTATTTCATCATACTCCTGCCAGAATATATGATAAAAAGTAAACCAATAATAGATATGGAAAACCCCAACAAATTCAATGCATTTATACTGTACTTGCATCACTTGATACATGCATTTCTGTTTTTTAAACAAAAAAGATTGCATTATTAGTTCTAGCAAAATATAAAACACAAAATTCTAAGAAATCTACACAAAAATTCTTTGTAAAGTTGCAACATGGATTTATAAATGATCAGTCATGTAAAATGATTGATCTATATGGAGCATAACTACATGAAATGTATAAGTGATCAAATTGATAAACACTGTGGATGACAAGAATACCAAAAAATACTGAATTAGATAATATCGGAAGTACTTGAAAAGACCAGCACTTTTTTTAATAATTCTATGACACCAAATTTATAAAATTACTCACTACCTGCCAATAATCTTCTACAGCAAAGGTGCCATCTTCCTTTTGAATATGGAAAAGGCCTAAATGAATGAAAGATTTCAGACTATGAACAGGAATGCCAGGTTAGAACGTTGTCAGGCTCCATACATTAAATCTTTTCCAAACCAATTACACAACTCATGAATGTTCAACTAACAACACGCATAAAGAAAAATTGCCAAATAAATTTTATGAGTCTGAATACTGAGCATTCAGTCTAAAGTCTACCAAGCTAGAATTTAAAGAGCGTGGAGCAGCTTCACTTTTAAAACATAATTAGTCAACTTGAATAACATGCAAGACTGTAGGTTTGGGAAAAACAGTAGAGCTAAATTGTAAGCTACCAATGTAATTATAGGTTTGGTATTTGTAATGAATTTGAAAACAAGAAAATATTAGTTACATTGACAGCGTAACTTTTATGAAAGAAATTAAGTTTGCACCAAACATACTTCTGAACTTTTCTATAAAATGGTGGAACAAATAAAACATGGCGACGGAGACTGAGATCGCCGAAATATCATGTGGAAACATCTTACTTACTCGGCTAGTCTCCCAAGAAGACTACATCCATTCTCAACGCCGAGAAAGACTTCGTTCCTATACAAATAAAACATAATGGTAAAATTTAAAACATGATCAAAATAAAATGATTATGAGCAACAATAACATTGTTGCAGGGGAAAATAATTGTGTGGAATTTTACTCAAGAATTATGAAAAGAAAAATGACTGAAGAACTTTACTAAAATAAAGTAAGATAACAGCACCAAAAAATTGAAGTGAAAAATGTGGCTACGCATAAATTAGATACAGCATGCGAGAATATAAAGCAAAATTTAAACAGAATTAGAACAGATGATAACACATAAGATGTTTCCAGGAAGCTTCTTTACACATAATGTAACAGAAGGATGAAATACAAATTCACAAATCTGTAAACAAAACCTAGGTGAATACAGGAACAGCCCCTGCTCTAAAACAACACATCTTATGTGTTTTCTTTGCTTCAGACTTTACAGTTCATCAATGTCAAAGTCATTAGAGCCAGGAGAGGATTTTGGGGGGGGGGGGACAAGAAACAGGAGAAAATTTGGCCAGCCGTTTGAAGGAGCTATCCCAGGTTTCACCTGGAGCCATTTCTGGAACCGATGGAAAACCGAAATCTGGATGGCAAGGTAGGGGTTTAAACCCACATCCTCCTGAGAGCCAACACTGCAGATTACACACCAGGCTTATTACAGCTATATGGTCACACCCTTCTTCTTCATTTGGGTGATAACAGGTTGCTGCATTCATCCTATTCGAAACACAAATTAGCTGAATCAAAAAGCAGAAAACTGGATCTCATTGAAAGCAGGAAAATGCTCTGCAGAAATATACTTACACATAGCCACATTTTAGTGTAATATTAGCAATCATGCAGAAGAAGGAAAAATACAATCAATAATATAAAATAAGTTGAGAAAGTTTACTCTATACACATAGGAAGCAGGTAGAAAATAAAGTTAGATGCAAGCCTAAGCAGGGATTTACAGATAACGAACAAAAGTCTAGAGCAAAATTAAGCCTACCCCTCAAGGCATGAAACTCACATTTTCAATCTGACAGTCAAAACGGCAAGTAGAGAAGTTTCCAGTGGATTGTAGCCTACTTTTAATTACAGTGACAATGAGTCAATATTAAAAAACTGGATATGAAAAATTATTTCAACGAAACTTCACAAATTTGGCCAAAATATTATTAAGTCTTAACTGAAGGTTTCACTTTTTACTGTATAGGCTCAATTTATTTGCACACCCTGGCTATCTGCAGACAGTTGCAGATTTATTTATTAAAAAAAATACTGAACTGGTGCTGTCCTGCAGTGAAGAGACTGTTAGCAACTGTTTAACTATCCACAATCACATAAACATTTTAAAACAAAACGGTATACCAATACACACTGCAAAAAGCAACCATATTTTTTAATTTTTTATTAATACCCTTACTGATGGGATATGGCATTATTACTTCATTTTAGCTTTCATGTAGGTAAGCAATTATTTTGCTTGGAAAACATCAACTAAACTTGCCTTATAGACTGTCAAACACACATGACTTTATTATGGATATTCTTTAAGAAAATAACGGTAACAATGGAAGGAAAGAACTGCCGT
This sequence comes from Vandiemenella viatica, assembly GCA_031002005.1. Taxonomy (NCBI): domain Eukaryota; kingdom Metazoa; phylum Arthropoda; class Insecta; order Orthoptera; family Morabidae; genus Vandiemenella; species Vandiemenella viatica. The sequence goes on from JARYHS010011408.1 coordinate 71,278,782, forward strand.
GAGGCAATATTTATAGGGACAGGACAGATAAAATACACCAAACACTCACCAAAGCAGAAGGGAGAAGGGCAGCAGCAACACAAAACAACACACAAACACAGAAAAAATAATATTTCGGGTAAACGCCCTTTTTCAAGTTAGCAGAAGTGGCTGCGTCGAACGCAGCATTTGTGCAAGCTCAGCCATGGACTTCTGCTAACTTGCAAAATGGCGTTTACCCGAAATATTATTTTTTTCTGTGTTTGTGTGTTGTTTTGTGTTGCTGCTGCCCTCCTCCCTTCAGCTTTAACAAAATAAGTTAGCTAATTTATGTATTGTGATATATATATAGGCCTATAGAATGTAGCAATATCAGGGGATGTTATGCTATGGTTATAATGGATCCCGGACAATGTGCTTAAGAAAAGGGGTAAAAGATTTTAATTATTAACTAGCAGAGTACCCAGCTTTGTTTGGGGGCTGGATGTGAAGGCTCTAATGGTTTATCCTGTTTCATTGGATTGTCATAAAAATTCTCTATCAGCATTTACTTTGTCAGATATCTCTACCATTTTTGAGATATTTGGAAGAAATTTAATAGTTTTATGGTGTAAATTTTTGCTTAAGCAGTGTGATGGAGGAGAAGGGATAGGGTTTTGTAAGACAAATGTAGACAGTATTTTCACCCCTTGTTTTAAAGCACACTAGTTCAAAGTTCCATCAAGCTCGAATAACAATTGTCAGTAAATATGTCACCACACCAACTTTCAAACAATTTTTAAATTTCAAGTTTGAATTTCTCTGCCACTAATTGTCTGATCAGAACTAACCTGATGCCAATAAACAGTAAATTTTATGGGCTTTCAGTATATAAACATCCACTTTGGCCAAATTTCCTAAAATTTTTGCAAAAAATAACATACACCAGTGAAACTTTTCCTGAAGGGCATATACTGGCGATGAGGCATGGAAAGATATTGCAATAGGTATGAAAAGTAGTGCATGGTAGGGAAAAGATGACCATGACCACAAGCTGGCACTCGATTTCAGGCACAAGGGTGAGGGAAGATTCTCTTTTTTAGGTAAGGGTGTCAGGGATTGGGATGAGTTACCAAGAGAAATGATGAATAATTTACCGAAAACGTTGATTCAAGAATTTAAAGATAAAATTTGTAGAGGGCAAATGTAGGTGGGTGCAGGATAGGTGGAAGATGGGGGTGTACAGAAATTGCCACCGGAGCTTGTGCTCCATTGTAATTAAATTAAAAGAGGGGCAGAAACCTTCACAGGTGAGCATACAGCAACTCACCAAAGTTTCAGTGTAATTGAATGAATTTTACATGAATGCATAGAAGACGAACAAACAAACATTTATTTTTTAAAAAATTAGATTTACATTGAATTCAAAAGCTTAATATTAATAAAAGTAGTAAATATGATATGGATAAAGGAAACAAAGAAACTGCCGATGGGCACTAAAAATAAGATAGGAAAGAGAAAGATGACCCATCACTTACCACATATGAAGGCTGGAGGGTGAGATGAACACATAATAAACACAAAAACAAAACAAATTGCACAATATTTCGGTGAGAAACCTTGTTCATTTGAGAGGCGAGAGATATGGCGGGGGGAAAGATGTCGGGTTGTGATGATATCTTTCCCCCCACCATATGTCCCACTTTGATTTTTCCAGTGGCAATATTAGCGCAGATTGTGCTTAGGTTGGAATGCAGCCTGGATTGAATGACAAAATGAAATTTATTGTTACAGAATAAAAGGCATCTGAAACATCTAGTTACAGCATAAGGCACAAAGAATTAGTTAATTTCAGCTGCTTTCAGTAGTGCCATGTTAGTGACAACACATTGTGACATCATGTACAGTAATTTAAATTACTACCAGCAGTTCTTGTCGAATTATCTGTAAATGTGCTAATGTGTTCTTGAACCCGTCTGCCGGAGATCGCAATTCCGCTACATATTATTTCCAAGCAGTAATTTGGTTGTTATACAGGGCCATTATTTTCAAGCAGAAATTAGGTTCTAATACACCCTGAACCAGCATGATATTGATTTGAAAGTATTTTGGGGGGTGTCTTGTGTTTGACTATTGCAGTGTTATGATGCCAATTCCTCGCGGGATTGCGATGTCCAGTAATCCATCTTGAAGAATGTTGCTCCACTCAAACAATACAACTTAAAACAATGTTTAAATATAATATTACAACAAAAAATCGGCAAAAATTACACTATTTAATTTTAACTACACATACTACATGCTATGTAGCCACAAATTAACCATATTTCACATATTATTAAAACTGGTTTACATTATAACTCTAAACGAATTCCAGAAGTAATTAGTATCCCTTCCTGCCTCTAAACCTCATCCGGTTGTCCAGTAGAGATCTCTTGCACTCAAAAAATGTGTTTCGATATGCAAAACACTCATTAGGTACAGTTCCATCATGTGCGTTTAAACATTCACGAGGAGTTTTCTTGTGAACTTTAACACAGTCGCTTTTCAAAAGACACATTTTCAAATCAGCACGAACACCAGCGCACGGAGATTGGTCTTCCAACTTCTCTTTTTCCTCCGTATATTCAATCATATTAATTTTAAATATTGCAGGTTTGTAAAGCGATAACGTCAACAAAAGTCAAAATCCAAGCACCAAATCAAAACATTGCACCCGTCCTCGTTTGTTTACACTTTACGGGTTAAAGACCAGACCATTATATTGTCTCTGGACCAGACCATGGAGGAAGGAATAATATGGAGACGACGCAAGAGACCTTTGCCACGCATGGAAGTGAAGCAGGCCGGCGGAGGAGTGGGGGGGCATGGCCGGAGTGGTGGGGACTTGACCGCTTCCCAACAAACACGGGGAGTATGGTTAAACACCTCAAGGGGACTCTAGGATAAACGTGACGCCGCAATCTGGTGATGGATTATTATGTAACTCGATGAGACAAATAAAAAATGAAGAATAAAATTTTTTGATATCCTGCTTAGTTTTCGAGATATTCTGTCTCAAATGTGAAATGGTTTTGGTTGAAATTCAGAAGAAAAAATTATTCAAAGTCAAATTTTATGATGAATTTTTATTTAAAAAGACGAGACAAATAAAAAATAAAGAGTAAAATTTTTCGATATTTCACCTAGTTCTCGAGATATACTGTCTCAAAAGTGAGGTGTCTTGAGTTGAAATGCAGAAGAAAAATTTCGCAAAAGTCAAATTTAATGATGGATTCTTATGTAACACGACGAAAAAACTCGATAATAAGGAATAAATGTTTTCGATATCTTGCTTAGTTTGGGGGATATACAACAACCAAATTGAGGGGTTTAGGTTTGGATGCAGGCTGGACCAAAAATTAATTCTGTCAAAGCCACAATGATTACATGGTTGACATGCAGAATGGATATTTCAGTTTTATTACTACCACTTGTGGTTAGTCTGAAATGTGTCCTAGACCAGAAAAAAGTAAGAGGACCCACTCTAGGGATGAGCAACCCAGACATTTTGTAGGCTGGTACCAGAAATAAAATGTTTCCGCATAATTTATAGTTAATATAAAGTGTATCAACAAAAAGTAAAGAGTGATACTTTACTATAATGTATGGTTGGCATCATGCGGTGTTCTTTTAAGTAACTTCAAGCAAGTGTGCTCCAATCATAAATGCGATGATGAGTCACTGTCTGAACAAGCCTATACTTTTTTCAACAAAATAACTTATCACGCTAGAAGAACTCTACTTCAACTTCTGTTTAAAGGGCAGAGGCTTTATTATTACCTTTAAAAATAAAAGAGCCGTTTCACAATTGTTGCTATTACAGGAATGTACAAGTAACTTTATGACACAGAATTTGATTCATTATTTTCCTTTACTTCACATTATTAATAATGAATTAACATGTGGTTAAAGGTAGGGACCGTGCACAAACTACCACGGCCTGGTCCGGGGGGGGGGGGGGGGTGCTGGAAGGCTACGTTGAGCTATGTAGGGAGAGGGGGGGGGATTCCAAGCCAGGCCACGTAGCTATCCTTTCATAAAATTTGTCACAGTTAAAATGAGGAATGGAATTCACAACAGCATGTGAATATTTATTGGTTTAATTCTAGATGGCGATACCGCTATAGCACCTTTCTGCCACACGCAGCTATCAAAGAATTATCCGTACCACTTTTATGACATTTTTCTTCTGGTCCAGGCTGTATTTCAACCTAACCTCAACTGCTAGGAATAATTTTAAAAAAAGCTAGATCCCTGTACTGGTAGTAGGCCTAAAGTAGTTGTAGCAGTATCATGATCTAGAATTAAACCTATTTATTTCCCTCAGCTAATTATCTCCTTATGTAATTTATAATAGTCTGACAAGAGAAAACAGTGCAAAATGTCTTCTGGAATCAAAAGGGGGAAAAAACCTACTTGCTAGGTGAGGGGGGGGGGGGAAGGGGGGTGGAGGCAAAAGCCAAGTTGGTCTACATGGGGAGGGATAGTGGTTCACAGGAGGCCAAATTGGAGCTATGTGGTTTATGCACGCTCTCTTATGTATGTATCTCAATTGATGCTATCTATAAACATTAGAAATTAAGGAAAAAAAGTCTGTTAAAAATTATTTTAATAGAATTTTATTTGCCAAAACATCTACAGCCACAAAAAAGACTAAGGGTATTATTATTTTATTTAATTTCAATGGAGCACACGCTCCATAATATCCAAGTGTAATTAGGAAACAGTGATACAAGATTGATTGAAACAGAAAGTTATATATGTAATTTGAAAGTGTCACCATATGGCAAGATAATACTTGACAGCAGTAGGAGCACTGGATTCTTAGGTTTTCTGATTCATGTTTGAAGTATTTCTTTAATTCCTTAGTTATTGATCAAAAAATCTTAAAATATATATTAGCATATAAATTTAGTCAGGATCACTTTGAAATATTTTTACAATGTATCAGATCTTTGGGGGGTGGAGGGGGGGGGGGGAGGAATTCAAACAATCCCACTGCCCATACAATTTAAAGCAGCTTATAAAAAAAAAACCTACTCTTGAAATGTGAAGTGAAATATGCAAACACTGGTAATTGTATACTCCTGGAAAAATTGTTAATCATGCTCCAGAACATATTATAAATTTTACATCAAGACATCATCGAATTATTGAAGAGGAAAAGAATTACAGTTTCCTCCCAAGTCCGACCACGAATGTATGTTTGATGCAGGTGCACTAACTGTTTTAATAGATCATATTGTACACTACATTTCAGGATTTGTGGTACACAAACATCTAAAAATATTAAAAAGTGAAGAGTGTGTTAGTATATTGTGATCTCCATTTCTATTATTTTGGGGATCTCTCAAAACGTACAAAAGTAGAGATGGTCTTATTCATCGTTCACTTGATATAAGTAACATTTGTGAAACGTTTTAAAAAGTATTTAGCAGAAATGTGCATTCAAATTTTGGTTTATTTTTTTAAAAAGAAGTTAAACATTTTGCAAACTGAAACACAAGTTGTTCAATTGATAATCTGTGAAAATTTATTCAGTCACCTTAATTTGCGAACAAAGTCATCCCATTGAGAGCTATGACTAAATATTTATAGACGTGCTGCAAAGTTTGCTGTGTCTACCGCTCACTTCAACAACGATAATTACAATTCAACTTACTTATGAAATGATATTCCAGGTTCATTCCTGTCTGGCCTATTTGTGCAACCGTACGCAACACAAGCTGGCATTTTTAAACACTTATACACAATACTAAATGAAATAATCACTGCCTCTACCACAATGTGAACACCTTAATTGTTGGGAAGCGCCATATGGTCGCTGCCGGTGCTGCCACCATGCGGGAGAGTTTAGTGCTTGCTTCACCGATTTAAGCTCACTTCTTCTCCATATAATTCCTTCCTCCATGGACCAGACACGGATCAAAGTTGTAGTTACAGACCATGGAAGCATGGAGGAAGGAAATATATGGAGGAGAAATGACGTTAAATCGGTGACGCCGGAATCCTACTGCGCATGCGCGGCGGTTATAACTGACCGAGCTCAAAACATTGTATTTTCACATTTTGCTCCATGTAGTAAAAATTTGATTTTGTAATAGTTCTAAGTTTTTTATAATGCCAGCTTGTGTTGCATACGGGTGCACAAATAGGACAGATAGGAAAAAAACATGGAATATCATTTAATTTGGAAGTTGCATTGTATTTATTGTTATTGAAATGTTCAATAGTTTTCAGTCAGACTAGCTACTACCTTTAAAGATTTATTCATAACTCTCAAATGCATGGAAGAAGGAATGTTACAGACCCAACCTTGCTGCGTTATCGCAGTTAAAACTCAGAGACAATACACAACAGCGAATTAAAAGAACGAAGAAAACTGTTGTTCATTCATTCATTTTATTTGGTCCTATAAAACATTTACATACAATTTGTATAATTAATTAGGACAAGTCAAGGTATATTAGAGTTTATATTACTTCTGTCTTGCTTAACAATTTAATGCCTTAAGTTAACTATAAATCTATTCATTTTCTACTCATACATTTTTATGTCAATCATTTATTGTTCATACAATTGTACCAAAGATTTTTTTTAACATGTCATTGACAAATATGTGCTACGATATCCTATATAATTACAAACTATTAATACAAACAATTTTTTACTCTGTCATTCTTTCCCTTTGACGGGGCCGGATTATGACAGCGCGGAGGCCGTAACAAATGTGAAGAAGCCTCCCAGAAGGCGCGAGGCTCGTAGCATTTGCTAACTCCTGCTACGTGGCTAATCCGGTACTGTTCTTTGATTGAGTAGAAGGCTTTATCACAAAAATACTGTTTTTATGCTTAAACAGTTCTCTCTTGTTACTAATTAATCTTAAATCTGTAGGTAGCTTATTGAACAGTTGGGCTCGAGAATAGGAAGGATATTTTTCAAATCTTCTTGTGTTGTGTACATGCAAATTGAAATTAGTTTTACGTGTTTCATATTTGTTGTACTTGTTCATTCTTTTTTACAACATTCTTTGTAAGTGAAAGCAGTATAGTCTTATATATGTATATACAAGGGAAAGTTAGAATATTAAAATCTCCAAAATATTTTTTTCATGAAACCATTCTTTTTTCTTGTAGTATTGTTTCAATTACATGTTTTTGCATTTTTAATATTCTGATCATACTATTTTCTGTGGGCCTTCACCACGCTGATATATCATATCTCAGTTGGCTTTCAAAAAAGAGAGAAATAGATAGTCATCAGAATATCCATAGTGCAGAATTCTCTGAGGTAGCTGACCATAAATACCATAGCGCTTAGTTTCTTACAACACTGATCCACCTTATTTTCCCAATTCATGTAATTGTCAGTTTGAATCCTTTTTTTTATCTGCTTAACGTCTCTCTAACAGCGAGGTCTTTAGAGACGGGAAAGGATGGGGTGGCAAGGAATGGGAAGGAATTTGGCCATGGCCTTTTGAAGGAAGCATCCCGGCATTTGCCTGGAGTGATTTGGGAAACCATGGAAAGTCCAAATCTGGATTCCCGGACGGGGATTTGAACCGCCGTCCTCCCGAATGCGAGGCCAGAACGCTATCCGTTACACCACCATGCTTGGTAGTTTGAATCCTAAGCAAGTTAGCTGTTTCAGTCTCCATTATTTGCTTACTGCTTATGTTTAAATTTGCAGAGACCCTCGTCTTTTGTTTTGATTTTTTAAAATTATATCATTTGGGTTTTGTTTAGGTTAATTACAAGATAATTATCTTCCAACCATGTTGCTAGTTTTCGGAAGTAAAGATTAAGGTTTGATTCTAGATTCCATAGTTTGATGTTTTACATCTTCACAGTTGCATCATCTACATAAAGAACTATTCTGTCATTCTCTCCTATTAGTCTTGGGATATCGTTTTTATATAGAATGAACAACAAAGGCCCCAGCACCGAGCCCTGTGGTAATCCTGCTTTTATAGTGAGGACGTTGGATGTTACATATTTAAAGTCTGCATTGCTTTTTATAATCGTAAATTGTTTTCTGTTTGACAGATACGACCTGATCCATTCATAAACCTTACCCCTTATTCCCGAACTCTCTAATTTGTTGAGTAGCCTCTAATGATTGACTGTGTCAAAGGCCTTTGACAGATCCGTAAGTATTGCTGTTGCATACTCTCCATCATCCAAGGATTTTTTTACTGAATCTTCAAACATTGTTTCTGCTGTTTCTGTAAATCTGTACTTCCTAAACCCATGCTGAGCATCTGTAATTATGTTGTGCTTATTAAGGAAGTCAATAAGCGTCTGTTCCATTGCTTTCACAAAATTTTTGATGTACTAGAGATTAGTGACAATGGTCTATAATTGTGTACATCTGACCTTTCCCCTTTCTTGAATACAGATATAACTTTAGAAATCTTTAAAGAATTTGGAAATATTCCACTTGTAAATGAATGATTTATTATGTGTACTAAATGTTGTACGAGGTAACTATTACATTCTTTTATAAGCACATATTGGATATCTCATCAGTTCCCATGGACATTTTCGTCTTTAATGACTTTATAATTTTGCTTATTTCTTTTTCTGTAGTTGGAATAGAGAATACTGAATCTGTGTTCACCTTAATGCCACAGCAGTCATTGTCTTTTGCTTGCTACTGTGACTGTTAGTCAGTTTTTCAGCTATATTTATATGATGTTCATTTAATGTGCATGCAATCATCATTATACACTACATGCTCAATGCTTTGATCCTGCTTCATAATCTGATTTTTCATCCTCCCGATTAATAATTTTCCATAATGCTCTTTGTTTATTGCCACTTGTGTGTAGTATGCTATGAATGTTGGCTGATTATACCCTCTCAATCTTATTTTTCAATTCATTCTTACACTTTAGCAGATATTTCTTCAGTGTCAGATATCCTTCCCTATACATTCTACTAACCCATTTTATATGTTCCTTGTATTGTATATCATCTTCTGTATTCCATTTTGTGTGTGTTGTTTTATGCATTAATTGTTTTTTCTTTCTTTTTTATTGGGAAAGCTATGTCTTTGTAATAATTAACTACACTTGTGATTGAGTCACATTTTTTGTCTGTTGTGTAGGAATTAATTGTTTCAGTCCATGTTTCTCTACTTAAAAGGTTCTTAAACAATTCAATATTTTGTTTAGTGTAATGTCTATATTCTTCCAGGAGCAAAGTTTCCTGATGTTCTGCTTAATTTTTTATACTAATTTTTTGTACATAGAGATGTGATATTGATGTTTCTAGTATCTTTGTTGTATATTCATCCTCTGGATAGTTAGTTATTACATAATCTATTGCTGTTTTTGAAGTGCCAGTTTTCCTTGTAGGGCTGTTTATGCAAATCTTAAGTGCTAAACAACTACAAATGTCTCGAAATTCTTTTGAAACCTTATTGATCTTTAATACATCAAAATTAAAAACTCCCATTAGATTTACATAGTCATAACAAATTCAAATTCCCCGCCAGTGTACTTGCGGGAACTGATTGTAGTGGCGCTAACATCTTTTACAGCTATATTATCTCTGGTATCCGGCGCTTACTTCACCAAATTTTAAGCAGGCCGTGCGCATGGAGGAAGGAATATATGGAGACGTCGCAAGGGACCTACACCACGCACTGGCGTGAAACCGGGTAGAGAGAAGTGGGGTGAGGAGGTCGCCATATTGCTTGGCCGTAGAAACGCGGGGAATAGATACAAAAACCTCAAGGAAATCATAAAACAACGGTGGCACCGCAATTTGGCAATTGATTATTATGTAACTCGACGAGACAGATAAAAAATGAAGAGTTACATTTTTTGATATCGTGTTTAGTTCTCGAGATATACTGTCTCAAAACTTAGGAGTTTCGGGTTGAAATTAAGAAGAAATATTTCCCCAAGGTTAAATTTGATGATAGATTCTTATGTAACACGACGAGACAAATCGGAAGTGAAGAATTTTTTTTTCGATATCTCGCTTAGTTCTCGAGATATGTTGTCTCCAAATTGGGGTTGTTAGGATGGGTAAAGTCAATCTTTAGAACTTTTTTGGAAAAAAAATGAACCCTTTAAAAGACCTCATAGGTTCTGGGCTTACTCAGAAGGTATTGTACCGTTAGTAGCCTATGTAATTTTTCTATCAACATCAGTGCAATTATCTTCTTACCATACATCAAAAGTCAGAAGTTTAGATGGGAGTAGTTTACATCGCGATACACGTTGTGTCTCTAACATGGTGCTTATTAAATTACTAAAAACTAATAATAAATAAATTGTTTATACCCTTCTGGTACAGGCTGCATTTCAACCTACCCACATTTTCTATTAACATTGCCGCTACAAAATCAAACTATGTGGACATATCTAAATACATGAAATGCATCGCGAACCACATTTCGGGTAGCAACAACGTTTGCTTCATCAAGTTTATAAGTTCACACAGCACAAATTATCACAATTAATTTCATCGTACACTTTCAGTGTAAACTGAAACTGGACTAAAGCATGCACATTCACTGTATCGCGATGTAAACTTGACCCACTTAAATTAGACTTTCTACACTTGTTTACAATAAGGCTAGCCTTTTATGTGCAAAGTAGTAAACTAGTAATATATACCGATTGTCTATCGAACAAACATGTGAGAACGATATCCTATTGAGAGCAATGAATAAATTTATAACGATAGCAGTTCTTGCAGTTATCTATCAAACATTGCAAGAACAATAATTTCAATGTGATTTAGTTACGAAACGTTATTCCAGGTTGTTTCCTATCTAGACTGTTTGTGCAACCGTATGCAAAACAACTTGGCATTATAAAAAACTTTGAAATATTAGAAAATGAAATGTTCACAGCAGCTTACACAGTGCAAACAGCCCAATGCATGCGCAGTAGGAGACGAGATATTTTATGACGTTTCACCGATTTGGTGTTATTTCGTCTGCATATATTCTTTCCTCCATGGCCGTGCGCAGTCTCCTTGTATTGTCTCTGGTCATAACCATGGAGGAAGGAAACCGGAGGAAGGAATATATGGAGACGACGCAAGGGACCTTCGCCACATACTGGAGGGAACCGGGAGGAGAGAAGTGGGGAGGGGAGGCCTCCATATTGCTTGACAGGAGAAACACTGGAAATGGGCACAAAAACCTCAAAGGAATCATAAGAAAACCATGGCACCCTAATTTGATGATGGATTATTATGTAACTTGACGAGATACATCAAAAATGAAGAATAAATTTTTTTGATATCGTGCTTAGTTCTCGAGATATACTGTCTCAAAAGAGTAAAGTTTCTGGTTGAAATTCAGAAGAAACGTGTCCCCAAAGTCAAATTTGGTGATAGATTCTTATGTAACACGACGATATAAATCGAAAATAAAGAATAAAATGTTTCGATATCTCGCTTGGTTCGCGAGATATACTGTTTCAAAAGTGAGGTTGTTAGGTAATGAGGGGATTCAACGATAACCGTGGCGCCGCAATTTGATGACGTATTCTTATGTAACTCGATGAGAGAAACTGAAAGTAAAGAATAAAATTTTTTGATATCTCGCTTAGTTCTCGAGATATTGTACCTTAAAACTGACGTGTTTAGGTTGAAATGCGGTCTGGACCAGTAAAAAAAACTATCGCCATAACCATATTTGATGATGAATTCGGACGTAACTTCAAGAGCAGGTAATTCTTTTTAACTTGAATAACAAACTGTTTATTTCTACAGTCCTTAAATTTTAGTTGATGTTCAAATAGGTTATATTTTCACATTCTATTTCAGTAATTGACAAAAAAGATTTCAAAATCTAGAAATATACTTGAAGACATATTTACAAACAGAAACAAGTCATATCTGAAATTTTAAAAATAGCATAAGTCACTGTTTAGAACTTTTTAAAAAAATAATACTTCATAATACATCTTAGTTTCTGGGCTTACTTACAAGATATTGTACTGTTAGTGGCCTATATAATTTTTCTAGAAAAATCAGTGCATTCATAAATCATAAGCTAACAGCTAATAATAAATAAATTGTTTGTTCTCTTCTGGTATACGCCTCATATCAACCTGCCAACATTTCCATTAATATTGCCGCTACAATACCAAAATATGAAGACACATCTAAACACAAAAAATGCATCGCGAACTACATTTCGGACAACAAAGTTTATTTCATCACGTTTAGTAGTTAGCACAGCACAAATTTTCACAATTAATTTCATCGTGCACTTTCAGTGTAAACTTAAACGTGAGTAATGCATGCAGAATACCATATTCACTGTGTCGCGATGTAAACATGACCCGCTTAAATTAAATTTCCAACATTTGTCTACAATAAGGCTAGCTTTTCAGGTGCAAAATAGTAACATATGCTAATTGTCTACACTACACCAACAAAAATTTTAGAATGATATGATCCTATTGACAGCAATGAATAAATTTATAGCGAAAGGCACTAATGTTGCAGTTGCCTGTCAGATACTCCAAGAACGATAATTACAATGTGACTTACTTATGAAACGCTATTCCAGGTTTTTTCCTATCTCGTCTGTTTGTGCAACCATATGCATCACAACTTGGCATTATAGAAAACTTTAGAATATGAAATATTCTCAGTAGCTGACACAGTGCAAACAGCCCAATGTTTTGGTACTCCTACGATGTCCGACGCGCAAGCGCTGTATTTTCACGAAGTTTCACGGATTTAGCGTTATCTCGTCTCCATATATTCCTTCCTCCATGGAAGGAAATATATGGAGGAGAAGTGACGTTAAATCTGTGAAGCAGGCTATAAACTCTCGCGCAAGCGCAGTGGCGGCTGCGGCGATATTGCGATCCCAAACAAATGCGATGTTCACATTGTGTTAGATGCTGTGATTATTTCATTTTGTATTGTGTATAAGTGTTTTATAATGCCATCTTGTGTTGCATACGGTTGCACAAATAGGCAAGAGAGGAAAGAACCTGGAATATCATTTCATAAGTAAGTTGAATTCTAATTATCGTTGTTGAAGTGGGCGGTAGGTTTTGCAAACTTCGGTGTCTGTCTATAAATATTTAGTCATAGCACTGCCTTCAACTTTGGTAAGTGAAGGCAGTGATGCAACGAACTGTCTAAAAGCCATTTCCTTTTAGTATCATACCAGGTAATTCACACCAAAAACCACCATACCTGTAGAATGGTTAAGAGCGGTCACAATCCAATTTTTACCTCTCATTTATTTCCATGAAAGAATGCGTCATTCCCAGCCATCTTGGTCTATAAACAGCTGATGATATAAACATGACCACTTGGCTTAGCGAAACAGAACAAAACTGCCTTTTACACAATAACAACTGGAAACCATAACAATTTTTCAAGCTTTGGATTTCCATTATAACACATTAAGCCAAAATAATGTCAATTATTGAATTCAATACAAGCTTTTCTTTAGAGGATTGCCTTTTAACTGATTTCACAACAGGAGGCTACAGTATTGGCAAAGCTTAAGTGTTGAATGCAATGCTTGCCATAGATATTAGAATAGATTTAAGTTTGTAGTGAACGCAGTTGTTCGCTTGGCTGATAAGTTACATATTGTTAATTATGAAATGAGGACAGCAAGTTTCATGTTAAGAAACCAGACAGAGGCATCGACCGGGGATTTAGAGCGCTGACAGTGCGCAATGGTCGAGCTAAGGAGGACAGATGACGGCATGGATCGGCCACATCATTGGCTACCATTTGCCCCTCCACTTTAGGACCATAGTGGGAGTTGGTGTAAAAACCTCTGCACCGGCATCGGAGAGTGTCTTGTTCGGTGTTGTCTTGTCTTGTCTTCATCAATCAGTCGCAGCCAGCAACAGTCGGAGCAGAGAGAACGCACCCGCCCGCCGACGGCTGTGGCCGCGGGGTGGCGCCACACACGAAGATGATGAACAGCGCATAATAGGTTGGCTCTGCTGTAGGGTATGGTTGGTCGTGGAAAGCCATCGTTGAATCATAGATAGGGAGCTAGGGTCCTCAACAATGTCTATAGCTGGGGTTACTGGTCTAGATAATCGCCCACAGTCGAAGAAGCCCTTGCTGTCCTCAAGGTAAATGTCACACTCATGCAGTTATAATAATCAACCTATTTTCGGTATTCAGTTATATCATAGCGTGATGCTGGAATGTAGCGCAATAGCAAATTACATTGTTATCAGTATTCAGCAGTAGTCTCAATGCATACCATTTGTATATTTTGTACAGCCATGAAAGTAAATGTTGTACATAGTACATGATTGTGAACTCATTCATCCTGATGATCCTACCACGGATGTCTCCCTCCGATCCCAGATCGACTACTATGATCGATCCTTATCCATTCGCTCAGTCCTCTCATCGAATCTGGCCAAGTCTCCGCTCGGCCTGCTGCCAGTTTCGTCATAGGTCCCCATAGGTTTACCGGTGTCCAGGTGGGGGCACTACAGTGTTGTTCAGATGTGGGGTTAATGACCAACAGCACGCTGGGGTCAGTTGTTGGAGCAATATCGTCGTTGTGAGACTGTTATAGGGGATCGAGGAGTATTCGTCATCAGTAGGTGATTCCAGCGTTGGTGTACTTCTGTCAAAGCACAGCCCTTACGTCAAGAACAGACGTTATGGCTTGTTATGTAGTGGTTATTAATGAGAAAATACGCAAGCAGAATTAGGCCATGTTCCAACCATACAGTAGAGCCACAGAAGAGCTAGCGTAATATCAGCGGTTCCGAGCGTGCGGGACAGCGAAGCAGCGTCTGCAAAACAACAGGCAGCACGCAGGTGAATGGCAACATGTCGACGCAGCAATAGCGAGAATCGGCCAGCGAACCGTTGTCAGCAGATCATAAGGAGGCCACGATTCTGACGTAAGTGACGCAAGCAATAGGCGCGAGAGAAATATCTAAGTAGCAATGCCTCATAGAAGCTCTAAATTAAGAAATTGTTCATGCCCATATAATTATTTTGTCACATGAAGTTGCTAAGGAAAAGTATGCAGCTTTATTAACTTTTAGAAGATATGTAAAGCTAGTGATTACAGCGCCTTTGCATGAAAGTTAAATGAAGGCGTTGAATTTGATGTCATGTGTCTATCTTCAGTTGCTTGAATTATAAGATTAAAATATACAGTAATGAGAAAATCTGGTGAAAGCAAATCGGGAATGAACAATCATTAAAGTAACTTTTGTTAATCTAAGTGCAGAAGCAATAGTGCATAATGTTTGTAAAACTGAGTATTATAAAAAATGTAGAAAAGATAAATTCATGAAAATTGATGCAAGTAATACGAGCAGCCAGTAAATTGTTGAAATATTTGTCATTAATCAAGCGAATATTATGGAATCTCGTGTAAGCCAACGATTCAGTATCTTGCCAATATCATGTAACTGTTCAGAAATTTAAAAGGGAAACGTGTTGATTTCGCAATTCTGAATGAATAATTGTCGAAGATGTGAGTTAGCAAAATTGTTGACTAGAATAAAATATTTCGTAATGTCACGATTTTGTAAGTAATTAGAATGTGAACGCTCAAAATAATGAAACAAGTTAAGAAGTAAAAAATGTTCTGTTATTGTAACCATTTTATGAGTTCAGTAGAAGTGTAAAAAAAAAAAAAAATATCAGCAGTGACTGAATGCAGTGAAGCAGTATCTGTTAGTTAAGATTATAATTATTAAAGAAAAGCCATTAGGAACAGTACTCTTTATAAAATAATATTCCAAATCCATTTTAGTGATTAAAAAGGAAGTATACAACGAAATTGTAATCGTGCGTTTCAATGACTAAAGCAGAATTAGACCCACAGAAAATTAATGCATACTATCAGTGGTGAATTACTTCGTCCAATTGAAAGTGGGTAATCGCATAAGAGTTCTTTTAATAACAGTAATAAACGGTGGTCAAGGGAGTAAGTGAAACTCGCGAGGAAAGAAAAACACAAATCAAAAAATTCAGCATGTTAGTTGAACTTAAGAAATGAACACATTATCGTAAGCGAAGAGAAATTTTAAGGGTGGTTAAGTAAAGAGATTCAGTTGCAGTGAAATACGAAGGAACGACTCAATTGGAACAGCTAATATTAATCGCATTTAAAAACATTGAAATTTACATTGGATATAATTAAAGAAACCGTATAAAGAATGATGTAACAAATTTGAATTTTTAGTAAGATAAATTATAACATGGTAACTACTATAAGAGTACATACTTTATTGCTTTACGGGCTATGCCGCGTCGTTTATATGATTATCTTAGCTTTCGGCTGCTATACTACAGCCTTCTTCAGAAATACTGTAGAAGGCTGTAGTATAGCAGCCGAAAGCTAAGGTAATCAAATAAACATCTACATCTACATCCATACTCTGCAAATCACAAACATTGTGGGTGGCAGAGGGTGCTAAGCATCAATCCTAAACCCGCCCATTCCAATCCCGAATAGTGCGAGGAAAGAAGGAATACATATAAGTATCAGTACGGCATCTTATTTCTCTAATCTTATCCCTCCGGTCATTGCGACCTAAATAGGTTGGCGGAAGAAGTATTTCATTGCACTCGAAATTTAAATTTTTTCGCATATTCTCCAATAAATTAGAACGCAAGCTACGTCGTCTGTCTTCCAAACTATCCCAGCCCAATCTATGTATCAATTCTGTGACGCTTTCATAAGGGCTGTAACAACAAGTCACGAATCTAGCGGCTCTCCTCTGCACCCTCTCAACTGAGTCAATCAGAACCTTGCGATACGGATCCCAAACCCCACAACAGTAATCCAGATGCGGACGCACCAATGTTTTATACGCTATCTCCTTTGTTTGAGCATTACAATTCCTCAAAATACGACCTATGAATCGTAATTTAGAATTTGCCTTGCCTACGACGGAAGTTATGTGCGGCATAGCCCGTAAAGCAATAAAGTATGTACAAAGACAGCCGCGGAAGTCTTAAGAATACTATAAGTGTGTTCAACTATTGTAAAGATTTTCTTTGGTCATGATGTAAGTTTAGATTTGAAGATATATGAACCAAAGTAGTTGGGAAAAAATAATGTTGTTAAAATGAAACTTTAATATAAGATGGTGCAATGTGATATTAAGAGATTATGACATGTTAATAAGGGCGAATACGAGTCAGCGCATATTAAATGAATTAACAACAAAGGTAGAAAGTTTAACATGGCATAATGCAAACATAAGGCAGTAAAATAAATTAAAATTAGTTAATGAGGGCAGCAATAAGCGACGCACAAATATAATCATAATAGGCATCAGCGAGGAGACAGATTAAGTGAACGGTCGTGAGTGTTACGAGAGAGAAATAAATACATAGAGAATAAGTAGTACCGGTTGTTGAAATTGTGTTGTGGAAAGATGCAATAATTTAAAGTGGTAGCATATGAAGGAGGTGACGAAGGGGTCATGAGAAGTCATGGAGGAGTGCAGTTCACTGTGAGTGTTCCACGATAATTTTCCGATTGGAAAATGCGCAAAATTTCGTAGTGTTTAAATAGGAGTTTGGTCAAAGGTGGAAATAGTGCACTGTGGTAGACAGGAGTATTTTTGGGATCAGCGTAACAGTCAGAGAAGACGTTACCAGCTGATTGGCGGAAGACGAATGAAGGTCGTCAAAAGGAAAATAAAGAAGGCGGGAGGTCTTCGAAGCGCAGCGAAGAGTGTATTATCAAGAAGAGGGATTCTTGGTAATAAGTGGAGGTGACTAGAGGTCACCAAATGACGAAGCATTGTGTCAGTGACCGGCGGTGTCCCTATGCTGACGGGGCAATGTGTTAGCGAAGCAGTAGTAGGAAGGTCGCGAACTAACCTGGACAGGTACAAGCGATGTCTTCTGTGACAGGAATATTGGAGGTTCCTTGTTGAAGCCCAGACGATGCAGTGTGTTCACTCAAATGTGAGACTGTAGAATACGGGGTAGTGGATTTGGGAGAAGCGGTGACGGAGGAAGAGCCGCGTGAGAACTTATTTGCCGGCGAGTGAAAAAATTGTTGGGGATCCCGGGGGTAAGAAGGAGTCCGCAAGGTAAGTGCGGGTGTGAGATGCTAATTGACCGGAAACCAGCCACTAGTGAGGGTTAGGGAGCCGCAATTATTAATTCGTACCAGTGGCGTAGCTAGGTCAACAAGGGCCCCGGTGCAAAAATTAAAATTTATTTTGGGCCCTCAGGCAAGATGGGCGACCTTTTTTTTTGCTTTGTGTGCTGGTAGGGGCCCCCTGAACTGAGGATAGGGGCCCTTGAATTGTTCTTTTGGGGCCCCCCCTGAGCAGCGAGGGCCCGTAGTGAGGGGCTTCTGTGTTCTCAGGGGCCCCTTAGACGACGGTAGAGCTAAAAAAAAAAAAAAAAAGTCGCCAGTTTGCCGTGAAGGCTCGTGGGCCCTCTAAACTGCGCTTAGGGGCCCCTTGAGGTATGCTTGGGGCCCCCTGAGCGTGAGGGCCCCGGTGCACTGCACCGCCTAGCCCCATAGTAGCTACGCCCGATTCGTAGACGGGGGAAATGTTACGAAATACTCCGAGAAGTTCGTAATAAGTGTGTACGCGAAGGATACACATCAGTGAAGGAGATAGGGAATCTAGGAGAGGGTTCCCCAACGAACAGAAAATCCGTGAACGAATAATGGTGAAAATGTAATGAAGGATGCATGCAGTGGGGAGATATGAAGGTATTAGAATTGCTGTGCAAGTGCGGTGATCGAAATCACCTCTCCTAAGAATGTTTAACGAGGTCAAATGTTGTCGCAGGTTGCAAGCCGCCAGGTGGAGCAAAAATTCTATGTTAGTTGTAAGCAGAGGTGGAAGAGAAGCAAATAATTAACAAGGGAATATTGCAGAAGTATACAGTGTAACAATGTATGTGTCTGTTAAATCACCTATAACATATTAAATATAATATAATAATAACAAAAGTAGAATTGTATTAGAGGCATAATCCAATTCATAACAAGTAAGTCTTTAATAAGCAAGATGTAAATACGAGTGAGAAAATGTTAACGGGATTATATATGTATAACAGGGATTAATTGGTAGAAAATCTGGTTAAACAGAAAAAATGCAAGTACTTGTAATGGAGGATGTATTTTCAATTCACAACTGCCGTGTGGTAGAGTGAGAGTAAGCAGAACTATCATTAAAGGTTAAAATGTTTTAACTATAAGCAAATGTAAAATAGGTAAATAAATTAAATCACGAGGAATGAGTCGCGATATTTAGAGGTCACAGCCATCAGAGAGTTAAGATCAAAATAACATTAATTATTGAAGTAAGAATGCACAAGTAACTCTGAGTAATCACTACAATATCGAGGTAATAATCTGTAAACTGTACTCCCTAGTAATAGCGAAGTGGTGCGAAGGTTTAGCGGAAACATTAATTGGAGTTTAATTATAAGAGAGCTGGTAAGATAATTCCATAACAGTCATTACCTAATATTATAAAGAGAGAAGAATAAGAAATATGCAGAGAATATTAACGGATGCGAGATGTACTATAAGTTGAATGCCTGAGGGACTTTACTGTGTGTTAAGACTAATCGTGAGTAAATGTTATTGTGGGTGCCTGTAATAACGAATGTTCATACTATGAGTTGCTTAAAAGCGATAAAATAAATATCAAACAAACATTGACTGTCTGCAGTAATAAGAGAAAGAAATAATGTCTGTATTATGATAATTTATTGTTGAAGAAGATTTAAAAATGAGTTTGTAAAATGTTCTGTTGTTGTAATAAGTTAAAAGTATTCTGTGCTAATTGTACACTACGAGTGTTCTAGATATTACGAGTGGGAGCAACAGCCTGCTGACACATGCAAGGCCTTCTACCAGTCTCGCCAGCGATGAGAAGTGCTCCCTCAGCGCTAGCCAGATCAGTCACCTGTGGACGGAAGTAAACAATGTCGCACATACAAGGGGACGCTTTCGTCTGTTGCGATCGCTTCAAATTAAACAAATAGAATCATTACACGATGTACACGTCCACATTGCAACGCACCACAAGAGAGAAAAGAATAATTTTGATACAGAGAAGAACACTAATAAACATTATATACATTATAACATGTAGATTCACAGAATGTAACACAGACACACATAGCATTTTGGCAAAATCAGAACATATAGAATATGTACCAAGGAAAAGTATTCAGTACGAACAGAAATTGTTTTTACTCGTAAGGAAAATTTGTAATTAGATATTAAGGAAATTTGTATGTACAGATGAGAATGTAAATTAGGCTTAAGATGTGTTTTGGAGTGGAGCCAAAACGTTTTGAGGGTAGGGAGGTGTAGTGAACGCAGTTGTTCGCTTGGCTGATAAGTTACATATTGTTAATTATGAAATGAGGACAGCAAGTTTCATGTTAAGAAACCAGACAGAGGCATCGACTGGGGATTTAGAGCACTGACAGTGCACAATGGTCGAGCTAAGGAGGACAGATGACGGCATGGATCGGTCTCATCATTGGTCTACCATTAGGACCATAGTGGGAGGTGGTCTAAAAACCTCTGCACGGGCATCGGAGAGTGTCTTGTCTTGTCTTCATCAATCAGTCGCAGCCAGCAACAGTCGGAGCAGAGAGAACGCAGACGTCGAGCCCTCCGACGGCTGTGGCCGCGGGGTGGCACCACACACGAAGAAGATGAACAGCGCATAACAGGTTGGCTCTGCTGTAGGGTATGGTTGGTCATGGAAAGCCATCGTTGAATCATAGATAGGGAGCTAGGGTCCTCCACAATGTCTATAGCTGGGGTTACTGGTCTAAATAATCGCCCACAGTCGAAGAAGCCCTTGCTGTCGTCAAGGTGAATGTCACACTCGTGCAGTTATAATAATCAACCTATTTTCGGTATTCAGTTACGTCATAGCGTGATGCTGGAATGTATCACAATAGCACCTTACATTGTTATAGCAGTAGTCTCAATGCATACCATTTGTATATTTTGTACAGCTGTGAAAGTAAATGTTGTACATAGTACATGATTGTGAACTCATTCATCCTGATGATCCTACCACGGATGTCTCCCTCCGATCCCAGATCGACTACTATGATCGATCCTTAACCATTCGCTCAGTCCTCTCATCGAATCTGGCCAAGTCTCCACTCGGCCTGCTGCCAGGTTCGCCATAGGTCCCCATAGGTTTACTGGTGTCCAGATGGGGGCACTACAAGTTAAGCAATCTCAGAGATTCCAAGGTCAATTCATTAGAGCATCAGCATCCTGAGAAGAAGAGAGTTATGCTTAACTTAGCCAGGAAAGTTAGTAATGTGTTATTTGTAACGTACAAAGCGCTGGTGAAAATTAATTCCAACCTACGACAGACGTACTAGAAAGGAAGCAATTGCAGTTATAAAAATCTTATCTTATATATAAAAATCAATGTTTGTTTGTTTGTATGTTCGTCTTCTATGCGTTCCTGTACCATTTATCAGATTGCAATGAAACTTTGGAGAGTTTTCGAGTGTGCGCCTGCGAAGGTTCCTGCGAAAAAAAAATTCCAAAAAGTCGCCCCCTATTCCCCATAACACCCCATAGTTTAGGCAAAACCACATTTTTTATCCGATTTAGATAGGAATTTGTACACTTATACTTTAAAACAAACAGAAACATACTGCCTACATACGGTTTCCGAATATTAATCCCCTCGCCCCATATCCACCCCCATACTTTAGGCAATACCACATTTTTTATCGATTTAGATAGGAATTTGTACACTTATACTTTAAAACAAACAGAAAAATACTGCCAACGTATGGTTCCCGAATATTCATCCCCTCTCCCCCTTTCCAACCCCATTACGTTTTCACCCCATAATTTAGGCAAACCACATTTTTTATCCGATTTAGATAAGAATTTGTACACTTTTACTTTAAAACAAACAGAAAAATACTGCCTACGTATGGTTCCCGAATATTCATCTCCTCTCCCCCTTTCCAACCCCATTACGTTTTCACCCCATAATTTAGGCAAACCACATTTTTTATCGGATTTAGATAAGAATTTGTACACTTATACTTTAAAACAAACAGAAAAATACAGCCTACGTATGGTTTCCGAATATTCATCCCCTCTCCCCCTTTCCACCCCCATTACGTTTTCACCCCATAATTTAGGCAAACCACATTTCTTATCCGATTTAGATAAGAATTTGTACACTTATACTTTAAAACAAACAGAAAAATACAGCCTATGTATGGTTTCCGAATATTCATCCCCTCTCCCCCTTTCCAACCCCATTATGTTTTTACCCCATAATTTAGGCAAACCACATTTCTTATCCGATTTAGATAAGAATTTGTACACTTATACTTTAAAACAAACAGAAAAATACAGCCTACGTATGGTTTCCGAATATTCATCCCCTCTCCCCTTTCCAACCCCATTACGTTTTTACCCCATAATTTAGGCAAACCACATTTTTTATCCGATTTGGATATGAATTTGTACACTTATACTTTAAAACTAACAGAAAAATACTGCCTACGTATGGTTTCCGAATATTCATCCCCTCTCCCCCTTTCCAACCCCATTACCTTTTCACCCCATAATTTAGGCAAACCACATTTTTTATCCGTTTTAGATAAGAATTTGTACACTTATACTTTAAAACTAACAGAAAAATACTGCCTACATACGGTTTCCGAATATTAATCCCCTCGCCCCCTTTCCACCCCCATAATTTTTTCACCCCATAATTTAGGCAAACCACATTTTTTATCGGATTTAGATAAGAATTTGTACACTTATACTTTAAAACAAACAGAAAAATACTGCCTGCGTATGGTTTCCGAATATTCATCCCCTCTCTCCCTTTCCAACCCCATTACGTTTTCACCCCATAATTTTGGCAAAACACATTTTTTATCCGATTTAAATAACAATTTGTACACTTATACTTTAAAACAAACAGAAAAATACTGCCTACGTATGGTTTCCGAATATTCATCCCCTCTCTCCCTTTCCAACCCCATTACGTTTTCACCCCATAATTTAGGCAAAGCACATTTTTTATCCTATTTAGATAACAATTTGTACACTTATACTTTAAAATAAACATAAAAATACTGCCTACATACGGTTTCCGAATATTAATCCCCTCGCCCCCTTTCCACCCCCATAATTTTTTCACCCCATAATTTAGGCAATACCACATTTTTTATCCGATTTAGATAGGAATTTGTACCCTTATACTTTAAAACAAACAGGAAAATACTGCCTACGTATGTTTTCCGAATATTCATCCCCTCTCTCCCTTTCCAACCCCATTATTTTTTCACCCCATAATTTAGGCAAAGCACATTTTTTATCCGCTTTAGATAAGAATTTGTACACTTATACTTTAAAACAAACAGAAAAATACTGCCTACTTATGGTTTCCAAATATTCATCCCCTCTCCCCATTTCCACCCCCATTACGTTTTTACCCCATAATTTAGGCAAAGCACATTTTTTATCCGATGTAGATAAGAATTTGTACACTTATTCTTTAAAACAAACACAAAAATACTGCCTACGTATGGTTTCCGAATATTCATCCCCTCTCCCCCTTTCCAACCCCATTACGGTTTTACCCTATAATTTAGGCAAAGCACATTTTTTATCCGATTTAGATAAGAATTTGTACACTTATACTTTAAAACAAACAGAAAAATACTGCCTACATATGGTTTCCGAATATTCATCCCCTCTCCCCCTTTCCAACCCCATTACGGTTTTACCCTATAATTTAGGCAAAGCACATTTTTTATCCGATGTAGATAAGAATTTGTACACTTATACTTTAAAACTAACAGAAAAATACTGCCTACGTATGGTTTCCGAATATTCATCCCCTCTCCCCCTTTCCACCCCCATTATGTTTTTACCCCATAATTTAGGCAACCACATTTTTATCCGATTTAGATAAGAATTTGTACACTTATACTTTAAAACAAACAGAAAAATACTGCCTACGTATGGTTTCCGAATATTCATCCCCTCTCCCCCTTTCCAACACCATTATTTTTTACCCCATAATTTATGCAAACCACATTTTTTATCAGATTAGGTAAGAATTTGTACACTTATACTTTAAACAAACAGAAAAATACTGCCTGCATATGTTTTCCAAAGCGAATCCCCTCTCACTCTTTCCAACTGAAAATGAATGAAACAGCAGTTTAAAATTTATATGTAAATATTTTTTCATTTAATCTATGTGCCTAATCAAGTCCAGCAATAGTGAAGCATTGCCGGGTCAGCTAGTTATTCAATAAATATTTAATAGCTTTGTAGCAGGTATGAAAAAATAAACTGTACTGTTCAAGAGTTTTCAAATACTACAGATTTAGAAGCAAGAATTAGTTATAACAATTTCAGTAAACAAGTATCTCATACATTCCAATTCTAAGCTTGAAAGACAATATACTGATCATAGCACATTTAAATGCATTAAAGGATGTATTAGTTCCTTTTATAAGAAACTCATTTCAAGTTGACAAATTTTAAAGTTGACAGAGGTGAAATTAAAGGAGAATTTTTTTTCAATTTAATTAATAGAAGAAAATATTTATTAACGGTTAACATTAATAAATTTGGACATTTTTATGTTAGGATATATTTCAACTTTTAAATGTTCCACCAGTAGAAAACGGTATGCTCAATTTGTTAATGTTTTGGATTTGTATTGTATGGTAAAGTGAATAATGAACAGCTGAATTGTAAACAACAAGAACCAACTACACAGACTTTTGACACAAGTGAATCTTCTAGCTTATATTTATGATACAATTTTATGCCAGAAACAACTGAGCAGGAAGAAATGGTGTGAAGCAAACTTAATATGGAAAGGAACATAAAGTAGACCTATCATTAATCAAAGCTGAAGGAAGGAGGGCTGTGGTTAGGAGGGGGGGGGGGGACACATTGGTCTTGCCATTCCTCATAACTTAAAAGTTGAAACACATGGCTAGGTTTACACAAATGTGTAGCTGGATTGACCACACATGGTCATGCCAGCACAGCTATCAGTCCATCAAACTGGTAAATAATAGGTTTAATTTATTTTTCCATTCCATTGTAGTTGATTTTGTATTCTACTTGGGTAACTGATTTTAGGCGACTATCTTACTGCATGATTTTACAGTTAAAGAATCAGAAAAATTACCTTCAATTAATTTCCTTCAATGGAAAGTTGTTAAGTCATGGGTTTATTAATTTAATATGGTGCATAATGAAAAAAAGAAAAACAATGAGTTGTCTTTCATATGCAGTGTAGAGCAATATGCTTCCCACTCTTTTCGGTCTTTACCACATCAAACTGATTTGGTTACTTTAAGGCACATGGGCAACACTAGCAGCTCTCATGATATTAAACCTGACATTAACAAAGTACATACCTGTGGATAGAGAGAACATTCCAATGAACTGTTCTTCCACTTTTACATTAATACATGGGTGTAAGTGCTGAGCACCTTGTGTTAGGATGTATGCCCTATGAAAGCTTACTACTGGCAGCATCGCTAAAGCTAATTGGACAAGTGGTCATTATCATCACTCCCCCTCCCAAGCCAACAGACAACCAGAGGCAGTATGGAGAAGTGTATGTGACCCAGCTTAAATACACCATAATGTAAAGCTGTCTAAAGTCTTGTGTAAGCTCTTCTGTAAAAATTATGCTTTAGCCCTTGTGTTAGTGTTTCACTATATGTGATGGATGTTAATTTATACTGCACTTATTTGGGTTCTATCAACTATACTTAAATTTCTCTTTTTATTACAAGAATACTTATTTTTACAATTCATGACTAATTTCTTGACCAAAACCATATCTACTCTAACTTCCGAAGTGCATTTTACAAGCGTCAGGCTTAACAGTCTTCAGAAGTAGTCTCTTAATCAATAAAAGTTGGGTGAATTTTGTATTCAAAGTTACTCACATAGTTCAACATTAATTTTTTGATACAAGCAGAACATTTTACCATGGAAACTGGAATACAGATCTAAATAATATCAGCCAGTAATGGAAATAGCTTGAAGGACCACTACTGGCGTGGATTATCAAAATTGTGGCTGTTTGAGCTATTTGCTATCTTTGATGCTGAGAGGTACATTTTTTATGTATATTTTAGAATAAATCACATTGGCGTGTTATTTATCACATTAAATAGTCCAACAATCATTTCCCAAAAAAACAAAATGGGAAAAATATGAAAATAAACTCTCATGAGGATTTATGTAATTCTGATTAACACTGTTCCTTTATTATGAATTAAGAATAGTCCAAGAGTGTCACTCTGTTACCAAGGTTCACTCCAACAGAAAAGAGTGGACAACGAAAATAAATTGGTAAATAAATGATGCCAAAGCAATTGAATGTTTGAGTAATTATTTGACTCCCGGATTGCTTTGGCGTCATTTATTTACCAATATTGTCAGCAATTGAGGAAAATGATCCACAATATCCAGCTAAAGAAAATAAAGTGAAAATAAAAAAGATGACTTTTAATAGAATATCTTTTCAGATAATTAAAACTATACAGAATCAATGTAAGTGCATTTAGGGGCTAGTATGGTTAATGAAAAATCAGTAAGATAGTGAAATTCCTGCTTATAACAAATATTAAGCAAATTATTTCTTAAACATGAACAGTAAAGAAGTGACAGTGTCAATTTCATTCCTCTGATATTCTGGACACCTGAAACCTTTATAAATAAATACACATTCATCACAGTAGTTATAACCAAGACACAATGACACTTCTGCAAAACCTTTTCAAGAATAGTTAAATAAGCTAAAATTTGTTAAAAATTATAACAAGGCACTATTACAACAAGTAACTTTTACAAAATGTGTCTTGTCTGTTCAGTCAGAATTAAGAGTTCCGAAACCTAGCAGTCATTTTTCTCTCTTACAAATTTTAAGACTTTTTCATTCCTAGATATTACTCTGCACAAAAGTTTCTTAATCAGTTCACCTAAATGGGATGGACTATGCATTTTTTCATAAGAGAAACATGTTCTAAGGTTTAGGCAGGCGGTAGTATCCACCACTGAGTAACAATTGGTGCTCCCGCACCTTACGATCAAGGAAATGTCGCAACTCCTGCAGATTGCATTCTACAGAGGTGGGGCCTTGTGACGCAAACATCTTCAACATCTGGTGGATGCGCTCCAGAGGAAGAGAATCCAAATTTGTCAGCATTCCAACAATGTATGACCAGAAAACCTTAAGAAAGAAATTAGAGATCAGTTAATTAATCTTTCTATCTCAATGTTATATGAAGGAATTTGCATTTTATTAAAGCATATTTATATGCTGTGTTGTTTGTATAGCTAAACATATTAACAAATTTGTAAACATAAAAATGAATTCTAATTTTCTGATACATCACACAAAATTATTTTACCTGTAACTCCTCTTCACGTTGATCGTGAGCAGAAGCCATTGCACTTTCTGCCTCCTCATCCTCACAAACCATGTCAGATGTGGTGTGAGTTCGTGACCGAGTTGTACTCTCTTCCACAAGCAGGAAATTATCAGTAGACACTTCCCTTATAAGACCCTGCCAAAAAGAGTAAATACATTATAATTTAAAATCTGAATTGAGAACTGTGGAACTGCCATGACACCAAGTTAAATATCTGCTTTGGTTAGTGCCACCCATTGTCCTTGTCTGGTTTTCCTGTATACTTTGTACCAGGAGCAATGTTTCACAACAGGGCCCCTTTTAGTGCACACATTATCATTGTTACCTATAGTTTTTGTGCATCTTGAGGAGTCCTTAAGTTAAGGACATGAGTGTAGACTAACTAGAAACCTTTCATA
This sequence comes from Vandiemenella viatica, assembly GCA_031002005.1. Classification (NCBI taxonomy): domain Eukaryota; kingdom Metazoa; phylum Arthropoda; class Insecta; order Orthoptera; family Morabidae; genus Vandiemenella; species Vandiemenella viatica. Next base: position 71,306,602 of record JARYHS010011408.1, read on the forward strand.
AGAATATCTGGATAAGAGTTTTTACTTTTTTTGTGGTTAGAAAAGTTAATGAATTATCAAATGTATGTATAAAGTGTTTAAAATATCCTATTACAGCTCTTTATGAAGTCTACACTCCGTCCGTAAGTTAAGGACTCTTCAAGATGCACAAAAACTATAGTTAACAATGATAATGTGTGCACTAAAAGGGGCCCTGTTGTGAAACAGTGCTCCTGGTACAAAGTTTACAGGAAAACCAGACAAGGACAATTGGTGGCACTAACCGATGGCAAACAACATCAATATGGGGTAGAGTGACGTTGTATGCAATACAGGATGCACAATTGGCTTCCCATACTGTAGATCAGGGTGTCCAACATGGCTTGTGGTAACACTCCCATCACTGGATAAGTGTTCATTGGAGGTCAACTTTGGTCTTTGGTGGCAGTGTATGGCTGCAATCCTTCCATCTATAGCATCCCATGCTTGTTTAATTGGATTTAAGTTCAGAATCTGAGCTAACCACACTAGATGTGTGATGTTCTCATGTTGCAGTTACTCCTCCAACAGTTCAGGTCTGTGTGGATGTACATTTTCATCCATCAGATGAACCCTGGTCCATATGCCCAATGATAAAGCTAGTTTCAGGATGTCATCTCTATAAACAGCGACCATCGCAATAAGTAAGGGAAACACATGTTTATAATATAATGCCACCTCAGGGAAGAACACTGGTGCTACAATTCATTATGTATGCGTTTTTCGCTAAACCACAATACTGGAAGGATTGCAAAAAGACACAGGGTACGTCAGACAAATAGATGGTGAGAGGCACTCTCCAGACTAAACCGGGACTCATTTGTGAATATTACTCTACACCACTGTTACTGGATCCATGGTGAACAAGGCACCACATTTGACGAGTCACACAGTGCCTTTGTGTGAAGGAAATAAATATGGTCCATCAGCAAGTATACAGAGCCACCTCTCAAAGTTGAAGATACCCTGTATGATGGAAGATTTATGACCCAGAGGCTGCCGTGAGGTCTCTAGCCAGTGCAGTTGCAGTGCTGTCTGGACACCTTCAGGCACTTGAGGTAAGAAAATGACCCTAATACTGGGTTATATCATATGGTTGATATTGCCCATACTGCCACTGACTGTTTTCTCCCTCCCGAAATCTTCACAGCCAAAAAATCATGATATGGGTAACATGTAACTCCTGTCTCTCATGGCACTATGACCGACCTCAATGATCCAACCACAAGTAATGTTATCCAGATGTGTTCTGTGTCATCCTGCTTCTCTACAAGTCAAATACTGTGTACAAAATGCACAAAACACACAGAACCACTGCACCAAAGCCCACTGCAGCACACTAAGCAATATCGTACTGAGCTGCCAGGTTTATAATGTGTGTATTTGTTGTGCAACCACAGTTTAGTCCCCACGTTATCACCATGTCACAATTAATTCTCACAGATCTTGAAGATCCATTAACTTATGGCTGAATGTATATATTAAAGCCATGTTTTAATAAGCAACTAGGTCAATTCAATAATGTTGGAAATAAAAATAAAGAATGGGAAAGTAAACCCAACAGACAAAAGCAGAAAGATGCAACATACATGAAATCATTTTACAATGTTTAAACGTATCATAAAGTGTTATTATTATTATTATTATTATTATTGCCAGCCCTCCTGCTTTTATGTGTGATGAAGCATGATTGCTGGGAACTAACTTAGTTAGCACCTACCACACACTATTGTCGATGAAAAGATATAATATGAAAATTTCAATGCTCAATTGTGTTTTGATGCCACAACAGCCTTCAACTTTGGTAAGTGGTTGTGTGTGTGTGTGTGTGTGTGTGTGTGTGTGTTTGTGTATACAGGGCCAGTCAAAATGATTGTAGTGATTTTAGAAAATTACTACATATTTATTGGGTGCGCGGACCCACGGCGGTATTACCCTATGTCCACGGGGTGATGGATAAATTTGGCCGTCTTTTAAAGAAGAAAAATATCCGTCCAATATACAGAGCGCCTAGGAAGATTTCTGATGTGCTTTTAAAAGTAAAAGACCAGAGGGAGAAGTTGCAGACAGCGGGCGTATACCAGATACCCTGTAGCTGTGGCCAAGTGTATATCGGCGAAACTGGACGGACAGTCAAGGAAAGGCTGTGTGAACACATGAGACGTCTTATAAATAACGACGTCAGAAAATCAGCTGTAGCACAACATTCTGCTGGGACGCAGGCCCCCATCGGACCGATCACGCTGGCGGCGGTAGTTTGAGTGACATCACTCCAAACGGTTAGCGCATTCTTCGGGAGCTATATATAGGCGGCAGCAGATCCAGCCGTGACAGTACTCTGAAGAAGGCCACAAAATGATGGCCAAAACATTAGGTTTCGAAAAATTGACACGGTTCAACCTGGACAACCAAGATTACATATTTATTATTTGACATATACTTACAAGATTACACAGATATATAACAAACTGTGAAAGTTTTTTTGAGTGTCTATAGATGCTCAATATGTGCACCTTTAGTGACTCTGCACACATTAAGTCTATAATCAAGTTCTTCCCCGTCTTGATGCAGCATGTCTTTTTTTTTTTTGTCTGTATAACGTCTCTGTAACAGCGAGGTCTTTAGACGGGAAAGGATGGGGGGCAAGCAATGGGAAGGAATTCGGCCATGGCCTTCTGAAGGAAGCATCCCGGCATTTGCCTGGAGTGATTTGGGAAACCATGGAAAACCCAAATCTGAATGCCTGGACCGGGTTTCGAACCGCCGTCCTCCCGAATGCGAGGCCAGAACGCTAGCCTTTACACCACCATGCTCGGTATGTCTCTGTCAATGAGAGAAAATTCATTGGTGATGCAAACCCGTAGGTCTGGCAAATCAACTGGTACTGTAGAAAACACTCTCGGGATTCTAGCCGCGTCAAATAAAAGTCGACTGGCGACGTTTCGAGAGCCGGCACTGCTCTCGAAACGTCGCCAGTCGACTTTTATTTGAGGCGGCTAGAATCCCGAGAGTGTTTTCTACAGTGCTGCCACCGCGAAAACGTTCACAGTTATTCAACTGGTACTGGTTGCACGAACACTGTCTTTTACAAAACGCCAAACAAAGAAGTTGCAGGGGTTAGGTCAGGGGAACGAGGAGGCCATGACATCAGCTGATGATCAGCATCCCCAACATGACCAACCCATCTGTTTGGAATCCTGGAGTTTAGGAAATTACGGACAACTAGAGAAAAATGGTGTGGACCACCGTCCTGCTGGAAAATGAAATCTTCACTGTTAGCTTCCAGAATTGGCACGAGTCAATTCTGCAACATTTGCAGATAGATTTTCCCTGTGATTGTCACCTCATTAAAGAAAAAAGGCCCATAAAGCTTCTTTCATGAGATCACGCAAGCACATTCACTTTGGGAGAGTCACGAACGTGCTGCACATAAGCATGGGGGTTTTCGGTCCCCTAAATGCGCACACTGTGCCTGTTCACTTTTCCACTCACAGCAAAAGTGGCTGCATCAATAAACACAAGTTTTTCTGTGAATTTTTCGTCTTGTTCTAGACATTGGGCACAGAATTGAAAACGACGCACTTCATTGTTGTGTGACAGTGCTCGTAGCAACTGTAAACTGTAAGGCTTCATACACAGTCGCTTCCATAGGATTCTCCAAATGGTCTTCTGTGGAATACCTAATTCCCTGCTCATTCGAGGAGTAGACTTCTGTGGTCTACGAACGTAACTTGCGTGCACATCATCTTCAGACACAGGAGGGCGACCTGTTGTTTTACCTTTACAAAGGGATCCCGTGGCTTTAAGCTGTTGATACCAACACTGAATGGTGTTAGCATGTGGGGGATTCTTGCCAAACTTTGTTCTAAAGTGTCGCCGAACAGTTACCACAGACTGAGTCAAGTGAAATTCGAGAACAACGTACGCTTTCTCACTTTCAGCCATCTTGCTCTCTAGCGCTCTAGTGGCCACCATGGGAAGCATGCATTTAGTGCAATCAAAACTTAGGGAGCCACTTGTATTGCAACAGCAAACCCCGTCATCGTACCTATAATAGGACAGCCAAACGAAAAATCATGAAATTGCTGCAATCATTTTAACCAGCCCTGTATATATAGGATCATACGAAGAGAGACCAGCCATTTGCCAAGGAAGGTGTGCACACACTCTGGGACCCTGCATAATGGAAAATATTATTTTAAATATCTTCATTACTTATTATATTTGTAGTTTCCAAAGACTGAATGATTTCTATTCTTCTTTGGTTGGAGATTGAGAATTTGGTTGTCCAATGTTGACTTGATAGGACAGATGAGGGTGAGGCAATTCCAGTTAAGTAGATTCTCAAACTAATTTGCTGAAAGATGGCAGTTATATGCTATATTTCCATCTGGTGCTCTGAAGTGGAGGAGGCAGGACTGATTATAGTGACTTATGTAGAAATTCCTGGAGCAGTTGTTCTCTAAGTATTTATCCAACTGCGTCAACTGTTTCTTTGTTGGATGATGTTTTCTTGTCTGAGTGTTCCTGGAGTTAAGTTCTGTTGTTCTATGAAGCAATTCCTGCTAAAATCCTGTAAGTCCCACTTTAGCCAGTGACTGCCTCTATGCAAGCAGTTGTCTACCAGGTGTTCTTTTACTGTTTCACAAGTGGAACAGTTTTCACTGAATTTTCCCGTAGTTATTCTCATCTGCTATATTTCAGTGCTTCAAATTTCTATGTGAACTCGTTAAGAGTTAAAAATGTATCTAATTCAAACTAAATAAGTTTTTTTAGTAATCCATTATTTCAGAGAGGTAGTGATCAGAGTCAATAGAAGCACCTCTTAGAACTCTTACATTTTGAATCTCTTTATGAGACATTTTAGAGATGGCTACATGGTCCATTTGAAATTCTGCCAAGAGGTTACCGGGATCTTTTCTGCTTCCTTTGTAGTTGCTTGAAAGCTGTTGACTTCATTATTAAGTTGAAGTCCTTGCAGAGTCCTACCAGGTGCTCTCCATTCCTGTTGGTTCACATGTGGGCAGGATACTCTCTTACAATGTGTCTACTCTAACACCTTTTTCCTAACTGGGTACTGAAATCAGCATCAAGGTTAACTATAATGCTCTGGGATCTTGCTGACGATGTCTTCTAGTTCTTGCCAAAATTTTTATTTTCAGGATTACATTTATTGTTCTGATTGAAGGGTGCACGTGCATTTGCCATGGTATAGACTGTTTGTGCACCAAAAGGTCAGTAGCGACACTCGGCTATTGGGTGAGTTGATGTCAATAATTGTATCAAGTATATTTTGGCTTATATTAAAACCAATCCACAGTTGTGAAACATTCTTCATTCTTTTAAGGCCTACCTTTCCCGGTAGCCCTGTGAATCTATATACCAGGTGTCCTGTACTGCTGTAAGCTCAACTGTCTCAAAGTATCTGTTAAATGTTTCAGTTTTCCCACCTTTATTAGCGAGTTTATACTGAGTGTGACAAAGTAGTTCTATTCCTTATGCCTGATCTTGTTGTTAGAGGTTCCAGGATAGCCTGACTTGTTCTCATAGCATATTAATGTGAGCTACCCAGAATACAAAAGTACCACTAGCAGTGTCAGAGGCAGAAATGGATTCTATAAAACCTGGGGTAGTTATTTCTGTGCATTCTTCATCCATGGTTTAGATGAAGATTGTTTTATAAGATAGGATAGGGAAAATAAACAGTTACCCGTCACTTACCACAGATGAAGGCAGGAGGGCGAAACACGTAAAAACACAAAAACAAAAGAATTACACAATATTTCGACTTTTCAGTCTTACTCGTGTAGGAGGCGAGACATATGGCAGGGGGAAAGATGTGGTCACATCCGAGCCCGCCACAAGATTCATGTGGCGGGCTCGGATGTGACCACATCTTTCCCCCTGCCATATGTCTCGCCTCCTACACGAGTAAGACTGAAAAGTCGAAATATTGTGTAATTCTTTTGTTTTTGTGTTTTTACGTGTTTCGCCCTCCTGCCTTCATCTGTGGTAAGTGACGGGTAACTGTTTATTTTCCCTATCCTATCTTATTTTCAGTGCCTCGCGGCAGTTTCTTTGTTTCCTTTATCCAAATGAAGATTGTTTGGAAGATCAGAGGTTTTCCATGCTGAGCAGCTTACTACCAAGGTTGTGTTCTGGTAGGTTTTCAATAAGAGTATGTTACCTCAAGATTGGTTACCTTTCCTCGCAGTTAAGACCAGTCTTCTCAATAGTGGTTCTTCCACCTTCCCAACTGTTGAGATGAACTTGCCATTCTCATCCATCACAAAAGCCACTGACTGGTTTTCACTTGTATCTTACGCGAGACCCTCACAGGGAACTATCAGCTGGGCATACCGAATCCTGTTTTTTTTAATGTGATTTTAATTCCTCCTCCCTCTTCACATGCAAGAAGAGTCTACAGGCCTCTAACCAGTACAGTAGACCCCATCATTTATTATCTTTTTTAAAGTATTATAATTATTTTTTCCTCATTAGGGACACTTACGACCATGTGAACACCAGCTGCCTGATTATTCAGGCAGCTTAGTGTTGAACCGTCCTTCTCACGGTTCGATATATTTGCGGCCCGCCGCCGTGTTCTCTTTGCTTTTGTCGGGACCTGAGTCGATTCCCGCTGCGCTGGTGTTTATATCGTTGCCCTGGCACAGATAAAAGGGGCGGCTCGGTGGCTCTCGAGGCAGTGAGTGGTGTGGCGTCGCGGAGGTCTTGTGCTCCGCGGTTCGGTGTATGGGGGCCTTGTGCTCGCGTTTCTGTTATCCTCGGAACTTGTCTGCAGTTCTAAGGTTACAACGGGCTCCCCTGATTGAAACTTCCTGGCAGCTTGGCTGTGAGAGCGATCGCTATTGCTTCTGGTTCTGTGTTCATGGTCGCTCCTCCTTGGGCCGGTTGTCGGTGTTGTGGACAGTTAGTTGGACGGCGCCCGTTACCCAGTGATCCACAACTGTGCACTAAGTCTACCTCCAGCTATCTGATTGTAAGGCTCGTGTTCTATGCTTCCTGGTCCAGTTATGGACTGGCACATATGTGGTTGAATTGTGCTTGATTCGAATTGCATGGAATTACTGTGTAATGTTACATGTGAAGGGTGGCTGATGATGGTGCAAACCGTTACAAATCGGTGAATTATGGATAGTATGTTCTGGTGTTTCTTAAGCTGTTGCGCCACTATCGCCTTAACTAATAATTGTGTGCGCTTAACCACATTCTATTTTCTTAATAATTGTATGCATGATGGTTAATATGGTTTTGGTGTATTTGTTTCATTTGTGAGCGTGATCAAGGCGCTGATCTCCCGGACTCTCCAAGCGCACTCGGTGAGCTCGCCGTGGGGGGCATTTGGACGACAGTGTGTTTACTGGGCGCGGCCTACCCGGCGGTGCGGACCCGCAGGTGGAGTTATTTACTTCCACCCGGAACTTCCTACCCAGGCCCAAGTGCGGACCGTGTTATGTCTTATCCCTCAGGGACTTGCAGAAATATTTACTTATCTTGTGTGCATAGTAATTGTAAGGTTATGCTTAGAAATTTATCTGTTGTGAAGTGTTGTGAAAATGTTAAGGGACTACATCCCGCATTGTGATTGGGGTATTGTATCTGGTTTGAAAATAAGTGACATTAGTCTCACTTACATTGCGTTACATTTTCTGATATTGTTGAATTGTTTCTTAATAAATGAATTGTTATTATTGAATGATTGTCAAGTGAGAAACGCGTTCCCATCCGGCACCTTCCATTTCCCTGGTAAATTGTTTGGGGCTGCCCTCCTATTAATAATACCATATCACTGGTAGCAGAGCCACAATCCCCCCCCTCTGGGTACGCATTTCTCGCATAGTATTAACTAATAATATTTTTTTTCCACTTTCTTTTTCTTCTTTTCCTTTTCTGTCAATGTTACTATTCTTATTGCATTGTTACTAATTCATTTGTGTAGTTCAGGTATTACCAAGATGAGCTGCAGACACTGCCCAGGTATTCGCTATCTTCGCAAAGAACAACTGGCTTATGAGTGCCGCATACGTAATGTTCTGGAGCAGCAAGACTTCGCGAGGCCCTCGCGGCGCCACTCTCGCTCGCTCCTGAAGCCTTTGGTGAGTTAGGACAATTTTTATCCAATGTTTCGGACGACCTCCAGGCGCTTCGTAGTAATCTTGAATTGATGGAAACTTCGTCATTTACTGCTAATCAGGTTGCGAGAGTACAGGCTCAGTTAGTTCACCTTCGTAATAAGTTGTTCGATGTGCAAGCAGTAAAATTGAATGATGAGCAGCAACGCCTGAGGCACGACTTGTTGACATTAGTGTCAGCATTACAAAATCGCGTTTGTGAATTGGGGCTAGATAGTAATGCTAACATTCAATTAAACCAGTTGCAAAGAGACAGCCAGTTAACGGAGCAACCGGCCTCACTCAGTACAAATAGTGCGTTCGCTAAGTTGCCAAATCCGATTATGTGCTTATTTAACAATATTTCTGAGTTACAAATCAATAATTTACAGCAAATTCAGCAGGTTTTGTGGTTACTAGAACAGTTTCACGTGCATGCTGAATCTTTGGGAATTTCACATCCTGTGTTGCTATCTTTGTTATATCCCCTTACTAGGTCGACTTTGACCGAGATGCTGGCTCATACCTTGCAAACGGGGGGAACCATTCAAGATTTGAAACATGTCTCCGTATGAGGCTTGAGCTAGAACGACAGTATTTTTGGAAAGTTCAAGGACATCAGGAACCCCTATCGCAATATATACTACGCGTGCGTACAGCCGCATCGGCCCTTAACATGTCATTGGCCGAATCAGAAATCATTACGGCGATCCTTCAGGGTATGCGCCCGCAAGATAGATCACGTATGATTTTTTCAAAACAACCTGCATCCTTCCTTGAACTCCAAGAGTTACTTAATTCGGCCGAAGCAGTTACGTTCGCCGATAGCCAACGAATTAAATATTCTGACAATTTGCAAGTTCAAAACTCTCACAGTGAGTCCTTAGTTTCTAATCCGCGAAGATGTTACCGTTGTGGTGCACCTTCCCATTTGGTGCGTAATTGTTCCCTTGCGAGAAGGCCACGTGGGAAACCATGACGCCACCCCCCCCCCCCACAAACCATCGAACTAAATCCTGTTATACCTCAATTCATGGTAATATAAATAGATCTTCTAGTTTACCCTTCGTTTGTGCCACCATAGGCCAGGAACCAGTGTGTGCTTTACTTGACTCTGGCAGCACTTATTCCTTAATTAATTATAATTGGTATTTGGAATATTCTCACCTCCTTAAATGTTCAGCTCCACGTTCGGTTAGCGAGAGATGTCGGGTTGCCGATGGGCGTATGTTACCCCTCGTAGCCGTTGTACGTGGTAGTGTCTCTATTGCTAAATTCTCATGGCCAGTGGATCTTTATTTGGCCAAAGATTTAAGTACTCCCTTAGTCCTTGGATGTGATTTCATTACACGCACTGGTCTGGTATTGGATTGTTCTTCAAATTCCTTTTTCTTTAAGTTTTCTCCTCAGCAAGTTATAGCGTTCTGTTCTTGTAGAATGTCCACCTTAATTAACACCGTACGTCAGGGAGAGGATAGTTTGCAATTAGACCATTTGGATCATAAGAGGACGGAGCGAATTCGTAAAATTTTGAACCAATTTCCGGATGTTCTTTCAGACAGGTTGGGTGAAACCCACCTAATCAAATATAGTATCACCCTTACTGACGATAAACCTGTGCGTCAGGCCCCCTATAGACTCTCACCGCCTAAGATGAACATCTTAAGGCAGAAGGTACAATCTATGCTGGATCAGGGCATTATACGGCCTTCCACATCACCGTATGCCTCTCCTGCCTTTTTGGTGCCTAAAGATCAAGGTAAGGATTATCGTTTGGTAGTAGATTACCGACGCTTAAATAGTAAGGTCGTTTTGGAATCCGTACCCCTTCCTGACCTCCACAACTGTTTCACCTGGTTTGCTCAGGCTTCTTGGTTTACCGTGTTGGATTTAAATCAAGCCTATTTTCAGATACCCCTAGCCGAACAATCTAAACCCTTAACAGCCTTTAATACAGATTGGAACCTGTATGAATTTAACAGGGTACCCTTTGGCCTGGCCACTGGGGCAGCGGTTTTATCTCGTTTGTTGGATAATGTCTTATCTGATCTTAAGTTCCGTTGTGTCTATAACTATTTAGACGATGTGGTTATTTATAGTCCTACCTTCGACGAACATCTTTGCCATCTTCAAGAAGTATTGACCAGACTGCGGCAAGCTGGCTTGACTGTCAAACCAAGTAAAATTCATATTGCTCGTAATCAGATATCATTCTTAGGTCATTTGGTGTCTCCTCAGGGCATCCGTATTGACCAGGATAGGACCAAAGTATTGAGAAATTTTCCCATTCCCAAAAGTAGGAAACAAGTAGCGAGATTTATAGGTGCTGCCAATTATTTTCGGCGATTTGTTCCTAAGTTTGCTCAGCTGGCAGGTCCCCTCAACGATCTGCGTAAAAAGGGCAGACCATTCACCTGGACGCATGACCAGCAGCAAGCCTTTGAAAATATTAAATATGCTATAGCCAACCCGCCGGTTTTGGCGATTCCCGATTTTGCTAAGCAATTTGTCGTCCAGACGGACGCCTCACATTCTGGTCTAGCAGCGGTCCTCTTACAGGTTGAGGACAATGGTAGAAAGCCCATTGCCTTTGCTTCAAGAAAGTTAACTGATACCGAAACTCGTTACTCTACTTATGAGTGCGAAGCTTTAGCTGTTTTATTCGCCCTAGAGAAATTTCGCTTTTACTTGGAGCATAAACACTTCTTGTTAGAGACCGATAACCAGGCTCTCTCTTGGGTATTAGCGAAGCCCCGTAAATCTGGTAAGATAGCCCGGTGGGCGCTTCGTATTTCATCCTTCCGTTTCGATGTCCGTCATATCCGTGGCACGGAAAATCAAGTCGCCGATGCGTTGAGTCGCATCTTTGAGGATGACACTGAGTTAGAACCCATGGCCCAGGAACCGGTACAGGCTAATGCTATTCTATCGGACTACCCGCAATTATTTACCAACCTTAAGCAAGAGCAAGATCAGGATCCCTTTGGGGTCCCATTAGGCAGAGGATTCTTAATGGTACTCCGGTGGCACGTTTTTCCTTACAGAAAGGTGTCTTGTGTCAGCGATCGAGTGGTAGTGATAACTGGCGTATTTGTTTGCCTGCAGCTCTTGTTGCTCCCGTCTTTGCCTATTACCATGATTCACCCTTGGGTGGCCACTTAGGCCTTAAGAAGACACTGGCCAAGATTAACCAAAAGTTAACTTGGCCGACCCTTCGTCGCGACATTCAACAGCTTATTCAGCGTTGTGAAGATTGTAAAAGAGGCAAGCCGCGATCAGGGCCCGAGTTTGGCATGCTCCAATCTGATAGGGAACAAGCCCCCTTTGATAAGATATATGTCGATTACGTCGGCCCCCTTCCTCGTACTAAGCAAGGCAATCGCTACGTTTTTGTAGCAGTCGACGCATTTACGCGATTTGTCTGGCTCCTTCCCACACGGACTGTGACGACTCACACTACCATTCACCAGCTGGTCAGTATATTTTCTGTCTTTGGGCCTCCCCGTGCCATTGTCACGGATAATGCTCCTGCCTTTTTGTCATCGCAATTTAAGAATTTCTGTTTTGACCACGCTGTTAAACATATAACCACTACCCCGTACTATCCTCAGGCATCATTTGCCGAAAGAGTTAACAGAAATCTTAAAGCTGCATTGGTCGTGTATCACACTAAGTCGCCTACCAAATGGGATCAAACACTCCCCTGGTTAAGCTTAGCCTTTAACACTGCGAAGCATGAAGCTACGGATGCTACCCCGGCGGCTTTGCTATTCGCTTACCCAATTAATACGCCCTTGTCCAACCTGTGGGACATTAACGATCTCATCCCTGCTAAGTTTACCCCTGAGACATTAAGGGATAATTGGGAGCGTGCACGGGCTAACATACAGATGGCGCATAAACGGCAGCAGCGCCGCTATAATAAGAACAAGAAACCCTTCACGGGCAGGGTAGGTGACGTCGTTTTCCTTCGTAATACTCCGGGTCGTCAGCGAGGGAGCCATCAAGGAAAAGGCAAGATAATTCCGTATTACTTAGGGCCTTATAAGATAATAAAGATTTTGAGCCCGGTCAACTTTATTATTCATGATCCGAAAACGCGCAGAAAACTGCGCGTTCATGTAAACCAGCTCAAGTTGTAGCCTTGTCCAGCGGGGAGAGGTGGTCTTTGGTTTGTGGCGGGGAGATTGAACCGTCCTTCTCACGGTTCGATATATTTGCGGCCCGCCGCCGTGTTCTCTTTGCTTTTGTCGGGACCTGAGTCGATTCCCGCTGCGCTGGTGTTTATATCGTTGCCCTGGCACAGATAAAAGGGGCGGCTCGGTGGCTCTCGAGGCAGTGAGTGGTGTGGCGTCGCGGAGGTCTTGTGCTCCGCGGTTCGGTGTATGGGGGCCTTGTGCTCGCGTTTCTGTTATCCTTCTAGTTGTCTCGGAACTTGTCTGCAGTTCTAAGGTTACAACGGGCTCCCCTGATTGAAACTTCCTGGCAGCTTGGCTGTGAGAGCGATCGCTATTGCTTCTGGTTCTGTGTTCATGGTCGCTCCTCCTTGGGCCGGTTGTCGGTGTTGTGGACAGTTAGTTGGACGGCGCCCGTTACCCAGTGATCCACAACTGTGCACTAAGTCTACCTCCAGCTATCTGATTGTAAGGCTCGTGTTCTATGCTTCCTGGTCCAGTTATGGACTGGCACATATGTGGTTGAATTGTGCTTGATTCGAATTGCATGGAATTACTGTGTAATGTTACATGTGAAGGGTGGCTGATGATGGTGCAAACCGTTACAAATCGGTGAATTATGGATAGTATGTTCTGGTGTTTCTTAAGCTGTTGCGCCACTATCGCCTTAACTAATAATTGTGTGCGCTTAACCACATTCTAATTTTTCTTAATAATTGTATGCATGATGGTTAATATGGTTTTGGTGTATTTGTTTCATTTGTGAGCGTGATCAAGGCGCTGATCTCCCGGACTCTCCAAGCGCACTCGGTGAGCTCGCCGTGGGGGCATTTGGACGACAGTGTGTTTACTGGGCGCGGCCTACCCGGCGGTGCGGACCCGCAGGTGGAGTTATTTACTTCCACCCGGAACTTCCTACCCAGGCCCAAGTGCGGACCGTGTTATGTCTTATCCCTCAGGGACTTGCAGAAATATTTACTTATCTTGTGTGCATAGTAATTGTAAGGTTATGCTTAGAAATTTATCTGTTGTGAAGTGTTGTGAAGGGACTACACCCGCATTGTGATTGGGGTATTGTATCTGGTTTGAAAATAAGTGACATTAGTCTCACTTACATTGCGTTACATTTTCTGATATTGTTGAATTGTTTCTTAATAAATGAATTGTTATTATTGAATGATTGTCAAGTGAGAAACGCGTTCCCATCCGGCACCTTCCATTTCCCTGGTAAATTGTTTGGGGCTGCCCTCCTATTAATAATACCATATCAAGTGTGAATCATTAGAACGATAAAAAATGGAGGGAGAGGAGAATGGTAATTCCACCATGGATATAACCAGACTTGTTTGGTCTGGAGCATTTAACGCCAGGAAGAATATTTATATTGCCATCCATCTGTGAAATGTATAATAACGTTCCATACGATACTTTTTGTGAAATGTTTAGTTTATTAGGTGTAAGTTGGAATCTGCCCCAACATTTTCCTAGACGATAGCAAGAAACCACCCTTAACTCAGTATCAGGATGGTTGGTATGTGAGGACCAGACAATCATGGCCCCGTTGTGCCTCCTTGATCCACTGTGGTGGCTCCTTAATGCGCATAGCCACACTGGCAGTTGTCTTATATTTTATTATAATTATTATTTTATTTTCTTTTTTTCCTATCTGACCCTTTCTCAAGGCTTTGTCTAACTTACTTTCTCACTTTTATACTTCATAATCTCCTTTACAAATCTTGTTACTCTTTCCACAGCTATTTAACAATTCTGATGCATTCATTTGGCAGAATAGCATTGACCATATTTAATTTACTCTCAGATGATTTAGAAGTCAGTCAAAATATTGTGTACTAACGTTTGTCTGTCTCGATTTTATGGCCCTCCTGCCTTCAGTGTAAACAAATAGCAGTTTAAACTTCATCTCACTCTCTTCTTTCCATCTGAATTTCTCTGTTACTGTTTTGAATCTTAAAATGTGCAGTATTATTTTTTACTTTAATAAACAATAGTATATAGGTATTACTAGGATAAGTTCATGTTATAGGTTTAAAGCAGGTTTTAGATCAGCTTTATAATAAAGGAGATACCGAGCTGTTATAAATTAATACCTATTGATAGTTTTACAATTAGAAGTTTGCAGAATGCTGAAAAATGACAAACACATTGTTATTGCATTACCATTTGTAAGGTTCTGATGCAATTAGGTTGCCCATGAGACACAGTATTCTAATGAAACAATTTAAATGCATGATAACGCTATTTTTTTATGTAATTTCCGTTATGCATTAAGTACAACTGCATAAATGTCAACATATTTATAAGTCCTTGACCACAAAGAAAAGAGATCATGTAAAAAACATGTCATTATTTCAATGCAAAGAGTATAATAGTATAAATTCAGTACCTGTGACTGCCAAAATGCCATTCTTCTTCTTAGAATTGTTGGTGCAACTCTCATCACTTGACTCAGTTCTTCAATACTCCATTGACCTAAAGAGGTTTTTTTTTTTTAAAAAAAGATCTTATTTCAGTAATTGAACAATGGGAGATAAATCATGAAAACATGGAATGTGGATAACTCTATCTTAGCTTGGCTTAAGTTCATGTTAGCTATCCACCACGAATACATAAAAAAGAACAAACATTTCATAAGAATTTAGTTTGTCATAAGAAAACACAAATAAATTACAGAGCTTTGAATAAACATGTCTTATCAATAATTACAGTAACAAACAATTCTTGCAGCTCATCATTCATCAATATCTACCAAGACTGAAATACAGACTGCAAAAAAAAAACAACAACAACTGCTTTACAAGAATAATTTCATACTGTATAAAACAAAATGTTACTCTTTTACTTATGACATCTTTTCACAAAAAAAAACACTGTTAAAACAGTTAATTGAATCAAAAGTTTACACTGCATTAATACAGCTAGGTTCACCAAATCTTCAGATACATAACAACTACAAGACGATAAATATTAAAATATTTTAAACAAGCACTTAGATTGACACTGCCATGAAAATAATCAGCAATAAGCATGTGTGCAGTCTAAAATCCTAGCACCATAAATTTCAGAAAGCTGAATGAATTTTTTAGATAATTACTCCAAGCACTTCTACCAATGTGGCAGAGAAGCATTCCCTCCCTAATTCCGTTTATCACATGGATGATATAGCCAAGATTAGCAGTACATGTCTTCAAACCCTGAGGTTTGCAGTAGATATGGGGAGAGAAGATTTTTTTTTTAATCTGCTTAACGTCTCTCTAACAGCGAGGTCTTTAGAGACAGGAAAGGATGGGGGGCAAGGAATGGGAAGGAATTCGGCCATGGCATTTTGAAGGGAGCATCCCAGCATTTGGCTGGAGTGATTTGGGAAACCATGGAAAACCCAAATCTGGATGCCTGGACAGGGATTCGAACCGCCGTCCTCCCGAATGCGAGGCCAGAACGCGGGAGAGAGGAGAGAGCCTGAAAATCAATACAGGCAAAATTGTGATTATTAGAACTGCAAGGGAAACAACGGTGAACTGAGCTCAAGTAAAAGAGGTGGAGAATTTTGTGTATCTAGGCAATAAGTAGAAAAGGAATCACAGAAGGAGAAATAATTACAAGTATACATTTGATATGGGATAAAATAGTACAGCTGAACTCCAAATCGCTGATTATCCGAATCACTTTTTTAATTAAGACCGAAACGTACTGCAATTCGCAAAACATTGATTCTGTCCACGTGCTATTGTCCTTCCCAGCGACGGATCTAGGAATTTTCCAAGCTGGGGCTAAAACCGTAGCGCCTCCATTGAGTGTCGCCGCTCCGATTGTCGGCCAACCGCATTGTTGTCTTCGCCAGATGGCTGGCCCGGCCCTTTGATAAGTCAGTCAGTGTGTCATTGACCTGTTACTGTGACGCTATTCTTACGCAATGGTGCGTTGTTTTGTTTCTGAAAGTGTTTCGTCGTTCACCATGGCTTCTAAAAGAAAACGTGTTGTGTTATCATTAGCAGATAAAATAAAAATTATAGAGCAGTCAGATAAAGGAGTTACGGGTAAACAGTTGGCTGAGATGTACGGTGTTGGACAATCAACAATTTCAGATATTAAAAGCAGCAAACCTACACTTTTAAACTTCGTGTCAGTGTTTGAAAACGAAGATGGAAGTTCTTCAAGAAAATCAGTGAAGGCAGCAACAAACAGATATTTAGAAGATAATGTTATCAAGTAGTTTTTACAACAACATTCTAAGGGAAACCCAATTTCGGATCCGATTCTTTGTGAAAAAGCTAAAATCTTAGCTCAGAAACTTGGTTGTTCATCCTTTAAAGCAAGTAATGGCTGACTAAGAAATTTTCAGTCCACGCATGGTGTCCGTAAATTAGATTTAACTGGCAAGAAGTTATCAGCAGACTCCAAAGCTGCAGAAGATTTTATTGACAAATTTAAAGTTGCAGCAGACTCCTACAATCCTGAGTTTTTGTACAATGCCAATGAAACCGGTCTTGTTTGTAAAGCTCTGCCTAAAACCACTTTAGCATTCTAAAGGGAGTGTAGTGCTCCAGGACAAAGTTAGTAAAGACCATGTTATGGTGCTTAACTGAGTTAACTCTATGGAAAGCCATAAAATACCTCTTCTATTGATAGATCCCAAGAGAATTTAAAAATGTGAAAAAGCTTCCCTTTTTGTATAAAAACCAACCCAAAGCTTGGACGACTGCAGCATTATTTAATGAGTAGTAAGACGAAATTTTCATCCCTGAAGTGAAAAAGCACCAGAAATCTCATGAGAAAAAAGGCAGTAAAGTGCTTTTGGTTGTTGATAATGCACCAATTCATCCCACCAAAGAATTGTTGAAAAGAGGGAATGGCCAGTTTAAAA
The DNA here is from genome assembly GCA_031002005.1 of Vandiemenella viatica. NCBI lineage: Eukaryota > Metazoa > Arthropoda > Insecta > Orthoptera > Morabidae > Vandiemenella > Vandiemenella viatica. Next base: position 71,323,809 of record JARYHS010011408.1, read on the forward strand.
CGATCTTTTTACTGCCAAACGTCACAAGTTTGTTGCAACCAATGGATCAGTCTGTTATTGAAACAATTAAACGCCATTACAGAAGGCAACTTTTAGGGAAACATTTGGTGGAGGATGAAGACGAAGAAGCTGTGTTGGCTAACCACAAAAAAAATTGAAAGATTGCGCTTACATGGTGGCAGAAGCTTGGAGCTTGATTAAGGTAGTCATATCAAGACGTGCATGGAACAAGTTGAAAGGCGCACCACCTGAGAAAGAGAAGGAAAGGGAGAAAAATGAAAAAAGAAGCTCAAGAAAAGGAAAGGGAAGAGACAGAAGAAGATGGGGATGACGTGTCAGTTCAGGAATTCAGAAACATTCTTTTGAAAATTGCTAGATGTTCAGAAGTTAGAGCTGAAATTCTAAATGATGATGAACTTATTGAAAGTGTCGAGGAAGAAGATGACCTTATTGTCGAAGTTGAAGCAGACATGGGATCATCAGCTAGTCAATCATTTGCCGGCCTAGAAAATGTGTTGAAGTGGTTAGAGTGTCAGCCCGAGTGTGACCACATGAAATTTCTCACTGTCAAGCGGATGCGACTTGGCTGCCCGAAAATGGATAAATACAGTCAAACAGCTTACTTTGACCGAGATGTTCAGCAGGCAATGATGGTATGTACATATTGTACTAATGTACAGAACTTGAAAGTACGCTTTAACATGTAAAAGTATAGCCCTTTTTATTTAATTCCTTAAAAAATGTTTTTCTTTTAAAATATTTTTTCTCCCATTTTCAACATACATACAGTAATTAATAGAAATAAACCTGTAAGGGACTAAACCGATACGGGGGTTAGAATATGAATAGTCACCTTAACTCACACTTCCATTGCTGACCAAGTCTTGTAAGAGTTCAAACTGTTAAACCGTGAAAAGTACCTTAGATAAATTAATTTAACTGTGATTGCCACTTTCCTAAATTAACCTCAGAAAAGGAAAGGTTAGGTTGTAACTACGAAAATAGAAGCACTATTCAAATTTAACAATCACTATATTCTTGAGATAAAAGTTCATTATTACAGCTGATAGGCGATCAGACACTCATATCCAAAAGAATGTTGGTTATGAAGAAAGACAAGCCGACCGATTTTCAAAAGTTACATTGTGGTTGTTCAAAGTGAACCGTTCAACACCAAAATTCCATCAAGGCTGACTAAGCACATGCTCCCGGTACTACTTTCACTTTGGGTCTAAGCTAGCGCGACACCAAGTGACACGTCCATTCGCCTTTCCTTTTTCCCCGAGACTGGCAAGCAACGCAGCTCTCACTCCCTATAAGGCCCGGTCACTTCTCCCACTGTAGGCTACCACCCCGAAACACAGTTCAACAAAAAGTGTAATGCAGAGTTCTAGAGTTCTAAAATTGTTTTAGGAATTAGAGAAACCCCTAACAAATAATTTTCCTCCTCAGAATTTTCTCTATCAGCTCAACCATATAGCTGTAAAAATTGCTAATCTGTTACTGCGTAGAGTTAGGTGACCTAGTTGAAAAATTTATCCTTGCATGGTTCAAAAATAGTGTGGTAATACTGTATTTTAGGTTTTACAACATATTTCATTGGATTCTACTGTTTCTCAACCTTCCAATGAGCGCTCAATCTTATTTCTAGCTGTTGTACTTGTTTTACTATTAATTTATCAAAATCTTGGTTTCCTTATGACCCGGTGCCATCTTTTAAAATATAGAGTTTCATGTAATAATTATGAAAGTACAGCTTATTATGCAAAATGGCTTGCGTCATAATTTTCAGTGATTTTTAATACAAATTCCATAAGTATTTTCATTTATTGATTTTAGTTGTCCTGTCCATGATAATTAAAGTAAGTAGACCGCATGTCAACTTAGACGCATTTGGTTTAGAAAGTCATCTTTTGCTTGACTGACTGTATCAAACTGTTTGAAATTTCAGTATTAAAATTTCAGTTTTATTTAGTTGGTTGAACACTATCAGCTGACTTCCAAAATTGCTTTATATTGTGGTTTCCCGAAGTTTAGAATGCCTGTTTGTGTGACGAAGTATAAAACCGGTGTTTTCTTGTTTTAAATTACTTTAAACTGTCAATTATGGTTTGTTTATGATAAGATTTTATAGATTTGATGCTGATTCTTATCATGAGAAAAGTGTTCCCGATGATATTAATGACAACGTGTTGTGTTTATTACGATGGATAATTCACTATCATGGCTATTTATGTAAGTTTAAAGTCTACTTTTGTAATTTAAGGTTTGTTTATGATCTGAATTATCTGTTTTGTTAGTTTAGTGGCATCAACTCATCGTGTATATGGCTGTGGGCTGTGGTATTGGTTTCTGCATTAGGCCCGTTCCCCAAGTCCCAAAGTAACTAGCTAGAATTTAACGAATTCTAAGGTAGCTTACAAACCTTTTTTCGGAAAAAATCCAATTATCCAAAATTTTGATTATCCGAATTGGGTCCTGTCCCAATTCTTTCAGTTCTACTGTACCTAAACAATGCAAGGTAGCCACGCAGAAGTCACATTTCAAACCACTGTCAATATATGGGGGAGAATCATGAATGTTAAGGCAGGGAGACAAGAAAAGACAGCAAGCCATAGATATGTCTCTGCAGTGCAGCATAAAACACTAAAATTTATAGAATCTGGAATTAGTGAATTAGAGCGGAGGTGAAAGTAAACAATATCCACCAGAAAATTGTGATAAAAAGACTGACATGGTTTCAACTTCGTAGAAAAATGAAGAAAAGCATGAATGCAAGAACAGCCCCCAGAGAAAAGACGAATGGACCTGGAAGATGAACTAAGGAGAGATGGGTGTAAACTCCTGTACATCGACCATCATCTATACTACTATAAGCCTGTAAGCAAGCTGCGTGTGTCTCGTCATTTGAACAGAAATCGTGTTAAAACTATGACAGCAATTTGGATGGGGTTTTCAAATTTTTAGAACTAATGATGTGAGTAAAAAATCTGCGAAAATAGCTAATGACTTATATGTACCATGGGAAGGAGCAAACAATTAAAAACCTTTATAATTTCAAAATTGTGGGCTGCCGATCATTATACACTTCAGAAAGGCACTCCTTTCACAAAAGTCTGACAAAACTTTGGATTCAGTTTTATTTTTTTTTTACTTTTGTTACTCAGTTTTCTGGACCGCAGTGCTTAAAATAAACGGAGTATGCCAATTAAACTTAATAAGCATTGATTTGCATCACAACAGGTAAGTTACCATGCGAAATGCATTAGATTACAAATGTGGTAGACATATATTATCTCTCGTAGACAGTTAAACAGTTAGTCTCTGGAACAATATGTCTACGTGATTGCTGAACATTAATAAGCCAAAACTTCTTGTTTACATATCATTCTGGATAAGGATAACAGTTTTTTTTCCTCGAGGAATGAAAAACAGCTACCATAAATATCAACCGGTAACAATACATTTTTCCCCACAGTGACTTGTGCGGAACTTTCCATGTACTTCATTCGATTAATATATATTTTGTGGCTATAAAGCGCAAATATTCGTCAGTAATATCGCCCAAGGAACATGTGTACAAATTTTGGTTGCTGTTCAAACCATGGCCAGTAAAATAAACTGTTATTTCTATTAAATAAGTTTCATAACCCTGATTTTTCCAAGTTTATCGCTATACGTGCTTTGTGTTATTGACGACAGCAACATGGAACCAAGGAAACTAAAAATTGATTAGGTATCTTAAAACATTATGCATAAATAACAATAAAACTAAATCAACAAAGCGAGTCAGTTGTCATTCTGGTCCAGGCTGCATTTCAACCTAACCACTAATATGGCTAATGATTACGTTCGTAAATCATAGCTTCTGTCACATCCGCATTGATACATTTGCTGTATTGTGATCGATTCTTGAAACTTTGGAATTACTTACATGTGGCTAAAATAATTGGTAATATGGTGTCACTAAAAACAAAGGAAATTAAAAATAATTCTTAACATGTGATACCGCATGGGATTAGTTTCAGTCCGCGTAAATTTCTATTTTAAAGCAGAATAAAGGATCGAATCAACATATCGCCAAAATAAAATCAATATCCAAACTCAAAAAAACCAATAATAATAATTCAGATGCTGTTATTATTAATAAAGAAAACTCATACTACAACACACTTCTAAGAGGACTAAGTCATAGGTAACTGCTATGTCTATATAAATTTGCGGACCCACAGTTATCGTGCAATCCTCCGTATCCGAAAATAAAAATAAGATTTCTTTTTAGTTAAGTTAAATATTATGGAAATAATATTTTTCGTTACGTTCACAGATAAATCCTTACCAAAATTTATGCTTAACTATATAATCCCATAAACGCATTTAACATAAAATCCCAGCAAAAGTTTAGACATAGTGATGATACTTTCAGCTGTGTTAACTGTTATATATCGATATAAGTTTGTGGCCCCACTACATATCAGCATTAAAAAATGTGTTTTTTTATTTTTATTTAAGTTAAATATTACAAAAATAATATTTTTTGTTATGACTACAGATACATTCCTACCAAAGTTTATGCTTCTCTATATAATCTCAGCCAAAGTTTACGCATAGTGATGATAAATGCAGTTGTGGGAACACTTTGATTGTTAGATTTGATTGAAGAAGTACATCAATAAGTACATGGAAATGATCAGCTCCTTGTCGATGAGGTGGATTGAGAGTTATTGAAGGAAAGGAGGAGGGTGAAGAGAGTACTGGGAATGTACAGGACATGGGGTGATGGGGCTGGGAGGGATATTGGTCAAAGAATTAGTAATAGTGCATAAAATTTTCTTTCTTTGGTAAGGGTGACAGGGATTGGAACAAATTACCAAGTGAAGGGATGAATAATTTACCAAAAATGCTTAGACAATTTAAAATTAAAATTTTTAAATCTTAAAAGTAAATGGGGGAGGAATTTAACACTTCAATTACTAAAGAAAATTAACAAAATAATGTAATAAGAGGTAATTAGATGACATGGGGAACTGCCACTGGAGCATTAGCTCCATTGCAATTAAAAATTTATAATAATAATAATGACTTACATCAAAAACGTGATCAAAAAGACAAGACTAATTATCCAACTGAATTTTTACATTCCCTCGGCACATCTGGTCTTCCCGCACATAAATTGAATTTATAAGTTGGTACTCCATTCATGCTCATCAGAAACATATCACCACCACAGCTGTGCAATGGAACTAGACTTCTGGTGAAATCATTGCACATTGAGGCCATTATCTTAACAGGATGTGGACGAGAAGAGGAAGTATTCATTCCACGAATAACCATCAAACTTTTCATTCTAATTTAAGCGCCTGCAATTCCCGGTAACCTTACGTTTTGCCATAAAAATCAACAAGTCTCAGGACCAAACACTGGGAACTGTAGGAATTGATCTTCGGACACTATGTTTCTCCCACTGCCAGCTATATGTTGCTGGCTCCAGGGTGAAAGGTAGGTCATGTCTATATGTGTGTGCACCAATCAAACTAGCAATGTGGTCTACACAGAGGCATTGTAGTTACTGACCTACCAAGTAAGGTAAAGGTAACATCATATTTCTCTTAAACGTTGCTTCACTTATTTATATCACAAAAATAAATTCCTTTCTAAACAATAACTTCTTATACTTCGAACAATAATTACAACCACAAATTAGAAATGTTAATTTTAGGTAGCTTTTCTACCATTTAATCAATTACACCACATTAAAATATGAATGAAACAAACTCTTGGATATCAGTATGAAAAACGAACCTAAAGTAATAACTAATACAAAGGAAACTTTTCAGAAGGCATTTACAACTAATGCCGCTCCAGGTTAATAATTGATAATAGAATGAAATCGGTAAATAATTTTTACTGATACCAAATCACACGTGCATGAAGCAGCGGGCAAATGCTAGTGCAGAAATAAAACTAGATGATGAAAATGACAAAACCTTAATGGAAAAATGTAATCCTAAGATTGAAGACAAGGAATGAAAAATTAATGAAGACCATTCTCAATCTCCACTACTATTGTTTAACAAAAATGCTAAAAGAATTCAAAGGACAAGAGTAGGTGAGAAAAGGAAAGGGGAAAAATGGGTGTGTAGAGAAATTGCCGTCAGAGCAAACACTCCATTGCAAATAAATTAAATTAAACACACAAAATTTTTAAATATATTTTCTTAACACTAAAATGTTATTTATTACTTTTTGTTATTAGCTGATAACTGATTTGGAACTTGTGCTTCTACTCTGGGAAACAATCATATACTGATATTCCAATGAAACTTGCGCTGATTTAATTCTTTTACTATTGCAGGATGAATGATGGGGAGGAGTGGACCAAGATGGTGACAGAGGGGTGATGGGAAAAAAGAAGAAAATGGAGAGGCTTGTGCACAAAACAGATTCAACCAGTAGCTGTCATTGTTGATGATGATTCACTGCATCAGTTATCTTTCTATCCAAAATGGTCAGTTACTTCAATTTCTAACATAATGATTTAACATGTTCACTGTTACTTGCAAAAAAATATGCTTCTCATGCAGAAAGAAATGAAGCATGGTTAATATACTCTGCTTTGGAGGGAAGAAGTAAGCAAACTTTGGATGCATTCAAAGATTCCTTCCTGTCTATAATTGCTGGCAGTCAACTGATCACTGAACATAGTGCATACACATCAGATTTTTGTTAAAAATATGGAAATAACTTGTGGAAAATTTTTCTAAAAGCTTGGCAATTATTAAATGGAAACTACTAAAAAAGTTTCAGACAACTTTACTGACAATTACACAGGCATTCCCAAAATCAAATAAAAACTGAGCATGTGCAACTAGAGTATTAAACAATTGAGTTCCATATTCTATGGATCTAAACACATATCTCAAATGCAGTAGGGCAGAAAGCAGTTATGTTGCATAAAAACCAATCGTTGACAAATTTTGGGGTTAAGTAATCAATTCCACTCCATGGCTCAAAAGGCCCTGCCTTGTCACTATTCACGCACGTTTTATAGGTGCATTATTATGTGATACACTAAGAGTTAAGTGCACTTTCAATAAAATATCTGGCAAAGTCACATCAATAATAAATACCATTGCTTATTTTTCTCACAACTTTGTTGTAGGTGATTTTAGTATTAGTCATTTAAATATGATTGTTAATATTGGGAACTAATTTCAAGTTCCTGGAGAATATCATTTTGAGATGAGCCTAGTAACAAAAACAGTCTAAATATTTACAACACTGTTGGCCACTTATGTATATATTTTTCACAAAAAAAACACCCTTGGAACAAAAAAAAATTAACATCACCTTGACGGGTTCTAAACACTAATATCATACAAGCTGGAGTAGAAAAAAAAAAAAAAAATTATCCTCTTTATGCCTATGTAATGCACATACAATATAATTTTACAAAACTTCAAATATGATATTTAGCTTTGGGTCAACAGAACATGTGACAAGTGTAAGTTTGAAATCTGAAAGAGATACATAGGAAATTCAAAGTCATGGAAATGTGCAACACAAGTAAACACCAAGAGAACAAGCTATGATGGTATATGATGCAAATGAACGGATCATTGTGCAATAAGAACTTGGCAGCTCCTTAATGATCTGTCTGTTATTTGTATCTGATTTACTCTTTTCTCCGATGAAACAGGATATGGACACATACAACATGAATGCTTGTGGTCTTTGCCTTTTCTACTGAAAGGAACTCGTTATGATTCACCGAAAGAGCGAGGGAACTGGACATAAGAATGCTGACTAGACCAGTATATTACTCCAATTGTAACATTACCGAGCAATAAGCTAACGAACTATGTCAATAATTGATATCTATCATAAGTACTTTGTAGTACTAAACTCTTTGTAAGCAGCAGCAGTCAGTGCAAGATTGTCACTGATGAAGGTTGCGCAGCAACGAGAATGTCATAAGTGTGGAGTAATGGATTTCTCCAGAGTGAAAATGGATTTCTAATTCGCACTTCTAAGCCGGAACAAAATATTAGCTGTTGTTTACACCTCGATTGGACAGACCAAATCTTACTAACTGCATTAACATTCCTTTAGTGAGTATATGATAAGTGGTTGATGAACAGTGATTGTTGTGAGGACAGTGATTACACTAATAACTGAATTTATGCTAAGTGATTGTACTTTTCACTCTAGCAGACCTGTAATCTCAGATTAATATTATTTCCAGTTGGTGGTCGGCGTATGTGTGTTCTTTAAAACCAAAATTGTGCGAATAAACTTACTACAGGATTAAAAGACTGTTTGTGTTCAGTGGTATAATACCCCATAGAGTATTAAATGTTTAAATTATACCTAGATGCAACTAAGGAAAGTGGAAGCGGCTTCTAGGCGATATAAATAAGAAAAGAATGGGAAATTAACCCACCACATACCAAAGTGGACAGATGCAATGAGAGGGAACACTAATGCTGACAAACAAATACACAATATTTCGGCATCTGCCTTGCTCACAAATAGGCTCGGAACGTGTGTGCACAACGAACGTTACCTAATGACTAGTCATTAGGTAACGTTCATTTTGCACACACGTTCCGAGCCTAATGGCCCGTTTTTCTATTTGTGAGCAAGGCAGATGCCGAAATATTGTGTAGTTGTTTGTCAGCATTAGTGTTCCCTCTCATCACACCCGTCCATTTTGGTATGTGGTGGGTTAATTTCCCTTTCTTTTCTTATTTAAATTATACCTAGGATTGATAAATTGCTTGACATTATGTCGACTATTAGCTGTGGCGACTGCGTTGTAGAATATTAGCTTAAACAAAGTCCGGAACCATCCATTAGGTTGGTCAGAATATCAGTGTATAGTGACTAATATTTTCATTAATTAATAACCCAGTAAAACATCTCTTTTTGTTTTACACAATGAAGTCATCACATGTGTGCCAAACGATGGTGTGCTTAGAAGTATCACAAAGAGAGACAGCAGTTTTTGCATTAGTGGGGTGGGAGGCATCTTCTCCACCATCCCAAAACTGGTACTGACATGTTGAAATTTGTATTAACTGCTTCCTTAGGGGACATCCATAAATTACGTGAGGTGAAATGGGGGAGGGGGGGGTCCGGCGAAATCTCACCAGATCTCACCAGGGGGGAGGGGGGGGGTCTACGGAAATCTCACGTGAGATTTTGCGAAAAATTGGGGACAGTAGAACCAAAAAAAAGGTCTGCAATTTGCGCCAAAGTCAATTTTTGGAGGGTATTTCGTCAAAAAAAAAAGTCTACAAAAGTTTCCAGGACGATTTGTAGGGGGGGTTCTCACGGACCAGATCTCACCAGAGGGGAGGGGGGGTCTGGCCAGATCTCACGGACCAGATCTCACCAGAGGGGAGGGGGGGTCTGGCCAGATCTCACGAAATCTCACCAGGGAGGAGGGGGGGGGGGGTCCAGAAATCCGGAAAAACACCTCACGTAATTTGTGGATGCCCCCTTATAATGTCCTCTTCACGTTTTGCACTCTCCTTTTTCGAAAAAGTCACCATGAATTAAATCAAAATTGCTGAAATATGACATTGCAGCACAGCTATTAGATTCCAATGGCACTGCGAAATCAATGATAATCTCTTGAAATGTTGGTTTAATTCTTTGTTGTAATATTTTCTAGCCGTTTTAGCTTCACTCTGTTGTAAAACATCACATGAAATTAACAGATACAAAATATTTATCTGAAATGCAGTTCAACGAGGCTCGCCATCTTAGAATCGATATAAGCAGTCAGAGATAATCGATTGCTTCCGTTGTAAAAAAAAAAACGCAGTTTCCGAGATGGATGCTGCAGAACAAATTTCCTGTAAATTTTTTACTCTTGGTCCAGGCCGAATTTCAACCTAACCGCAATTACTATTACTATGACAAAACAAACCTGTTTAGGATGATATGATCCCTGTACCAATAATTTTTGTGTCATTATTGCAGTGCTGCTAACACTTCTCCATTGCAGAGCTTCCCACATTTCGGCATTTTTAATTTAATTCGTGGTGACTTTTTCGAAAAAGGAGAGTGCAAATGTGAAGAGGACATTATAAGGAAGCAGTTAATACAAATTTCAACAGGTCAGTACCAGTTTTGGGATGGTGGAGAAGATCCCCTCCCACCCCATTAGTGGTCATCGAAAGTGGCCCTGATGAAATATCGCAAATAAAATGGTATATGTAAACTTTCACAGGACCACATTATGAGTGTGTCAAACTTATGTCTGGATGGAGGTGTAGCACTGCTCTATCTTAATTATGACTGTGCCTGGTACCAGTAACGTTCTATTTTAAGCAGCCACCAAGCCATTGTTATAACTCCAAGAGTTTAAGGCATTTTAAATGATTAACACACTACACTTGTTGCAATTTTAAAGCTTGTATTCAAGTAAAAGTTCTCATCCATTTTTCCAGTACCAGATAATTAAGATCAAGGAACTGAATAATCAGATCAAAATGAAGACGGCAGATTAGGTACACTCATGACAGGCAAACTTTCATCCTAAACCATCTAACTAGGATGAGGTATTATAAGTGCATACTGAATAAAGTTTTTAACTAACACCGTTCGCACTTCACTACTTAGGTTATTGTTTCGGCCTTCATTACAGAGCAATCTGCCACTAACTAACCTTGAAGAAAACTGGTAAAAGACTGTTCCAAGACTGCTCAAAATGCAATGTGGCTGACCCCTACTTATATACAAATTAAGAAGCATGACGTCAGTCCATAGTTTCAAAAATTAATATCTTGCTAACCCTTTTATATTTTAAGTTGTAATCTAGATATGTTTCTTAATGAAACTTGTTCTTAATTTTGAAACCTTTGCTATTCCTCAAAAGTGCTTCCACTAAATTTTCATTTGATTTCATGACATAAGAATTTAGATGCCTAGAATTGACAATACATTAACAATGAAACTTAGAAAATTCTACTTTTCTCGCTGAAATCTTATACTTTTCCTGAAACTGATATGATTTTATCTATTTTCTGAACATATTTTTGCTCTTTTATCTATTTTATCACAACTTCTGATTTTATTTTCATTCCAAAAAAGCATATTTATAATTTAATTACTCAAATTTATGTTCTAAACTTGTACATCCTTACTGGCAACAACTGTGATATAAAAATTTAAAGTAGCTCTTTGCATTTAATTAATAATTTCAAATTTTTTACTTCGCTTCCTCTAAGCACATGGGCTGATGTTACTAAAAATCAAAATATCTTTTTAACTAAATATTTTATAGCGTAGAAAATACACCTTAAAATGATCGTCATATAAAGCTTTCCTAGTGGAAAAGAAAGCAGTAAAATTCTTTAAGTCTGAAAAACAACCTTATCTGAATCTTATGCCTTTTTCAAAAATAATTTCAAATCAAGCTAAAAAGTACTTTACTGTTAAGAAACGTTACTAGAAATTATTTACTGTGTGAATTATATGGAATAATCCCAGTTCCGAGTGTTTTTGGTGAGGTTATTGATATATTTTAAGGGGTACCATTCTGAGCTTTGAAGCACAACACCCCAGTTTTTATTAGAAGTATAGAAGGCTTAGTTTAATAGTGTACAATAAATTTTGAGTTTATCATAATGCAAAAATTAACACCTATTACTATTTGATAAGAGGTGAAATACATGTCACCACTTATATTACCAGAAACAGTAGCTAAAAGAGAAAATTAATTTGTTAGATTAAAATTATTTCATACTGTAACAAAATAAAATATCAGATATTTCATGTAGTGATCTAAAATGTGTAGGATAATATCAGTTTAAAGATTTGGATATATTCCCACAAATCAAAGAGTTAATAGTTATCAACAGTGATGAACAGGCACTACCCTATAAACATACAGACATACAGTGCCTCAAAGGGAATTATTTGTATGATAGTCTAAAATCAGATAATTAAAGCAGCTCAAAAAGGGTACACAACAACAAAATCAAAATAACCACTGATCTTTCATTTAAAACGTTACTATGATTTAGCCGTCAATTCATTACAAATAAAATTGCATTTGAAAACTCACGTGTAAAGCTTGATTCACACTATACTCGATTTAATTGAGTATTTTAGTTTAATTTATACAGACAATATTGTTTCTTTCATAAAATAATGCCTTTATGGCATCAAAGCTTCATATCCGTATTACAGAAAGAAATAGTTTTATAGGATCTTGAAATATGGATAAATTATTTTATTTATTTCCTCCCATCATACCAATCAAGCTGCAGTTAAATCAGTTAAAATTAAACATGGTTAAACTAATGCTTATCGAAACCAACAATTGCTAAAGCAGAAATGAGGACAATAAAGTTGAATACTGGATTTACAAAAATAATTCATAAAATGAAAACAGCAGCAGACAGTGCGCACAATGAATACATTCTAGATCAACAGATGCGATACAGATGCTACAGATATTAAAAAGCAACAAATGAGAGATGAAATGTATATTTGAAGTTGTTAGAAGCAATCATTTGAAGTATTTAAATAAGGGAACTTACAGGGACAGTAAAAATCTAACTTACCAAATCGAAGGTTAAAGTGAAAAAAGATATGACAAACACAACAAATACCTATATTTCGTGATACTTCAATTATGAAACATGCTGTAAGTCTGATTAAAGGTGAACAATATCATATTAGAGAAGAAGTTTGTCCATTACATTATAACTATGTCATGAAAAGAGAAGATCGCTGCTCTGAAAATTAGCTTAGTTGGCTATGATAATGAAAATTAAAAAGGGCAGTTCCTATAAGGCTGATAATGGTGCCTTTAAAGCAACACATTAAAAGTGTATTGAAAGTTCTTATTCCCCAGAAATGAAAAATTAATCCTTTCATATCTGATGGCACTAAATTGTATGCCATTATTTATCACCAAATACTCATACAATACGATTGTGCATCGCAGTGTCCAACCTATAGAGCCTTTCTTTTACTACTAGGGGGGCAATTAGACCATAAATTTCTAAAGATAATGCACAATAGCCAATGAGTGATTTTTTGAAGTTCAGATTTATCCATGCGCCAACAAGAGTAACGGTCTTTTCAAAATTAATTTTTACCCGATAACTGTAGATTTTCTATTACTTTTTTCTAAAGTGATTTATATTTATGATTCATGTGATGTGATACATAGAAATTAATCTTAATGTTATGTAAATAGTACTTAGGATAGCAATAAAATCTTTTAAAAAATTTGTTTTTAATCTCAATACAAACATAAGGTTGGGATTTCTCTGTATTTTCAATAGCCTGTAGGAAAGGATTAAATGAATAATTCAATTTCATTAAATTTTGTATTACACTAATTACAGAGCATCTGGACTCAATAACAATTACATTTTATAACATTGCTAAACAGAATGTATAGCTTACATAAATTATCAGAAATTTTTAAACTTACTCTTATTCTGGAAATGCCATATTATTGTTGCATGAATTGGAGAAACTGTCAAGTTAAGCTTCCGGTCCTTCAACTCGATATCAAGATTTACAGCACCCAAGTGTGGTTTCCAGCAAAGTGTTCGATTTCCCTATATAATATTGACAGCAAGATAAAATGTAACAAAATATACCAAGGATATAAATCTGGAGAGAACATGCAATACAGCAACTAAAACTATATTACTACATAAAAAATATGAAACAATAACAATTAATAATAATAATAAGAAAGGGGTAAATGGAAGCCTGTGGAAATTGCCACAAGTATACATGATTTTTAGGTATTTTGTTAATTATGATTTTGTGATGTCCTGTCCTGTCAGGATCGCCATGTTAGGTCTTTGGTTTATTGAAATTATAACTCCAAGGAACCAATTTACAGATTGTTTATTTTTCCGTGCGTCTTACTACAACATTACACAAGCACTGTTTCCAAAGATACTAAGTGTGAACACAAACGTTTAAGCGATTTTAACTTTCAACTGACTTGCAACCCCTTCAAACTAAAACTTTCAAAACTAAAACTCGTGTCTGCCTTTCGCTTTATATAGGTGCTACAGAAATTTTCAGAATAATAGAGAGAAAGCTGTACGATGTTTCTTGAATGGCAACAATGCAGCTAACAATAAAAAATCACATTAAAACAATCAGAACTAATTACAAAAATAGTTCATAATCATCGTGAAACATAAGGATATTAAAATTAAAGATATTTACTAGTATGTACACACAGAATTATCTATATAAATCAGTCCAAACCATTGAATTGTCCTCCAAACATCATAGCTCATATCAGTATGTCGCATATTTATCATGTCGTATATTTATGTCGTTCTTTGCTCGTATTTTCTATTTATTTATTTCATAGTCATAGTAAAGATATCTGATTATTTAATGTAATTTCTTCTGAAGTTTTCTATCTTCGCCAATAACCAATGAACTTATATGCTTTGATTCCTTTTTATTTATAATGTCATAACATCTTTAATCATCCGAAGTTATACAGTTTCTTTTCAGCGAGCAACTTTAAATTCAAAACGAACACGACAAGTTCTCACCAAGTTCGTCAGTCCTGAGCTATCTTTCATCTGTTTATCCAAACGTTACCCTTAACTACCAATTTTCTCTAAGAGTAATTATTATAGTTATTCATCTCTGTTATACCACAAGTACTTACAATTACAAACTTTTAGTCAATGTTTCGTGCATAATACTGTCCTTGAACATATCACATAGCATTTGCATAATTTCTCTTCACAAAACAAAGTTCATTTAAACAAATTCACCGTTAATTACAACAAAAAAATATACAACGCCATACTTAAAAAGCTCCCAGTTTGCTACACATAATTCTTAAAATACAATTTCACTAAGGGTTTGGGTCTGAGGGCTGTTATTTGCTGCATCACAACATCATGATAATGAGAAGGGTAATGCTTTTAGGCAATTAAAATAAGGAAGATTACAAAAAGTAAATCAATTACTTGCCAGAAAGACAGGTAGTAACCAGCATATCAAAGATTGACACTATTTAGAATAACACAGTATGAAATGTTGATTCAGCACAGGGAAGAGATATGAGGCAACAGGATTGAATAGGTACACAATAATTACAAAAATAACATTGTCAAGTGGACTTACTATCATGCACTCAAGGTTATGTACATATTCTGTATTAAATTAAATTCACTACCAAAAAGCTGAAAACATTATTCAAAAATATAAATAACAAGTTGTTTTTTAAATATAGTTCAGTAAACTTTTCTGAAATTTTCTTTTAAATGCAATGTAGAAACAAAAACAAGAAAGATTTTTGTTGAAAAAATGTATTATCTTTCTTTGTAAAACTTTGACGATTTTTCAGAAGAGTATTTTCATGACATATTTATAAACTGAGTAACAGGAATGTCAATTGAATAATACATACAATTTTTGTCAGTAAAACTAACCTGCTGAAATATTAAATTTGTCAAAAACCACTAATTCAGTAATTTTGCAAAAACTATAATATCCAGATAGTCATATGATGAAGGCCACAACACGATGGCTGAAATGTTAGGTTTTAACAAATCGACGCGGCTCCACCTGGAGAACCAATATAATATCCAGATAGATTGCAATAGATTTTCTGTAAACGTTAGCAGGCTTCATACCACTGTAAATTTTGAAAGTATTTAACAGTAAATAGTTTCATTAATAGAGGAGGGATGGTTTTGTTTCATGGTTTTTTCGGCCAAATATTAAAGAAATTGTGTCTAGGGATTGCAATCCAGCAAAGCGGGATCCCGCAATCCCGCGGGATCCCGCATCATTAGACAGTCTGGCGGATCCCGCACAAAATTAAGCGGATCCGCAATCCGCAAAATCCGGCGGAAACGCCTGTCAGTCTGCGTGACTCGCTGCCCCACTCGGTCTTTATCGGATGTTTTGCACTGTCTGCCTATACCTTTCCAGTTGGCATTTGACTTATGTGAACATGCGTTTGTTTTTGTCAACCTTCGTCATTCGTAAGTAAATATATACACTTATACGTATTCATCAAAACTTACGTTTGTTTCGAGTACACATTTCTGTAATTTGAGTTATGATGCGTATTTAGTATGATTTTCTAACTATATAATTATTTTTTAAGTGTCGCACGTTTACAACTATTTATTCACGGTTTCATTATTCCCATTTTCTGTATTTACAAATAAAGTAATTGTGACAATTTCCTAATTTGCGGCTGAAAATTTGATTATTCGTTGATATGAAACTAATGTTTTCGTAATTTTAACGATCGCGTACCTATTTATTTAACAGGAAATTGTAGGCCTATTTCCTTTGACTTAATGTTGTATTGGCCGCTGCCTCAATGCGTTTCTTTGACGAAAGCCACCTTCTAAAATGTGCCGCTCAGGCTTTCGATTAATCCCTCTTCTCCTTGTTATTATTTCGACTAAAGGTAAAAAAAGTTATTATGAAATTTTCACGGGTGTATCGACGAATTGTGTTGTAGGAACACCACACTTCGACGGCTGTCTCCGCCGTCTTCCTCACATGTGTAATTTCGTGTGTTTGCAATGAAATCCGGAGATACAACCTATGAGGACTTCACTGAAATCATTCGCCGAGAAAGTCTCCTTTCTTACTAAAAAATAATAATTTCCACTCTAAAAACGTCGTTACGCCACATAAGTAAATCTGAAATACTTGACAGTTTACGTGTTGGTGAGTAGTTTCTTTTAATAACATTGAATCAACTTTAATATCAATCAAGGAATCAGGAGATATAATAATGAATCACGCAAAAAAAGGCCAAGTCTCGTGCTTGTGCAGTGACAAAAAGTTATGAGATCTTGTTCTTAGCCAAGTCTACACTTTACTTTGTGAAATGAAATCCTTTTCTCGATGTTATGGAACGTTTATTTAGAATTAAAAAAAAAAACAAAAAAAAACTCTGGTAACTTGGCAATTAAGCAAAAAATATTTTTAAACTTATGTGATGTATTTTAAGGCACATAATATGACCTATGACTCAATATTTTCCATTTTATTATTTACTTAAAAATTGGTTTAGATTAAAAAACAAAAATGTAAAACCTCGAAATACACTTAAGACACGCTAAAAAGTTTTAATGTCATTTTGCCAATCAAAATTTTGTTAACTGTTAATTTTTATCATTTAACATTAAAAATTATTTATTACTTTAATTATTATTTAATTTATTAATGTTTTAAGTAACTATGTTTTAAATATATGCGTTGAAAAACTGTTTGTACCAATCCCGCACGGATCCCGCGGGATTGGCGCAAATCCCGCGCGGATCCCGCGGGATTGAAAACACTGCGGGATTGCAATCCTTAATTGTGTCATTATCAACCAATACTCATTTCTGAGTTTATGTTTATTACTTGCAGACACTTATTTATGTGGGTGTCATTGATGAGGCCAACCATGGCATAAAGTAATTACCTGCAGATGTTGCACCTAATTGTGGGTGGCGGACATGATAGGATTAGTTGTGTTTTCTATCTATTAAAGTATTAGCAAGAGAGAGTGCCACAGGTGTGACTTCATTTAAAATGGATAAATTATGTACTAAAAAGGAAAATCCATACATTTTCAGAGTCATCAGGTTTCCAACTTATCTAAAGTAATTATTTTCTTTAGTCACCACTAAACCTCTTACAATTATTTTCACCGGCCATGATTTTTTTTTATTGTATGTTACAATTGATGAGAACTAAAGTAGTGTGCAGTTACAAGTTTTTTAGTTGATCAATTCTGACAGAGCAAGTCATAATGGAGTTGAATAAGGAAAAAACAATGTGTGCAGGCCTATATATAATTTTTTTTTTACTGAGAACAGGATTGCTTAAAAGGTAGAAAGCAAAGAATTAGGGTAGGAAATGCAAATAAAAAATGCGAGTGCCACAGACTGTAAAGGCAAAAAAACTTGACATATTCAGGCGATACTTACACTATATGGTACAGAGATGCACTGAAAGATTTTTATTTGCATTTCATTCCAATATGTACCACTGTAGTTTAACATTTATATTCCTAGCTGCAAGATAAAATTATGTTTTGTTAACCACGATTCTGTTAGGCAGATTTTGCTCATGTTGATCACCAAGAAATTGTTTCAGTGCCCTTAGAATTTGGTAGGTAAAATAGGGTATGTTTCGGTTTATACTAATTAAAGACAAAAGTTTTTACAAATTAGCAAACATTTTTTGTTGGATGCAATTCATCCATCATATTATTTCTTTGCCCCATTGGTGTTGTGACATGATCAGTTTAAGAGGCAGGCCTGTAATTAGATTATTTGTGAATTTACAACACAAATCTCAAATTCTGTGTTGACAAAGTCACGAGTATAGCTAGTAATAGTATACAATAGGACCAAAACTGGAGAAGACGGCAGAGTAGTAGCTGCATAGGTCAGCATGGAATGAAGATAAATGTCACGAAGAATTAGCAGATAAAAAAAAACTAATAGCTGTTTATGATTGTAAGATAGGGAAAGAATTTCTTGTTGAAGAATTGACAAAAGAAAAAGGAAAAAAAAAAAAGATAGAGAGAGAACCATCTAGAAGGGGAGGAAGAAACAAAATGAAACATCATAGGTTGATATGTGATATCATTTCAGTGATAACAAAATCAAATCAAATTTCAAAAGAACTTGGCAATATGAGCCCACTTATCAATATGACATGCAACCCCTCTAGCCTGTATGAATGCAGTGATTCAATTGGGAGAGGTGTTATAAAGCTGTTGTATCCTCTATTGAGGCAAGCTAGCCCACAACTGTTGTACCTGGTCCTTGATATCTTGGATACTCAAACTCGGATGGAGTTGATGTCCAAGCTGTTTCCGGTGTTTTATCGGGGACAGACAGTTCATAGACACATGTGCTATGTGTGGACGAGCAATATCCTGTTGAAAAATGAGGGGGAGTGTCTGTGACATACAATTGTGTAATCAGAGTTCTTTGGTCACTACCCGCCATGACCTGAAGACATACCCGATGGCTCCCCACTCCATGATGCCAGGAGTGCCTCTCCAAAACATTGGAAGAATGGAACATTGCCGTGGTCGCTTCCACACTCGCTGCTGATGGCCATCCAAGATAGTGCAGAATCACTGAACATAAAACATTGGAAGAATGGTCCCTTCCCCAGGTTAACACCATACTCGTAGACGATGGTCATATGTGATCGTGCAGAACTATGATTCATCACTGAACATAATGCAATGTCAATCACTGTGTTGATTCTGCACTACCTTGGATGACCATCATCAGCGATTGTGGAAACGACCATCGCAGAGGTTCCATTCTTCCAATGTTTTCGAGAGACACAGCACCGTTACTCCTGATGTCATGTTGTGGGGAGCAAATGGGTATGATTTCGGGTGACAGCTGGTATTGATTGTGGGAACTCTGATGGCACAACAGAATGTCATGGACATCCTGCATCCTCATGTGTTATCTCTTACGTGATAATATTGTGATTCCATTTTTCAACAGGACAATACTTGTCCATACATGGCACATATCTCTACAAATTTTCTGCATGATGTTTAGGTACTGTCAAGGCCAGCAAGATCTCCAGATATGTCCCAATAAAACGTGTGGGATCAACTCCGGACATCAACTGTGTCCCAGTGCCAGTTTCCAGTATATCAAGGACCAGTTACAACAGTTGTGGGCCAGCTTGCCTCAGGAGAGGATACAAAAGCTTTATGACACCTTTCCCAGACAAATCAATACATATAGAAATTCAGCGTGATTTG
This sequence comes from Vandiemenella viatica, assembly GCA_031002005.1. NCBI lineage: Eukaryota > Metazoa > Arthropoda > Insecta > Orthoptera > Morabidae > Vandiemenella > Vandiemenella viatica. The sequence continues at coordinate 71,343,592 of JARYHS010011408.1, forward strand.
GATATTATTTTGGCATGGTGCGCCGAGTGGCAACTTACGCTTAATTGTAAAAAGTGCAAGACAGTGAGTATAACTAACAAAAAGAATACGATTGTTCAGAAATATGAGTTAAACAATTCAGTTATTGATATGGTTGATTCTATGAAATATTTGGGAGTAACAGTACAAAGGAACATGAAATGGGACTTGCACATTAATTCATTAGTAGGTAGAGCTAATTCTAGGCTGCAATTCATAGGTCGAATCTCGAAAAATTGTAATGAACAAACAAAGGAGATAGCGTACAAATCTATTGTGCATCCACATTTGGACTATTGTTGTGCCATTTGGGATCCGTTTCGTAAGCGGTTGATCGAAAGTATACAGAAAGTACAGAGAAGAGCCGCTTGATTCGTGAGCGCTTGCTACAGTCCTCATGAAAGCATCACAGAACTGATTAGTAGACTAGGCTGGGAGTCTCTGGTAGATAGACAATGCACATTTCATTTAAACTTATTGGTAAACATGTGTGCTCCCACTTTCACTTACAAGTGTAGTGAAATAATTCGTCCACCAACCTATTTGAGCCAGGATGACAGGAAAGATAAGATTAGAGAAATAAGGTGCCGCAATGATTCTTATATGAATTATTTTTTCCCTCGTACCATTAGGGATTGGAATGCACAACAAAGAGATCAGCTTTGGTGCTGAACACCCTCTGTCAGGTTCAAGGTTTAAAAAATAATTGGATTTTCATTTTTTTTTTAAAGAATTTTGTCTTTATCGGCACTATCCCCTTCAAAATAGTCCACATTAGATATTATGTACTTATGCCAGCACTTCTTCCAATCCTCAAAACACTTCTGGAACTCAATCTTTGGGAAAGCTTTGAGCTCTTTCAGCAATGCACTTTTAATTTCATCTACACTTTTAAAATAACAGCCCTTGTCTCAGAATGTTTTACGTTTTTAGATGTTAAATAAAAAACAAAATATCAATTAACTCTCGTTTTATTTAATGTTAATTTAAAGAGCAATTCTTGAAGTTTATTTATGAAAAACAACCATTTGCAAATGCACACCATTCATTTGTTGACACTCATTTAACGTGGACCTAAAATTTTCAATAACTCGCTGGAGCATCGCTCTTGGAATAGAGTTGATTTCTTCAGTGATTTTTTGCTTCAAAACATTCAGGTTGGGTAGCAATGGATTCTAAACTTTGCTTTTTAGGTAGTCCCATAGGAAGAAATCAGCAGGCATTAAATCAGGGCTGCTCGGTGGCCAATTGATGTCTCCTCGGCGAGTTATCACTCTTCCAAGGAATAAATCATGAAGACCAGCTAATGAGTCATTTGTAACATGAGAAGTGGCTCCATCTTGCTGGAAAAAGGTGTTGCGGTTGTAGCCCTTCTGGTTTTGCGTTTCTGTAGCCAAAAAAGTCCGGATCATATGGCAATATCGGTCAGAATTAACGGTCTGAGTTCGACCTCGGTCATCCTCAAAAAAATAAGGACCGATAATTCCTTGACTTGATATGGCAGCCCAAACAACAACTTTTGGCGAGTGCAGGGGCATCTGATGCAGTTCTAACGGATTCTCGGAAGCCCAGTATCTGCAATTTTGTTTATTCACATGACCGTTGATGTGAAAATTCGATTCGTCGGAGAACCAGATGTTATTGAAACTCCTAAAATGGTTTTTCATTGTCCTGCAGAATTCGACTTGTTTATCAGGATCATCAGACTTCATTTCTTGAACAATAACAATTTTAAAGGGGTGAAAATGTAAATCTTTCGAAATAATGCAATGAACCGTAGATTTGTTCAAATTAAGAGAAGCTGCCCGCAATCTCAATGACTGTCGTGGGTCGTCCATAACAGACTCTCGAACGCGATCGACGTTCATGCTCATTCTTGATGTCCTTTTACGCCCAGACGATTTGTCCGGCATTGTATTCCCAGTCTCTTCAAACTTGCACACCCAATGCTTAATTAAATTGGCACTTGGCACATGTCTTAAGCTTTTTAAATTAAAATGTGTCCTGTAGAGACGACGAACAACAGTGTAGGAATCGTTGTTTTTATAAAACGCTCTCACGCAAAACGCGCGCTGTAATCCCGTGAAACGATTCATGGCTACTAAACTTAACAAGCCGGCCAAGCGTTTGAGTCCACTCCTCCCCCTTCCCCCCTGCGACCTACGGTTGGCGCATATTGGTCAATTCAAAAACGAAAAACATTCTGAGACACCTTTTATTTATTTTTGGGTACAGAAAAAAGTCACATGGGGCCATGTCTTGTGAATATGAAGGCTGGGGCACCATTACAGTGTTGTTTTTTTGCCAAAAGTTCACAAACAAGCTACAATGTGTAAGCAGGTGCATTATCACGATGCAAAGGCCATGAATTGTTTTGCTACAAATTTGGGAGTTTTCTTCATTCTGCTTCATTCGAACAGCGTTGAACTTGAAGGTAGTATTCCTTATTGATCTTGTGCCAAGAACTCGTAGTGCACTATGCCATAAACATCAAAGAACACAGCATAACCTGAATTGCAGAGTATATATGTAGATGTAGATTTGATTGAACTTGTCGGGCTTTTTGCCTCCATTTTGACGAATGAGCATTCGTTTCGATATCATACCCATAAACCCATGTTTCATCACCTGTTATGAAAAGTTTCAATACAGTAGTTATGCATTGTTGCTGACCTCATTTAGCGATTCCTGAGAAAACTTCCAGTCGCTGCTGTTTTGTTCAAAACTCATCACTTTTGGAACAAATTCTGCTGCAACACATTTCGTACTCAAAACAGATAGAAAAAAATTTCATGGCGTATGCCAACATCATCAATTTCTCTAATTGTGATTCAGTAATTGTTCAAAATCATTTCTTTCTCTTTTTCCATGTTTTCATCAGTTATAGATGTGCCAGGAAGACCCATATTCTCGTCATCTTCAAAGTCTTCATGACCTTGAAAATGCTTATACCATTTGTAAACCCTTGTTTTACTCAAAGCAAATTCACCAAAATCAATATTAAACATTTCTAAAATTTTGTTGCAGTTAATTACATTTTTATAACAAAATTTAACACAAATTCTGATCCATGATTTATACAAATGAAAAACTGCCGACTGTATAAAAACACGTTATCCTTTTAACAGCTGACAAGACTAAACATCCAATATAGCTCAAAATGTATACATACTTTTTAGACATGTTTGCCAACACAACAATGAACAAATCGTGCCAACTGGACTAATATAACCTGCAAAATTTCACAATCCCCATTACTTTTTGAACACATCTTGTATCTTGGCATAATATTTGATAGCAAACTAAACTTGTCCTGACATATTGGGCAAATTGTAGGAAGAGGTTTAAAAATCCTTCATTAATTGGAGAGGGTGATAAATGGTATATCAGAGAATAGATGAAATTGGCTTATAAAACTTTGTTCAGAGCACTGCTTTAAGGTAGTAGTCTACAGCACTGGCAAAAATAATAACCAAAGTTTCTTCTAAACTTCAAATCTATGGTACCATGACAAGATGGCTCTTCTTTAATCTCTCAATACAACTTCTACTACTATCTATAGACAAAACTTTAATGAGAAACAGGTAAGCTGTCAAGCATATGTATATGATGTGGAGTTTTATGCCATCTTACAAGAAGACATGAACAAAATTACAAACACTATAAAACATTTCCAAGTAGCAATGAATGCAAGAGTAAATGTTGATTAAGTCTGTACTTCTTCACATTTGTATAGGACCCATGGGCCTCGAACTTTTTTTTATGAACAAAGTAACCAGATATATGAACGTAGGCATACAACTCAAGGAAAACCTATTAAAAATGTCAGCAAATAACTGGATGAACATTTTAAATTAAGTCAGAGCACTTCTACATATACAGTTTCAGGAGTCTCAATACAGTGCAAAATCAAGGATGATGTTACATGCTTCCTAGGCAGAATGAGTTTCTTAGCTTAGGTGTTACCAGCAACTGAATCTATTGTGAAAAATCTTTGGAAAGCTTTTTTGTTGGTTATTTGAAACTTTGACTTGTCCAAAATTAAAGGGAGCTCAACATGAAGGCTAGATACGAGTCTCTACTGATACATGCAGTAGCTGAAAGGCTGTGACAGCTACAGTTGCACATCCTCTGTTATAGTTTATTACAAGCCACAAAGAATAAAAGCTTTAGATTACCTAGACAAAAAAGGGAGGAATTTACAGCATCTCAGAGTTCAGTTATTTAAAAACAGTTATTTCCACATGCACACTGAATCACCTCCCCCGAAGACCACAAGGGATATTTACAAGAGACTTTCATCGAATGTTGGAAAGAATAATGTCGAATTAAAGTATCCAAACACTAACTGGCCTCCTGTATAGCAAACAATTTATAATACAACTAACCACAAAGCCCGTCAAAAATGACGTGTTTGGGGTATTCTGGCAATTAATTTCTGTTTACTTGCATACCTAATCAGAATTGTTTTGAAATAAAGCTCAATGTGCTGTAATTTCTCGTCCATTGTGATGTAGTGAAACGTTTCAGTTGTCTACTTAATGCAGGTCGCATTTCAGTCTAACCACAATCTTCGCTAATAATGCGATGAAGATCGATGTGTTAACGGATGATATAGGTTACATACAGTCAGTGGCGTAGCTAGGTCAATAAGGGCCCCGGTGCAAAAAGTTTATTTTGGGCCCTCAGGCCAGACGGGCGACGTTATTTTTGCTTTGTGTGCTGGTAGGGGCCCCCTGAACTGAGGATGGGGGCCCTTGAATTGTTCTTTAGGGGCCCCTTAGCGAGGGCCCTTAGTGAGGGGTTCCTGTGATCTCAGGGGCCCCTTAGACGACGGTAGAGCTAAAAAAAAAAGGTCGCCAGTTTGCTGTGAAGGCTCGTGGGCCCTCTAAACTGCGCTTAGGGGCCCCTTGAGGTATGCTCGGGGGCCCCCTGAGCGTGAGGGCCCCGGTGCACTGCACCGCCTAACCGCCTAGCCCCATAGTAGCTACGCCCCTGCATACAGTTGAAATAATGACCACAGTGAAAACGAAGGATGCTAAATTAAATCATAACAAATTCAGTGTTCTGGCAAATCATTTCTTAGCAACTGCTTAAATAAACACAAAAATAAAACATAATATAATTCCTATTGCCTTGCGCAATAACAAAATGTTTCTGTTGCTATCCTAATCCAGGTTGCATTTCAATCTAACAAAAGGCAGTTCTATCATTACCGTGGCGCCACAATCTGATGATGAATTCTTGTAGAACTCGACGAAACAAATCGAAAATAAAGTTCCATTTTTTGATATCTTTCTTGGTTTTCGAGATATAGCATGTTGAAAATCAATTATAACTGTGATTTTGGTGAAGTTTCCTCTGGTCCAGGACATATTTCAACCTAACAACAACCACCAGGAAGAAAATAAACCACATATAGTGTATTTCCACCGTGTACATATAGCGGTTTTTGGTAATTTGTTTTTTCTGGTCCAGGCCAGATTTCACCCAAACCACCTAAATTTTGAGATACAATATCTCGAGAACTAAGCGAGATATGGAAAGAAAATATATTCTTTGTTTTCGATTTGTCTCTTCGAGTTACATACGACATCATCTTCAAATTTGGTAATGTAGAAATTTTTTTCTGTTCCAGGCCGCATTTCAACTTAACCACGTCAATTTTGAGATACAATATCTCGAGAATTAAGTGAGATATCAAAACATTTTATTCTCTACTTTCAGTTTTTTTTGTCGAGTTACATAAGAATCCATCAACAAATTGCGTCTTCACGGTTATCATAGAATCCCTTAACGACATACAGTACTACGCTAAACCATGCAGGTAATATTTCCTTCCTCCATGCGCTAAACATGCCGCCAGAGAAACAATACTTCCGTTACACGCATATTAATACATATACTTATCACATTTTAATGGTCACATTGCATGGCGAAATAAACCAAATAAAAAATCTATAAGGGTTCTTCAATCTTAATTTTTTATATTCGTTATTCAGAATTATACTAACACATTTGAATAGCTGACACAGTTACATGCAGCTGAAATAAGGCATCAGTAAAACCAAAGAAAATTAAAAATAAATCTTAACAACTTACGTCATTCCAACGTAATATTAGTTTTAATGGGTGGAAGGTGATTTTTTCCACCGGCCGGAAACTGGTATCTACTGCCCTGTTGAAATTTGTATCAATTGCTTCGTTATAATGGCATCTTCTTCACATTTGCACCCTCCTTTTTTCGGAAAAGTCGCCATGAATTAAATTAAAAAATCGGAAATGTAAAACGCTCCGCAACCGAAAAATGTTAGCAACACTTTCGTTAGAACGAAGTAATGATTTAAGTAACAGAAAAAAAACTAATAACAATCTATCAAAACTGCCGCTAACATTGCGAAAATTAACTTACATATATGTGATTTCAACGAATACTTCTACATAAACTAATATTAAATAAATCAAGCAACTAATAAGTAAGTACTGTCAGTTAATTTATTCGTGGATGCCTAGAAATGTTATTAAATAACGTGGGTATTTCTCTGCAGTTGCTTAACTAATCAGAATTGTTACAAAATAAGCTCATTGTAATTTATCGTTCATAGTGCTGTAGCAAAAAGCTTCAGTTGTCAACTTGGTCCAGGTTGCATTTCAACTTAACCATAATATCCACTAAAATTTCTGATAGAAAAGCAAAGCTTCAATCACGCGCAAATTAATACATTCCTTGCATCGCGATATAAACTTGATCCCAAATCTTCACAGGTTCTGACACATTTCTTTCTTAATACCTATGATGAAGATCGATATTTTAACGGCTAACAAAGCTTACAGCGGCTGAAATAATGACTCCAGCAAGAACGAAGGATGCTATAAATAAACCTTAACAACTTAAGCTATGCCATGTAATATTTCATTGTGGTTTAGGCCGTATATATCACGAACATTTGCAACTTCTTTCATTTGAACCATGTAATGTTTCAGTAAAAAAAACAAAAACAAAAAACGGATAATTAATATGCCAATTTAAACGCACACAGTTTAAATTAAAAAAACTAAATTATTCATGCCTTCTGCGTTAACGTCAAATGCCACTTGTAATTCTGATCCATGCTAGTTATACTCTAACCAAACTTTTCGCAGCACTGATGCTCGAAATACAAAGCTTTTATCTTACATATCTATGGTCAAAGAATTTAAGGAATACTTCAATATATCAAGAGAATATTACGTAAATATAAGCATCTAATGATTGATATATCGATTTTAACGCAATACATACTTTTATTTCAGTGTTATGTGAGTTAATTTATTCACTGTTGCTTGGAAATGATATTAAATAACGCGCACTCCCACAAATAATATCGTAAAGCGTGACGTCATAGCGCAACATCATAGGTTGACGTCACCGCGTGACATGACGTAGGTGCGACAACGCTACATCTTGTGTATTATACTAATAGATCCTTCCATTTGAACCGATGTATTTCTGGTGCAAAACAATTAACGAAATAATTCCAACAAATGAGAAACTGTTCAGAATACATGGCTTGGTAAAAGATAGATGTTAAATGTGGTAACACAGACAGCTTTCAATGCCAATTTTCATGTGACAAAGCACAATGTATCTGGATATGGCTCAGATCAAAGTTGGCACAACATGACGGAAGTACAGTAAGCAGGAAATCATCAGGCCAGATGATGTACATTGACTGGCAAGGAAACCCGATTCTACAACATGGTTTGAGGTATTCAGTATTACATATTTGCCAACAGGATGAAAAAATAACATCGATTATATTTCCTTTATGGAGAGAGAAAGGCAACTTCTCCCCATCATGTCAGCTCATATGAATAAATGTTGTATTTTCTAGTCAAGGGTGAAGATTTAGAAATCCCATGACGGTACCCCAAAATTTTGCTGAAAGTACAATGTTTAGCTTTCTAGGTCATGCATCAAGGAGAGTGATTTTAGGTAACACCTCAAACATATGGAAAACTACATTGGTGATGCACAGTCACCATGTGAGACACAAGTGCTGAAGATAGCTTTTCTTTTGTCTAAGTAATGGTTTAGAAATAATAATTGATAAAATTGCAATGGAGTGCACACTGCGGTGGCAATCTTCCTACACACCCATCCTTCCCCCTTCCTCCTCCAGTCCACTTTTGCCCATAACAAATTTTTACTTTAAATTCTTTCAGTGTTTTCAGAAAATTATTCATCACTTTTCTTGGCAATCCCTTACACTCTTTCCTACAAAAGAAATTTTTCCCACACCCTTATGCCTGAATTCAAGTGCCAGCTTGTGGTAATGGTCATCTTTGCTCTTCCAAGCACCTCTCTTAATTTTCCCACCAATATTGGCCTTGTGCATTCCCATGACTCTCTTCACCCTCCTCCTATCCTCCAATGAATCCCACCCCAGCTCCTTTATCATATTAGTTACCGATTGTGTTTTGCAGTAATTTCCAAAGATAAATTGGATAGCCCTTCTCTGCACTCCCTCCAACTCCTGTATTTGTTATCCAAAATGTGGGTCCCAGACTACACCACCATATTCCAGCAGTGGTCTGGCTAGAGTTTTGTACCCATATTCTCTTACTTCTCTAGTGCATTCCCTCATCACTCTTTCTACAGGTGAAGGATTTTGAACCCTTTCCCTAATACCTGTCCAATGTGTCCTGCCCAGTTAAGTCTGCTATTCAATGTTATACCGAAGTATTTACATTTTGAGTCTTTAATAAGTAGTTCCTTCCCCACTTTATAATCATAATCAACCTCTGTGTACATAATAAGCTGGCCCTTCTTTGCATTTATCTTCATGCCATGTTGACTCACCCAGCTAGTTATCCTATCTAGACCACCCTGCGGGTGTCTACAGTCTTCCTTTTATATGACATTATGTCAGCTGCAAACAACCTAACTTCTGACAGTAAACCATTAACACAATAATTCATTAGAATAATGAACAGCAATGGTCCCAATACACAACTTTGTGGAACTCCCATGTTCACTCCTACTTCTTTTGATACTGCATTTCCTAACCTGACTTTTTGCTTTCTACCTTTTATGAATTCTTCTACCCAGCAAATCACTTTCTCGTCCAGTTTTTACCTTATTCACTACCATTTTATGGCTCACTCTGTCAAAAGACTTTGAAAGGTCTGGTGCTACAGTATCAATTTGGCCTCCCTTGTCCATTTCATCCAAAATATCTTGCATATATCCAACTAACTGAGATTCTCATGAATATCCTTGCCTAAAGCCATATTGCCTACTTCAAAACCACTTACGCTCCTCACATATATCTCTGACGAGGTAATATTTCAAGATAAGGAACACTGTCACATCTGGCCATCCTTAAGAGATCTGTAGTAATATTATCCACACTGGCCCCTTTACAGTTTTTTAGATTCCTTAGTTCTGCCATGATATCTGCATATTTAATTTCAAATTTTCTAATCTGCTCACTTCTAACTGTGCAGATAGGCTCGTTTTCTGATGTAACCCGTACTGTTTCTATTGGTCTCACTGAACCAGTTACTTAATAACTCTGCCTTTATTAAATCCTTACTTCTCCATGCTAATCTATAATTGCCTCAACACCCCTCTTCCCCTCAGTTTTCTGATATAGCTATAGAAATTTCTAGATGCATCAGTCAGAGGTCCTGCTGCACCAATAATATTCTTCATAAACTCATTCTTGTCCAGTTTCTTTAACATTATTAATTCCTTGGTTAGTTGTTTCAAGAATTCCCTACTGCCTTGCTGTTTCTCAACTCTTATCTTTTTATCTCACCAACCTCTTTAACCATCTCACCTCCCTGTTTTAGCATGTACTTCTCTTTATTTTCTGTTTTGGAATAAACATTTCTTCACCCTTTTTTTATTATTTCCTTGAACTCTTACCATTTCGTCTCCACTGTACTGGTGCCATTCTTCCATTTAATAAAATTAACCCTGAAATATCTTTTCAGTTCCGAATTTTGTGCTTTTTTATAATTGTATCTATTTCCCCCTTCAATTCTGGCCACTGATTTACTGAATCCCCTTATATCCATCAAAACTGCCTTGTAATCACTTATTCCTTCAGTTACTTGACACCCGATAAGGTTATCATCAGGCTTTATTAGGAAGAACCCCCGGTATCTTGTTTCCTGTTATCTTGGTTGTCCGGGTTGAACCGCGTCAATTTATGAAAACCTAATGAAAGTCCTCTGAAGAAGGCCGCAAAATTATGGCTGAAATGTTAGGTTTTCATAAATTGATGCGGTTCAACCCGGACAACCAAGTTAACATCGACAATGAACGCGGAAGTCTGCGGACCCATCTTGTTTCCTGCTCAACCACCTGTCTAAACCCTTCTTCCCTTACTAAGGTATTTGAAAATCTCTGTTCCTTTGTGTTATTAATCTTATTTCCTACCCAGTTGACACCTTCTAAGATCAAATCCCTACCAATAATGACCATTCTATGCTCACTTCTGAACTATGAATATGAATTTAGTTTCTCCCCAAGAGCCTTATCTTTATCATTCATTTTTCCACTACAGTATGCAGCGAACACCCTGACTTTTTCTTTTTTATTTCCCCAGAAGTCTACTCCAAGTAACTCATGGCCATGATCTCTGAACACCAGTGAACTGTGTATTGTGATTTATTTGCATGTGTGTTTTCTTGATTGAGATTTGAAAAGAAGTTCCGAGTGACCTTTGTTTATCACCCCTTTAAGAATCATAACATTCTACTGCTGCCAAGTAGAACAATAGTCCTCCCATGAAGATCTGAGAGAACCTCCTGTTAAATTGTGTCTTCAAAGCAAGGTGAACAGATTGAGGTATTTACAGTAGACAGCAAAGAGGAAGCAGCTAAGGAATGTCTCAAACACTGTTTATAATCCACAAGCTCAAGGAGGATGCTAACAAGTCAACCTCTCAGATGATAAGTTATAGATCCTCACAATGCAACCAAGCTTCTTCATCCAGTCACTTTTTCAATCTTTAGATAGACAAGATTATTTTCAGTAATATCTTACACTTTAATTCAACCTAATTTCTTTAGGAAACTTAAGTAATTTGCATTTCATAAGTTTGTAGTATGAGCCTAAAATTGTTCTGGTATTTCTCATAAAAGACACATATGAATCAATATCTGTATTAGCTTAACTTTTTAATTGATTCACTTAGTATTACTGTGAATCTTCATAGAAAAATCATGGCCTAGTTTTGAAAATCTAAATTCATGATTATCTCAAAAAATTATGATATTGGCTGAAAAGAGCTCAGCACCAGTACCGAAGAAAAGTTTTATTTTTTAGTGTATTTATCCATTTGTGTTCTGACCAAATAGCTTTATATTTTTATGTTCTCTTACATGATGTAAATTCCAAGACTAATTTTACATTTTATTTCAACTTGAATATTTTCATAAAATTTGGGCACTGGTTGATGAGGTCACATGACCCCTTTCAAGTCAGTCATAACTCATTTGCAAGCATGTATGAGTGAGTCAGCACCAGAAACCATACTTTGAGTACAAGAAAAAGTTTTTCTCCAACCATGTCAAACCAGCTTTCCTAAGTAGTATGATCCACGAGTTTTTTTCAAACTGAAACATCGCAGCAATGGCTCATTTTAGGCGAGTTTCATTTTTTATGAAGGAAGATACAGTTATTTCAACCAGCATGCTAATTTTATTTTAAATCAATTTTGTTAGAGTATGAACCACTACTAATTGCTGAAGATATTTTAATCAGTCTTATTTGTATAAAAGGTAGAGAAGCATTAGATTTTTTAATTAAATTTTGCCGAGTCAAACTTGCAATCTCAAGTGCTATTTTGGTCATAATTGAATAATTTATCTAACTTCAGCTTGTAGTCGGATGATGGCTCAAAAGTAATGTTTACAATGACGAAAAATGAAATATATCAAACAGTGACTTATTTCAAGCAACCATTCCATTTTAATTTATTGTGAATTAGAACTGAAAAAGTATCTATCCCTACACTTCCTGTTGGATGTCAACATATCGAATCTGCATATTTAAGAAGTGACTGTATTATATATTTTCACCAGGTAGTCAGCAACTAGTTAGACATCCAATAATTGAATGGTCCTGTACACATGGTAGGGAAAGATGCAATGGAACTAATGATTTAAAAGAGTTACATAGAAATGAAATAATGCTTATTATTAATAATCAACCCCTTGATCTATATTGTTTAGTATTTCAAACAACATATTCAATGAATTTTTAATGACTATTTGTTGATCAACTGTGTTATTACAATCAGCCAGGACTAAATGCAACGACTGAGGCATTAATTGCATAAGCACTTATTTACCCAAATTTGACTAGGCGTGCTTTGACTAAAACAATGAATACATTATAATGGAATAACCTACCTTCAACGTTTCAAATGCTTGTGTGTACGCTAGCATATGTTCCTTTACAAAAGGTGGAAGCTCCAATGTGTCCCCTTTAAAAGGAGGCCAAAACTGAGCAGACAATATCATTGCACGAGCAGGAAACTGCTGCTAAAATGGGAAATATAATTCACAAATTCTATTCACATTTATTAAAAGAAATATCTGTTTGAATAATTCCAGTCCTGACTGACCTGTTCACTAAGATTGTAATTTGGGTCTGAATGGATATGTGCATTAATCCTTTTTGAATCATACACATCCTTCAACATGACTTCACAATAATGCAGTTGAGACTCGCCAAACCTGCAAAAACATAAATCTTATACAATGAAAGAAGGTTTCTTTTCAATTATGGATTCACAGTTCATGGGAAATGAGATCACTGGAGCCAGGACACCAGTAAGTGGATGCCATGGATGGAAAATTAACTATGGTCCTTATACAGAAACTATTCTAGCATCTGACAGCAGTCATTTTTGGAGACCATAGAACACCGAAATCAAGGTAGCTGGACAAGGAATGTCAGGATTGAATAATTACATTCACCCACCAGACTTGTGAAGAAAGAAACTATATAAAACTTATATGTAAACTTTCATTTAGCAGCAAATTGACTCTTTCACACCTTTCGAGCAAAAAACAGAATCCTCATGGATTTGCTCATGTGTCTGCCCATCCTCATGACTTAGAAATTTGTAACTATGCACTACTTTAGTTCTTACTAATTTTAATATGATAACATAAGATTTAGAAAAAGTGTGAGGTTCAAAATAATTTACAAGGGTTTAAAAGCAGGGCTAAAAGGAAGAAATTTCTTTAGATAATCATCACGAGTACTAAATGCTATTCTTAAAATGTTTGGATTTTCCTTTTTTGTTTCAAGACTGGTAGAAGCTATTGGTGAGAAAGCATTTATTAAAAAAATACTATTTCCGCATTTATTTCTGAAACAACTGATAAGAAAAATTCTTTGAAACTGAAAGTGACATGTAGCCTCCTGAAAATTACAGGAAAACTGTTGCAAAACTTCTGAAGTTTATGATTTTTGCAAAATAACTATTTGATCCCTCTGCAGACAATTTTTTTTAGTGATAAAATACATATGCATCATCTGATTGGGAATTCCGTTAATCAAATAATAAATAAGTCCTAAAAACCATTTTTTTAAATATTCAACTGAAATTTTCTTGAGTTGAAAGAACATTTAGGGGACAATTTGGAAAATTATTAAAAGATTTTCAGTGAAGATTTTAAATGAAAGGAGAATATCATGAAAATAAACTAGGAGAAAAAGGGAACATCTAAAAGGGTTAAATACGGTGTTTTTTACTATTAAAAGCAGTGAACTTTCAGTGATTTAATTTTACAACCGGCTAAATTTTATTCAATGTTAAAAGCATTATAACTAAATTGATTTAGTGACAGATAAACTCAAGGAATAACAACAAAGAATAATTTTTACATGGCTCCTAACAAGGACTAAACTGAATCAGTAATTTTGAACTCCAGTTGTCCATGGTGCAGACTGTTACTCTGGTGGTCTCCTAGTTAAGGCAGGGTATACATTGAGCTGCGTGGTGCAGTATGGGTAGCGCAGAGCAGGACAGGGCAGCATGAAAAATTAAACCGTGTTGGGCAGTTGCCCACATATATTAGACTGCAGTTTCGTGTGGCAGTTAACCTTTCTTTTTTTTCCTACTTATTGCTTTACGCATCGTTGACGGCTAAGGTCATTAGAGGTGGGATGAGACTGGGGACAAGGAACGGGAAGGAATTTGGCCGTAGCCTTTTTGAAGGAAGCATCCCGGTATTCACCTGGAGTGATTTGGGGAAACCATGGAAAACCCAAATCTGGATGCCTGTACAGGGAATCGAACCGGCATCCTCCCGAATGCGAGGCCAGAACGTTAACCGTTCACCCACCATGCTCAGTGTGGCAGTTGACAAAGACATTGTTGTGTAGTGTGAAAAATGTGACGAAAAGTGTAACCAGAAACATGTAGAGGGAATACCTTGACTTGAGTTTTGAGGCAGACAGGGATGCCAAGCATGAAATATTGTTATTACTTTATCAAAATCTGAGGAAGGTAAAACTGTGGAAAAGATTTATGAAAAGAAGCAGCTCTCATCGGGTTTTTGCACTGACAAGAGAATTCTCCAATAAAAGATTTATGCATTTTTTTGGATGACTTGAGCGGAGTTTGAAGAGGTTCTTAATATAATCCAACCTATTATTTACACGGCAACACTTAAACACCCAATGCCACTGAAGAAAATCTGGTAGTATTTTTGAGGTAATTCTTTTGTATTTCATATGATTTTTTTTATTTTTTTTAAAAGAAAACTACGTAATAGGACTTGGAATCAAAAAAGTAGAGTTCAACAAATTATTCTGGTATCTGTGAATTATCTTCACATGAATCTTCTATCTCTCTGTAGGAGATGGACGGTGGTTGCCTTGACAAGGAATAGGGTGTACCAGCAGAAAATTTCAGTTTAGACGGGAGTGTGCCACTGCAAGAAGAAAGTACTTCTCAGGGAGACTATTGAATGATGAAGTAAAAATAATGAGTAAACAAACAATGTAATAATATGTATCAATCTTTTTTTTATATAAAAAATGAACTCAAAATGAGAAAATACAAGTGAAAGTTGTGAGTGCACAACTATTTGATAATAAATGCCGAATCTACTCACCACCTGAGCTCATTTTGCGATCCTCGTCCAATTTTTTTTTTTTTTAAATTTACTTTTTACGTAATTTGAATGGTTGGTACAATAATCACCCAATCCATTTTTCTTTAAAAATGAGTCTAAAATAAATTCAGATTATAAATAACGCAAGAATGGTAAGGGTAAAAACCTGCGCGAGTGAGCTTCGTGGCACGTTTTGTTTGTCGTGACCACAATGTGGTGCAGTCCACATGCGTCACAGTATTGCTGTGCCCTGCTCTGAAGATAGAGCATCAGAAACTGTGCTGCCCCACCTGCATCAATTGCGTGTCAATGTGCACCCAGCCTAAAGGTGTGATATGAATTATCATACAACCAGTAAAGTAAAAAAATAAGGACTTCTATGTGACAACACTAACATAGAAAAAAATTAAAGTGAGTTATGTGATTATTTAGGCCATTTTTGTTAGGAAAAGTAAGAGAAATATTTTATTAAAAAATTTGAATTTCTTAATAAATTATAGCATGTCAAAATTGAAGCATTGATCAATTTATTCCTTGGAAAAATAAACTTTTGAATTAAAGGAAACAATATGCATCAGATAGAGCAAAATTCTTTTATTTCTTTGATTTATTTAAAGATCAAAAGCAAAATTGAACTATTTTGGAAAAACACAAAACAGGCAGTAAAAAATGTTATTTTAAAATAGTTGAATATAAGATACTTATTTACTAGAGGCCATACAGAATCAAATCACTGAATGATACATTAAGCATATCAGATATTTTTAAAAAGAATGTTTCTGAACTCCAGAACCAAAATTGGGTTATAATGACACTAACATCCTTGCCTGAACGCCACTCTTAAGTGTATTTTTTTTTTTTAAATGGGATTTTTACCTGACCTTCACCTCTGGCAAAGCTTAGCTTCATTCATGTAAAAATGCTTTAGAACACTCCATGGTTTGGATTCCATATGAAACTATAGTTCCCCATTACTCTGTAGGATTACCAAGATGCATTAAGGTGGCCATAACAAGAGATGCACTGAAAGGCAAATAGAAAACTGTGCCATTCAGAATCTGAACCCTTCCGGGACATGATGGCTAATAATGTAGTAAGAATTTAAAGATGTTGTAATTTTACAACTTATTCCCAATTTTTAAGGAGAAATGAAATTAATGTATGCAATCATGGGAAGAAAAGTAAAGAGAGTCATTAACCATTTCATTTAAATTATTTTGAACTATATGGAAAAATAAACATATGGTACCAATAAACTCTGACAAAACATTTAATTTATACTGCCACTATTTCATACATTAATTTGTGATGCAACTAAGGAAAATGGAAGCGGCTTCTAGGCGATATAAATAAGAAAAGAAAGGGAAATTAACCCACCACATACCAAAGCGGACGGATGCGATGAGAGAACACTAATGCTGACAAACAACTACACAATATTTCGGCATCTGCCTTGCTCACAAATAGAAAAACGGGCCATTAGGCTCGGAACGTGTGTGCACAACGAACGTTACCTAATGACTAACCGTGTAGTGGGGGGGGGGGGGGGGGGGGGGAACGGATAAGGAGTAGACTATCGATATCGGTATACAATGTCTGAGATAATATATTTAATATTTTGGCAGGCGATGGTAAAATGAGCAAATGTAGTAATGGTACGGTATAAACATGGCGGAAAAAAAAGTAGTGATGGGTTAATTGGAATTTAACGGTGGTTAAGTCCAGGTGGGTGTCTCGTATCCAGGATATTCTGGTACGCTAGTTGCCATCTCCGGAATTCTGCTGCAGTGGTGCTGTCAGGGAAAACTGACTGCTCTCACAGTGAAACAGTTGTTGAGGTTGTTGGAATCATGGCTATTGGCATGTTCTGGTACTGGAAGGTACAGGTTACGAGTATGGACTGTTTGTCTGTGGCCATTCATTCTAACAGAGAGTTGCTGTGTGGTGAGGCCTATGTAAGAACTGGTGCAAAAGTGGCAAGTTAGTTGGTATATAAGATGAGTGGTTGAACAGGTGGCATGTCCAATAATGGGGAAAGTTTCTCCTGTGGTGGGATTGGAATGTGTAGTGGTGGGTGGAAGCAAGCTGCAGGTTTTACAGCGGGGTCTATTACAAGGATAAGATCCATATGGTGCTTTTGGAGAGTCTGTTGGAGGGTATTTGTGGACTAAGATGTTCTTAAGATTGGGTGGTCTGCTAAAACATGCACAAGGGACATTGGGTAGAATTTTGGGTAGGAGAGTACGCATTTCCGGAAATGAGCGAAGGAAGTCATACCCCTGTCGCAAGATATGGTTGATGGACTCGAGGCCAGGAGAGAACTGAGTGACAAAGGCAGGGATATGGTTGGTTTTTGTAGGAGACAAGTGAGAGTGGTTACGTGGAGGGTGATTCATCGCGCGGGAGATCTGTTTATGTACAAGATCCCTGGGGTAACAACGGGAAATAAGGGCTTGGGATAGGTTTTGTGAGTATTGATGGAGAGAATTAGCGTCAGAGCAAATGCGACTTCCATGGATGGCAAGGCTGTATGGGAGGGAACGTTTGGTATGGAATGGATGGCAGCTATCAAAGTGTAGATACTGCTGTAAATTAGTGGGTTTGATGTGGACTGCAGTATGAAGGACACCGTGCCTGAGCATGATGTCAACATTGAGGAATGTGATGTGTGAGCGGGAGTAAGTCCAGGTGAAATTGATGGAATTGTTGCTATTGTTAAGGGAGTGGAGAAATTCAAGGAGGTGATTTTCGCTGTGGGTTCAGATCATAAATATGTCATCTATGTATCTGAACCACACAGTGGGTTTAAAGGGAGTGTTGTTCAGGAAACGTTCCTCCTGACGACCAAGGAATAAGTTGGCATAGGATGGGGCCCTGCGGGTGCCCATGGCGGTACCGCGGATTTGGTGATATACTACAGAATTAAAGGTAAAGAAATTTTTGGAGAGAACTATATGGGCCAAGGTTGAAATGAAGTATGTACTAGGCAGGCTATGTGGTGGTCGTAGATCTAGGTAGTATTCTAGGGCACTGAGGCCCTGGCTATGTGGAATGTTGGTATAAAGGGAAGTTACATCAATTGAGACCAGGAAGGAGTCTGGAGGTAGAGGTGTGTGGATTGTGGATAGGCGTTCAAGGAAATGTGGAGTGTCTTTCACGTAGGAGGGAAGATTTAGGACAAAGGGTTGGAGATGTTGATCCACAAAAGCTGAAATCCTTTCAGTGGGCGATCCATATGCCACAACTATAGGTTGCCCAGGATTACCAGTCTTGTGGATCTTAGGAAGAAGATACAGTGTGGGAGTGCGGGGATTCTGAGGAGTCAGGAGGGAGATGGACTGAGGAGAGAGGCCTTGCAGGGGGCCTTGTAGGTCAAGAAGATTTTTTATTTCCTGGCATATGGAGGTAGTGGGATCTGTAGCTTGTGGAAGGTAGGTGTTAGTGTCCGATAGTTGCCTTAGGGCCTCAGCCACAGTCATTAGGTAACGTTCATTGTGCACATACGTTCCGAGCCTAATGGCCCGTTTTTCTATTTGTGAGCAAGGCAGATGCCGAAATATTGTGTAGTTGTTTGTCAGCATTAGTGTTCTCTCATCGCATCCGTCCACTTTGGTATGTGGTGGGTTAATTTCCCTTTCTTTTCTTATTTATACATTAATTTGTACAATATCTGAGATTAGGCAAATGTGTTGTGATGCATATTACATGAATGTTTTTCAGAGAAACTAAATTTCATATAAGAGGCAACTAAAAAATATATATACATATAAAATACCTGAGTTTCAATAATTCCAAATACCGAATCTCTTTTTCAGTGTTGTAACTGAACTGTGAAAGCAAGCGATCAGCTAGCAGTGTACGATACTCATTAACAAACAAGTCTTTACTGCCATACACATTTACCAACATCGATATAATATCTGAAGTACGACGGCTCTTGGATGGTTTAGCTGTAAGTAAGCAAGAACATTAGTAAAGTGGGCATTACACTAACAAAGCAAATTTCAAAATGCTAAAAATGTTTTATGTAATGATTATCAAAAAATATAAAACATGACAACAGCAACAAACATATGAGCAATTCTCATCTACTTTTACTTTCAGCTGAAAATCTTTCCAAGTTATGTGGCTAAGGTAATCTGCTGCAAGTATAAAAAAAAAAGTAATTGATATTCTCATTTACCTGTTCCTACACCACATTACTAGCCATTCAGAGCACGCATAACAGACATATCAAAGACACCAAACAATATGTTTCCTCACAAATATCCTTGTAATCCACGAGAGACAGATTTGTCCTGAATGCAATGCTCTTAGCAAATATTCAAAAAAATTCTCTCAAGCATTTATACCTCACAATTACAATTATACACCCAGGCTAGTACATAAGTAGCTTCCCCAAGCTAAATCTAATCAATACATTCTTGCAGCCTACAACCACTAAGACTAATCACAAACCAGTTCACAGCACTTGGTTCTCCCCCCAAATCTTGAGTGCATAAAGCATATCCCACAATGGCACTGCAATTTCCTTTAATCCTGAAATAAGCATCTACTAACCTATCTCTGTCATAACATACTTCATCAAACTCATAGTTCCTAAATACGAGGCGTGTTTTTTTAAGTAAGGTCTGTTTTGTTGTAGACACTAGTAGTTCGCACGCATACCGCAACGAGCTCATGCGTCGTGTACCAGCCTGCCTCGGGAACAACTGTGCTCCGTTTCAGCTAAGTAGCTAACCTGAACAGTTCTGTTCTGTGCTTTCAAAATGTTTAAGACTATCAACTCGCCCACCACGTGTGATACGGTTTTTGCAGCAAGGAACCTGTCTGCTGCAGAAATTCATCAACAGATTTGCGAAGTGTACGGTGAAAGCAAAGTGCGTAAGTGGGTACAAGAATTCAAAGATGTCCGTGACAACGTCCATGATGAGGACGCCCTTCTTCAATTATAGACGATTTGGTGGCTTCAGTTGAAGCGAGGATTCAGGAGAACAGGCGCTTCACAACAACAAGTCTCTCAAACGAATTTGCTGACATGTCGAGATCAGTGCTTTACGAAATTGTTTCTGAAACCCTAAAGTTTAGGAAACTGTGCTTCCGTTGGGTCCCAAAACTCCTAACAGAGGACCACAAAAACCAAAGATTTGAGTGTGCGATGAAGTTCTTGACTCGTTATCACGAAGAAGGTGACAGCTCCTCGAGTCAGACCGTAACCGGAGATGAAACATGGGTTTCGCATATCACGGCCGAATCGAAGCAACAGAGCATGGAATGGAGACACACAAACTCACCTGTAAAGGTGAAGGCCAAACAGACTCTGTCCCAGCGCAAAATCATGGCGTCGGTGTTTTGGGATAGGCATGGTGTTTTGTTGGTTGACTTCATGCAACGAGGAACCACTATCAATGCAGAAGCATACTGTGAAACCCTGAGAAAGCTACACAGAGTGATTCAAAACAAAAGATGCGGCATGCTGACAAAGGGAACTGTCTTTCTCCATGACAATGCAAGACCTCACACTGCAGGTCACGCCCGCGATTTGCTGTACGGTTTTGGCTGGGAAGTTTTAGACCACCCACCCTACAGTCCTGATCTGAGGGATTACCATCTGTTCCTCCACCTCAAACAACACCTCATTGGCAACAGTTACAATAATGGCGACGTGAAAATGGCAGTGAACTCTTGGTTATCGGAGCAGGTTGCAAGTTTTTATGAAGAGGGTATTTTAAAAGTGGTTGAGAGGTATGATAAGTGTTTGAACAAACTTGGCAACTATGTCGAAAAATAAAGTATGTACTTTCTGAAAATAATTTTACTTTTTTGAAATAAATGCCCCAAGCTACTGCCACAATCACCAACCCTACAACTGAAGAGTGGTTCCTCAACACAGGGTGAGCATTCTGTGAACTTCCCTTTTAATTTACCAATCAACTTGCAACAAATGTGCTGCTTCATACATCACTATCAATCAATTATCCATTTGAATGAATGGCCAAAGGTAAACAGAATTCACTCAAAATTGTGATCATTGTTTTAACTCTTCCATCACATCATCAGAAATAAGTTGTTTCACAGTTCATGGTCTCAGAATTATTCCTCTTATCAGCAGCTCCTTCAAACTTACAAGGTGGGAACTGGCCTATCAGTTTCAGAGATTCACCTAGGTCTCAATCTTTCTTTGATCTCTCCTTTGCCCTTTCCCTTCAATGTTTCTCCATTGCTTTTCCCTGCTGATGAAAGAACCAGTGTTGATAAAAATGGTGTATGTGTTTCAATTAGTGTTATGTATTTCTTACTGTTATTATTATTATTATTATTTTTAATACATCATTTTTTTCTTATGCTTTATGCACATAAAATCACTATTGTTTCAAAGCTGTTCTTTTCTATTTCTGTCCTAACCTACTTTCCTTTGAACATTTTTGTTCCTAATTAAAATTTCTCTCTCTTCATTGCGTTTTGAGACCCACTCTTTCTGCACGATGATCTACTGCTGAAAAAGGTTGTCCGTAAACTCCGAAATTGTTAAGTATTAGTGGATTTTTATTTTTCACACTCCATTTATAAAATAACGCAACTCTAGTTCCATGGTTTAAGGATAGAAAAGTTGTCTCCTTTAAGTCTGTGCATGGTGAAATTGTAGACGTGGATCAAGAAGCACCAAATGTTTTGAAAGACGATGTTTAAGAAATGATCAAGGAAATACCGACTTAAGACATTTTCGATGTTTACAAAATGGGTTTGTTTTTTCAAATGTACTCAGAACAATTTCCCTACACACCCATCATTCCACTTTCCTGCATCCACCTACATTTCCCTCTACAAATTTTTAACTTTAAATTATTCATCATTTCGCTTGGTAACTGATTCCAATCCCTGACACCCTTAACTAAAAAGAGAATCTTCCTACACCCTTGTGCCTGAAATCGAATATCAGCTTGTGGTAATGGTAATCTTTTACTTTCCATGCATCACTTATACACTAGAGCCCCGCTAATCCAAACGAATTGGGACCGGTCTTGTTCGGATTACCAATTTGTTCGGATTAGCCGAAATTACATTGACCAGTTTCTAGAATGAAGTATACCAAGCATGTAAGTAGGAACACCATGGTAACAATTGCGAACAATTGGGACAATGGCTCACTCTCACTCCATCCCATTGTTGTTGAGACCTTTAAACTGTTCGAGGTCAGTGCACTTTCATCCGGCCCGCAAACTGCTCAGTTAATGTTAGCTATCAATCGCTGGTACACTTGACAGTTGTATTGTATGCAATCGGGTGTAGTAAAGTATTGTTGTCATGAGTAAACAGAAAAATACAACGTTAACTCCTAAAGAAAAACTGGATGTGGTTAGACAATGGCGGGAATGTATCTAAACTGGCGACGGAACTGAGTGTTGGTAAGGCAACCATTTGTGATTGGAAGAAGAACCGAGTGAAGCTCGAAAAGTTCTGTGTAGTGTCTTCGGGAAAAACAATTGAAACTCAGCAGACTTTGAAACAGTCCCAGTACGATAAAGTGGATGAAGCGCTTTTCTTTTGGTTTACACAGGAAAGAGAAAGTGGAACTCCTTTGAGTGGACCAATGGTACAGGAAAAGTCTGTTTACCTAAACAAGTTAATGATTGGTGATGAGTCTTTTAGTGCAAGTATGGGTTGGTTAGACAGATTTTTTTTTTTTTTTTTAAAAAAAAACATCATGGGATTTGTCAGCTAACAATTACTTGAGGGAAGCTTTCTTCAGACTATGATGCAGCAAAGGAATACTTGGGTGAGTTTGATAAATTTATAAGAGGGAAATTATTCTCCCCAACAAATTTAATGCAGCAAATGCTGCTGGTAACCACAAGTGATGATCGGCAAATCTGTTAGCCCCAGAGCTTTTAAAAACTGCAACATGACGTCCCTGTCCGTATATTATCACAACCAGAAAAAAGCGTAGATGGATGGTAAGCTGTTCAAAGAATGGTTTCACAACCAGTTTGATTCCTCTCTCCGACGGTTGTCTAAGGAAAATCATTTGCCTCCTCGTGCTATCCTTATGATTGATAACGCACCATCTCACCCCAGCACTGAGGAATTATGTGATGGAGAAATAGTGGTGAAGTTTTTGCTGCCAAATGTTACACCACTTCTACAGCCGATGGACTAGGGCATACTGCAAACATTAAAACCGATTTACAGAAAACAATTTTTAAGAATGCTGATCCAAGATAACATTTCTTTAGTTGACAAAATAAAAAAAAAAAAAAAAAAAAAAAAAAAAAAAACGTGAAGGATGTTGTTTATTGGGCCTCTGAGGCATGGCAGAATATTTCAGAAAACACTGAGAAATTCTTGGAGAAAACTGTGGACATCTCTTGAATTTCAGGACACTCCAGTTGAAATTATTAAGAGCAGAATATCCTACAAATGATACAGACAAACCCTGGATGTGAAGAAGCCTGTGAAGCAGTCATAGATGAATGGGTGGCATCATTTGATGCTAGATTGGAGAACCTTACTGACATTGATTTAGTGCCTGCTGTGACTCAAGTCCTGGTAGAAGTGGACTGTTGTGACGGAAGTGACTATGAGGCAGAATATGACAAAGGAGAGCTAATGCCACACAGTGGCGCGGCAGAAGCCCTTGATCACACAGTACATTTGTGAAGCAGCTGCTATACCTGCTGATTTAATGTTTATGAGACGATGGCGTAACTTTGCATCATATAAAAGACTGTCTTTATTATGCCAAAAACAATGATCGTGTTTTTGTCTTCTAAAAAGTAGGAATAAAATGGGCGCTTGTAAGCATTGTAATTAAATCGTAAGTTTGATAGTTTTTCTTTCATTGTTATGCACTGTTTAAACTTAATGTTTTCTTGCTAATTTTTCTAATGTGTGTGTACTGTACAGTTCAAATTAAAACTGTGTGTATATACAACAGTTAACCATGCAATTAAATACAGTATGAACTATTTTCATGAACTGTGTTTTTAATTCTTTTACCATTTTTCATACTCAGATTTTTTTTATTTTTTTTTTGCCATGTTCGGATTACCCGTACGTTCGGATTACCGAGACGTTTGGATTAGCGGGACTCTGCTGTATATGTTATTGACTGCGTTCTGTGATAAATCTAGCAGGCCTTTTTGCACCCCCTCCAACTCCTGTATTTGATACTCAAAATGTGGGTTCCTTACTACACTACCATATTCAAACAATGGTCTGGACAAAGTTTTGTAACCCAATTCCTTTACCTATCTCGTACAGCCCCTCATCGCTCTCTCCAAGAAGTGCAGAATTTTGAAACGTTTTCCTACTACCTGATCAATGTATCCTGCACAGTTAAGCTTGTTATCAAATGTAATGCCAAGATATTTACACTTCAAGTCTTCAACAAGCAATTCTTTCCCCACCTTACACTCATAATCAACCTTTTGTTTTTTACTTGTGTATCTAATAAGCTGACTCTTCTTTGCATTTATCTTCATCGCATGTTTACAAACCCAACTAGATATACTGCCCAGAACACCCCCCAGCTGTTTACAGTCCTCTACCATTTTGATCCTTTTATATATCATCTGCAAACAATCTAATATCTGATAGTAAAATGTCAATACAATCAATCATTAGAATAATGAACAGCAATGGTCCCAATACACTACCCTGTGACACTCATTTTTACTTCCACTTCTTTTGATAGTTTATTTCCTACCCTAACTTCCTGTTTCCTACCTTTTAAAAATTCTTCTACCCAGCAAATCACTCACTCATCCAGTTTTTACCTTATTTACTACCATTTTATGACTCACATTGTCAAAAGCCTTTGAAAGATCTAGTGCTACACTATCAATTTGGCCTCCATTGTCCATTTCATCCAAAATATCTTACACATATCCCACTAACTGAGATTCTCATGAATATACTTGCCTAAAGCCATGTTGCCTACTTGAAAACCACTTACACTCCTCACATATATTTCTGCTGTGGTTGTGTATCAATCTCTCAATTAATTTGGATACTACTGATGTCAAATTGATTGGCATATAGTTTTTGACTGTATTTCTCACCCCACCTTTATGGACCGGCACTACTATCACACTTTTACAGTCATCTGGTAAGCAGCAAGTATCCAGAATCAATTTAAATAATATTTCAAGATAAGGTACAATGTCACATCTTTATGATATCTGTAGTAATATTATCTACACCAGCCCCTTTATGTTTTTTCAGCTTTCTAGTTTCCTTCACGATTTCCTAAGGATGAATATC
The DNA here is from genome assembly GCA_031002005.1 of Vandiemenella viatica. Classification (NCBI taxonomy): domain Eukaryota; kingdom Metazoa; phylum Arthropoda; class Insecta; order Orthoptera; family Morabidae; genus Vandiemenella; species Vandiemenella viatica. The sequence continues at coordinate 71,369,002 of JARYHS010011408.1, forward strand.
AAATTTTTTACTATCTTCATTTCTAATTGTGTTGTTAAGCTTGTTCTCCGATTTAGACCCTCCCGTTTCTGATTCATTGTCCCTAATGCTTTCACTAAACCAGTTACTTAAAATATCTGCCTTTTTTAAATCCTCAGTAACTTCTTCTCCATCCTTATCTATGAGTGTCTAACCCCCACCCCCTTTTTCCACTGAGTTTTCTAACATAGCCACAGAAATTTCTAGATGCATCAGTCAATGATCCCCCTGCACTTGTAAGGTAATCTAAAGTGTTGTTACTTCATAACCAAATTTGTTTAGAGAGCATAGAGTTCAACTCAACAACATTGCAGATCAAGTTTGAAATCGTTTCCTTAGATAATTCAAGTCATATATTAGAATAAACAGTTATATAAAATCAGAATGTGGTATATTGGATTCAAACTTTTTTAGAAAAGAAAACATTACCTTCATTTTCAGAGTTATTTCAGCCACTAATTAGCAAAAAGAAACAGGTAACTTCACAGCCAGGAATTTTTCCTAAAGAAATATTAGTATTTTAAAGTCGAGTTTGTATGGAAAGAAACCGAAACAGTAAATACATTTAAAATTCTAGAAGCCTCAATTTTGAAGAAAGGAAGACAGTATATAGCTTAAAAGAAGCATGATTATGGCTTACATATCATACTAAATTTTGAGAAAGGTAGCTGAAGTTTAAAGGATGTTTGGAGAACATTTGGTAAATAGGGTACCAATAGGTATTGGGACACATAACATTCATCGATAGTTTTATATTTAAATGAAAGAGGAATTTTTTCTAGGCATGAAAATGCAATTGGTTTTTGAATTTATGCAATAGTTAGGCAAATATCTGAAAAAGAAATAATTACAATTTATCCCATAATAGCGGTTCCCACCATAAGTTTTGTAAGAATTCAAACTATCGAGTGGAGGGGGTGAAATTGTAAATCAATGAAAAAGCTATTAAAGAACTGTTAGAGTTTGATGATTTCTTACAGAAAATGGTATGTAGAATTGTTTAAAGCAAATTTCAGAGCTGTAAGTTAAATAGTTCAAAATATATTAATTTTCTAAATTAATCATCGTATAACAATTTCACTCACTCAGTTTAAAAATAGTAACTGAGTGGTATCAAATGAAAGAGTAGCAAAATTGAATCACGTTAAAGGTTATTTCAACTTCATACCTTTAAAACACTGAGAGTTATGGACATTTTAGAAACTGGAAGAAAATAATTTTATACAGCTTAAGTATGATAGCTTCGAAAATTTTCATTAGAATTAACTTTAACCTTTGCAAGCTTGGTTATCTACAGTATAAAGTTCAGACTGATAGGAGTTTATTTAGCATAAAATAATTTTGGATTTCGCTATGTGAAAAATAAATATTTACTTTAAAATGCTGCGAGTAGCGACACCTATAAATAAGGGTGGGGGAAAAGCCTCGTGGAAGTTCGTTGAAATCAGTTGGGCTGTGGCCAAGCACCTTCGTGGCATGATCGGGCATGCGAAGCTTGGCTGATAGAATCAAGGCGATACGATGACACACTACATCTGACAGACATTTTGAAATTTCATTTAACGTGTGAAATAGTTGCCCATCCTGATGTAACTGTAAGCAGTTAGGGATAATGAGGTTTGTCTGATTGGAATGCAGCAAAATTATTCTGGTGAAGATTTCCGATGCTGAAGTTCTATCACTACTCAATCATCCCTAGTGAAATTCCTACAAAGTGAACCTAAAGTTCTGCTAGATTTAAAAAAAAATTGTGACCTGGTATCCTGTGCCTAAGTGATCCTGCAGAAGAGGACCTATATCTCTCCCATGGCTACTACCTAGCAGCAAAACCGTTTTTTCCCTATTCTTTCCTTGCACATCCTTATTCCTAAAGGCCTGCTGCACTATGGCAATGGGTCAAACCCATTTTTTCCCACAATTTCTGAAGTGTCTGACTTCATCATTCTACTAACCATATTTCTCCTATGACCTGTTACCAGCTCCCACCCATCATTCTCCACTTTCTCCAACCCACTATCTGTACTTTGTCTCTATAGCATGGACCCCCACAGGCTGAGCCCCCGCAGGCTGAGTCGCCGATAGAGGTGGCGCCGCACTGCATGACGCCACCGTGTCTCAGTGGTGCGCCACTGCCGCAGCCAATTGCTTCGCGGCATGTTCTTGAGAAACAGTTGCTAACAAGGCATCTTTTTTTTTAATTTATTACATCGAGTAAGTGTTAAAATGACTGAATTAGCTCAAACTAATGTTTTAAAAAAACTCTCTGTAACAGTGTTATATGAAAATCTCAGCCAAACTAGTTTTTGTTAGAAATATTTCAGAAGTTTAGTGATAGAAGAAGCCAATAAGAAGAAATTCATGAATTCCGAACTAGTCTATTGCTTAGCTAGCCTAAAACAGTGAACTATTTAAACCTGAGTACTCAAGGTATGGAGGAAATGAAGACTGGAGACAAAATAGTAGGCATGATAAGAGATAAGAGATATAAGAGTTGGGACTGAATGAAAAGAAGATTTTGGCTATCATCGATGATGGAGAAAACGTGTGAAGAGCAGTTTCGTTGGCTAATATGGAGCATCATCTGTGTATTGGTCATGGGCTCTATAATCTCGTGACAATGGAGGCATAAACAGAGCTCCAGAAATTGAAATTTTTTTTTTTTTTTTTTTTTTTTTTTTTATTGTATTAACGTCTCTCAACATCTAGGTCTTTAGAGACGGGAAAGGATGGGGGGCAAGGATGGGGGCAAGGAATGGGAAGGAATTCGGCCATGGCCTTTTGAAGGAAGCATCCCGGCATTTGCCTGGAGTGATTTGGGAAACCATGGAAAACCCAAATCTGGATGCCCGGACGGGGATCGAACCGCCGTCCTCCCGAATGCGAGGCGAGAACGCTATCCGTTACACCGCCACGCTCGGTAAATTGAAATGCTAAGAAGATTATCAAGAGAGACATCCCTTGCCAGAGCTAGAAGCACATGCCGAAAAGATGGAAAAAGATTTTATGGATTCCCTTGATAATGTCGTTCAATACCTAGAAAATGATGAGTCCAATTGTATTTTAGAAAATGATTAGATGTAACCAGTACACCCAGAAATATTGAATGAAGAACATGAAGAGATTTCGCTATTCGTATCAGGTGTCTATCAAAACTGGACACCAACTCATTGGCACAGATTTTCAGAGATGCTGGAAAGTTTAACCCACGTATGCAACTGTGACCTAATAAACAAAATGTTTGTAAAGATTAATCAAAGTGAGTTGAATCTTTTAGACATAAAGGATCTAGTAAAATTTTTGAAAAGGTTTCCCAAAGCAGTTGAGGTCATATCATCTCAAAGATATGTAAAATGAATGTGACTCTTCTGTTCCATTCTGAAATAGCTGACATCTTTAATTCTGTCTTAGATGATGAATTATTGATTATATTTGGGCCTAATCCCAACATGGTGGCAGAAATTAGCAAACGATTCACTGCCACAAGAGCGATCGTAGCCGTATCACTTTTGGATTATCGTTTTAAGGGTCTCAAAGAAGTAGATACATATTTGGAGTCAATACAAAAGACCAGTACTTCCTTGCTTGCCTCATATCAATATCAAGTAATCGCTGCCTTTAATATGACATAAACAAATGAAGATTGTAGGGACCCTATTGCTTCTGCAGAATCCACCAACGATACATCAAAGCTGCAAAAACTATCGATGAAACATCATGTATATGCCGATAATGATTATCCGATCGATCAAGAAAGTTGGAGATATTTAGCTTCATCCAATACAGCAGATCCTAAATATGTAAATCTTTTAAGTTACTGGAACAGCAAAATAAAAAAAAGACTTTCCTGTTTAATTCCCTTGCCAAGCAAACTGAGCGAAAGAGTATTTTCTGTGACTAGGTTAGTCATACTCATATCTGCTAAAAGGTCTAGACAAAGCTCACTTCACATAAATAAAATTATCTTTATACATGATAACTTCAAAGAATACAAAAATCTGTAAAATTTTTCCTTTTTGAGACTAAGTAATAATATATACATATATCATTAAACCTATACAGTAGAGTCTCGCTAATCCGAACTAATTGGGACCGGGCCTTGTTCGGATTACCGATTTGTTCGGATTAGCCGGAGTTACAGTAACTAATTTCTACAATGAAGCATACCAAGCATATAAGTAGGTACAGCATGGTAACAATTGGGAACAACTGGGTGAACAATGGCTCACTCTCACTCCCTCCCTTTATTGTTGAGATGTTTGAAGTGTTTGTGGTAAGTGCACTCTCAGACGGCTCGCGAACTGCTGAGTTAACCTTAGCAATCGATCGCTAACACACTTACAAAATTCGTGTACACTAGCATGTTATCGCCATGAGTAAACGGAAACATACGTCGTTAACGCTCAGAGAAAAACTGGATGCTTTGAAGCGATTGGACAGTGGTGAGAATGTATCTAAGCTGGCGACGGAACTAGGTGTTGGTAAGGCAACCATTTGTGATTGGAAGAATAACCGAGTGAAGCTTGAACAGTGCTGCGCAACGTCTTCGGGAAAAACACTCGAGATTCGGCAGACTCTGAAACAGTCCCAGAACGATAAAGTGGACGAAGCTCTTTTTTTTTGGTTTACACAGGAAAGAGAAAGGGGAACTCCTCTGAGTGGACCAATGGTTCAGGAAAAGGCTGTTTACCTACACAAATTAATTAATGGTGATGAGTCTTTTAATGCGAGTACGGGTTGGTTGGACAGATTTAAGAAACGTCATGGGATTCGTCAGCTAACAATTACTGGAGAGAAGCTTTCTTCTGACCATGATGCAGCGAAGGAATACGTGCATTAATTTAATAAACTGATAAGAGAGGGAAATTATTCTCCCCAACAAATTTATAATGCTGACGAGACAGGACTTAATTTTAGGGCATTGCCAACATAAAGCCTGGCATCAAAAGCAGAAGTCCAAGCTCCTGGCTTTAAAATGAGCAAAGATCGTGTGACTTTAGTAGTGTGCAGCAACACTGCTGGTAATCACAAGCTCCCTTTAATGATGATCGGCAGATCTGTTAGCCCTAGAGCTTTCAAAAACTGTGACATGAAATCCCTACCTGTATACTATCGCAACCAGAAAAAAGCATGGATGGATGGTAAGCTGTTCAAAGAATGGTTTCACAACCAGTTTGTTCCCTCTGTCCGGCGGTTTTCCAAGGAAAATAATTTGCCTCCCCGTGCTATCCTTTTGATTGATAACGCACCATCTCACCCCAGCACTGAGGAATTATGTGATGGAGAAATCGTGGCGAAGTTTTTGCCGCCGAATGCTACACCACTTCTACAGCCTATGGACCAGGGCGTACTACAAACATTAAAACTGTTTTACAGAAAACAATTCTTAAGAATGCTGATCCAAGATGATAACATTCCTTTAGTTGAAAAAATCAAAAAATCTGAAGGATGTTGTTTATTGGGCTGCTGAGGCATGGCAGAAAATTTCAGAAAACACTTTGAGAAAATCTTGGAGAAAACTATTGACATCTCTTGAATTTCAGGACATACCAGCTGAAAATGAAGAGGAGAGTTTCCTAAAAATGGTACAGACAATCCCTGGATGTGAAGAAGCCTGTGAAGCAGACGTAGATGAATGGATGGCAGCGGATGATTCAATACTGGAGCACCTTACTGACGTTGATTTAGTGGCTGCTGTGACTCAAGACCAGGTAGAAGTGGAATGTTATGACGAAAGTGACAATGAGACGGAATGTGACAAAGGAGTGTTGGTGTCACACACTGACGCGGCAGAAGCCTTTGATCTCGCGCTACGCTATATGAAGCAACAGACCACTGCTACACCAGCTGATTTAATGTTTATCAGACGATGGCTCAACTTTGCGTCATTTAACAGACTGTCTTCATTACGCCAAAAACCAATTACTGAGTTTCTGTGCTCTAAAAAGTAGGGATGAAATGTGTGTTTCTAACCATTGTAACTACTATCGTAAGTTTGACAGCTTTTCTTTCAGTGTTACGCCCTTTTTAAATTTAATCTTTTCTAGCTAATTTTTCTGTATAAATTAAAATTGTGTACATGTACAGTAGTTAACCACACAATTATATAGCGTATGAACTGTACTTTCAGGGTGTTTTAATTCTTTTACCATTTTTTATATTAAGACTATGTAATGCTTTGCCTTGTTCGGATTAAGCGGACGTTCGGATTACCGGGGTTCGGATTAGCGGGACTCCACTGTACATAAAAAAAGTCACGCCGCTGGCTGAAAATGTTCGGCGCACTACCGCCGAGATTTTGGCAAGCGGTGCCCAACTCTAGTACCCGCAAGCTGAGCTCCCACAGGCTGAGCCTCCACAGGCAAAGCCACCACTGGCCATGCCTCCACAGGTTGAGCCTCCACAGGATGAGCATCAAGAACTCTTCCATGCAACTCCTTCATCGTTTCGCCCATGTCCCTTATATTTTCATCCCTAAGATGAGTAAATAGCAAAGAATGATGTGTAATTTTAAGCAAATAAAAATTATGGCTGTGTTACAAATAAGAAAATCTATACAGTTACAATGAGTGGCTAGGTCCATACATACAACAGAACAAAGCATTAGGGTAAAATAGATCTACAATCAACAGTATGCAGTAAACATGCACAGAACACATTGCACATGCAACTGAAACTTAACAAGTTCTTATTTATATGGAAAGGACAGATGAAATACACCCAACACTCACCAAAGTTGAAAGGAGGAGGGCAGCAGCAACACAAAACCACACACAAACAAAGAAAATACAATATTTTGGGTTAAAACCCTTTTTCAAGTTAACAGAAGTAAGTGGCTGGGCTTGCACAAGACTTGCGTTTGACGCAGCCTCTCATAGACCGTCGGAAGTGTTGAAGGGAGCAACCACAAGTTCTGCTATGGAAATATTGTTTAATAAAGTTACAACGATCCTAAAATTTGTCTTAAATTAGAATCCTCAAAAGTTTTCAGGAGCAACACAAGAAAATATTAATCAAATAATTGGTATTTAAACCTTCCAAAGAAAAATAATAGGCCACTTCTATCATTGCCCTGAAAACACTTCCATAACATATGTAAAGCTTGAATATTTCTCAAAACCACAAAATCAAAATTTTTCAAGGTTAGCACAACGTCATATATTACTACTGATGAAAAATGATATGGAACCAAAATAAAAATATGAAATGCAGTTGTTGTTGTTGTTGTTATGAGGGCTTAGGGGCGCGTCGATGACGGGGTCATTAGCGCCCTAGCAACAACCGGCTTAACAGTGTGGCTAGTTAGGAATACAACCGTCTGCATGGCTGACTGTAGAGGGGTCGGCCATACAGACAGCTAACCAAAATAAAACCAAAACATGACGTGGCTGTAAAAATGCCACCAGCGTCGAACAGGTTTAAAGACGAATTAAAAACCATTCCCACCTCACTGGCTGTATAATGGCCAGGGAGGTGGAAATTATTATAATATAAAAAGTAAAAGCAATACACATGGACGGGAAGCTGTAGAGAGGCCTCCCATCCATCTTAAAACTTATGCCGGTCTGCCCAAAATTTTTGGAACCAGACCGGCTAATGCACAGAATTTTAAAACTTTTGCCACACTGTTAGCTTCATTACTTAAAATAAGGGTCAGATCGTTGGCTAGACCAACGTCCGCCCTAAAGTCAAAAAATAAAACACAATCAGTTAAAATGTGGCGTACCGTCAAAGGTACGCCACAAGCATCACATTCCGGTGGGTCCTCTCGGCGGAGAAGAAAGCTGTGCGTGAGAGGACAGTGCCCTATACGGAGGCGAGTAAGGAGAACCTCATCCCTCCTTGCCCGCTGGAAGGAGCTGCTCCACGGCTGAACGGTCGGTTTGACCAGCCAGAGCTTATTATGCTCAACTTCCAGCCACTGCCTCTGCCAAACATCAAAAACAAATCTCTTCGCCGCCGAGGCAAGGTCTGACTTTGGGACCGGTTCAAAGTCGGTTCTGACCTTGTCGCAGGCTAACTTGGCAGCTTCATCAGCTGCCTCGTTCCCTCTGATTCCCACATGGCCCGGTACCCAGCAGAATAACACCTCCTTTCCACGAGATTGAAGGGAAAGGAGGGCGTCCTGGATGTCCTGGACTAGACGATCTGCTGGATACATATTTCCTATACCCTGAATACAGCTGAGGGAATCACAGCATATGATGAACAACTTATCGCGCATTACTTTCATATGCTGGAGCGACTTCAACACGGCATAGCATTCGGCGGTGTAAACGCTGCACCTGCCGTCCAATTTGAATGTGTAAGTCGCTCGAGGGAACACTACGGAGCAACCAACTCCGTTAGCATGCTTAGACCCATCCGTATACACCGGGGTAAACGTGTGATACTGGCTTAAAACATCTCCAAAAATTCTAATAAAAACATTATCCACGGTACACAGCTTGTTGTGCCGCGATAATTCTAAAATTGTTCTGGGCCTCTTTAAAAACCAGGGAGGAGATTTACTCCAACCCTGGTGATAAAAAGAGGGAAGCTCCAATCCGGATTGTTCTAAAATAGCCTTTGTACGGTAGCTGAATGGTTTAGTGGCTCTATGCCGGTTGGTATAGAGCCGCTTGTAGTTGGGATGGAGCACTATGTCGTGCACGGGACTGCCAGGTGTTATGGCAACGTGCAGGTAGTGTTGCACCATGAGGAGTTGCCGGCGGATGGTAAGCGGCGGCTCGCCTGAGTCAGCACAAATGCTGGCCATAGGGCTGGTGCGATATGCACCTGTGGCGAGCCGAATTCCAGCATGGTGGACACTATCCAATATACGCAGATAGCTGTCCCGTGCCGAACCATAGACTATACAGCCATATTCCAACCGTGACCGTACAAAGGCTCCGTAAAATTGTAGCAGGCATGAGCGGTCAGCGCCCCATGACCTGCCACACAGACATTTTAAAAGATTAAGAGCTTTTAAGGCCCTGGCTCTCACATCTTTTAGATGCGCAAGCCAGTTAAGCCTTGTGTCAAAAATGAGGCCCAGAAATCAAACAATATCACTAAAACTTAAAACGGTGTTCCTCAGGGTAAGGTGAGGCTCTGGTAAAAGGCTTCTGCTGCGAGTAAAAAGTACACACCGGGTTTTCTCAGCGGAGAAACGAAAACCGGTGTGCACTGACCATTCATCCAGCCTGTTCAGCGCGAGTTGCAACTGCCACTCAGTGCTTCTCAGGCTGGACGATAAAATAAAAATTAAAAAGTCGTCCACATATAAGGAATACCGCAGGGGACTCCTTATAATGGCTGCTATGCTATTAATAGCAATGGCAAAAAGCGTAACGCTTAAAACTAACCCCTGAGGGACACCGTTTTCCTGAATAAAAAGATCAGACACTTCACCACCGACTCGGTACCGGAAGCAACGACCAGATAAAAATGATTTTAAAAAACGGGGTAGGTTTCCCCTAAAACCCCATTCATGTAACTGTTTTAAAATCACATGCCGCCAGGTAGTATCGTACGCCTTTTCAAGATCGAAAAAAACACCTACAAGGTGTTGGCTGCGGATGAACGCATCCTGTATTGCCGCCTCCAGGAGGATCAGGTTGTCCAAGGTGGAACGGAACTTCCTGAATCCACACTGAAAGCGGCTAAGGAGATTACGGGATTCAAGACACCAGACGAGGCGGCAATTCACCATCCTCTCCAGTGTCTTCCCCACGCAGCTAGTCAAGGCAATACTACGATAACTACCTGGCAACAATTTGTCCTTGCCAGGTTTTAAAATGGGAATTAATGTTGCTTCTTTCCACGAGTCGGGGAAGTGTCCTCCGGTCCAAATATCGTTAAAAATATCTAGAAGGTACTTTTTAGCATCCTTACTGAGATGCCTCAGCATCTGGTACTGGATCAGATCAGGCCCTGGAGCAGTGTCATTTGCGCTATTCAACGCTGACTCCAGCTCCCAAGATGTAAATGGGCAGTTGTAGGCTTCTGTATTCGACGAATCGAAGCACAGCAGGCGCCTCTCGGCAGCGACTCTTCGTTGCTGAAACCGAGGGTCAAAGTTATCGGACGAAGTGATGGCGGCGAAGTTCTCCGCTATCAGCTGCACTATGCTTCCTTCGTCAGTAATAATACGTCCATGATCCAGTAACCCAGATACTGGTGCGCGGGAGTACCTTCCAGATATACGGCGAATGGACTCCCATACTTTCGACGATGGTGTGGAACGATTGATAGTGCTCACAAAGTTCTGCCATGACCTCTTCTTACTCTCCTTAATAACACGGCACGCCTTAGCTCTGGCTATACGGAACGCTGCCATGTTGTCGGATGTAGGATACAACCTAAAACGCCGCAACGCCCGTCTGCGACCCTGAATAGCGGAACGACATTCGTCGTTCCACCAGGGGACGGGCGTCCTTCGCAGCGTTCCGGAGCTTTTCGGCATGGAAACGTTAGCTGCACGGTGAATCACTTCCGTGAAGTGATTCACCTTCTCTTGTATACTGCCTACAAGTTGTAGCTGCACAGAGCGGCAATAGAGTTGCCAATCTGCACAACTGACGTTCCATTTGCGCCGGTTATTTCCTCCTCCACGATCGCACTCGACGTGCAACGAAATAGGGAAGTGGTCGCTTCCATGTAGGTCGCGATCCACCTCCCATAGCATGGAGTCCGCGATTGAGGGAGAACACAAGGAGTGGTCAATGGCAGAAGACGTACCGGTAGCAGTGGTGAAATGAGTCATTTGCCCTGTATTTAGGATACAAATTTCCTCCTGCTCCATCAATCTACCAATCACTCGGCCCGGGGGCAATCGGTGGTGGAACCCCACAACGCACTGTGGGCGTTGAAATCTCCCCAAAGGAGAAAGGGCCGAGTGAGTTGTCGTGTAATGCCAACCAGGTCGTCGTAGTCGACGGACAAACTGGGTGGCAGATAGATAGAGCATACGGTCAGTTGTATTGGACCGTGTATTTTCACAGCTACTGCTTGTAGATGAGAGGTGAGAGCAATGGGTTCAGAGTGGACAGTGTTCCGAACAAACACGGCCACTCCGCCCTTCGCTCGATCAGCCTCGGTATCATCCTTTCGGAATATGTCATAACCTCTTAGCACTGGCTGACGATGTGGTCTAAAGTGTGTCTCCTGGAGACAGAGACACAATGGATTAGACCGTGCTAAGAGCTGGACTTCCTCTTTGTGAGCCTGAAAGCCGTTTACGTTCCACTGAAGTATGGGAGCCATTCTACCCCCCCCCCCCCCCGGATCAGGTGGGTCTTCCTTTGCTGACTTCTGAGGAACGGAACTAGGTTCGTCCACCAGCATGATATCGTCTTCGGTGTCCGAAGACGATTTTCGTTGTGAGGCCTTGGAATCTTGCGGACTTTTCTTCCACCGAGGCCTGTTCCCCTTCTCCTTTCCAGACGGGGATCTGGGAGGAGAAGTCGGAGGGGATTTCACAAACATAGTGGGGTCCGTGAACTTAAATTTCGGACCCCTAATCTTCTGCACTGTTTGCCATCTGCTACCGGCGATGGCGTTGCCGTTACCAATTCACTTGTTACAGGGGCCGCTTCTGCTGTTGCAGAGGGACCCACTGCTGTAGCGGATGGCAGTGTCTTTGCTGGTGGACTTGCTGAACCTGCTGTCGATGTGGTCGATGTTGTCAGAGTATTGCTACCGACGTGCGAGGTCCTAGGTGTAATGACCTTGATGGGTGTGGCACCACATCTGCACTGACATGAGCACATTGGACTTGTGCCCATGTCCGCAACGGACGTCTGGGTAGCAATACTTTCTTTCCTGACGGGAGTTGATAACGTCTTCGCGAAACTGGTAGCGAAGACTGGTGGAGTCAGAGCCTTATATTTCTTTTTGGCTTCGCCATAAGAAATCCGCTCTTTCGTTTTCAACTCCTGTATCTTTTTTTCTTCCAGATACAATCGACACTCTCTGCTCCAGGCTGGATGTGCCCCGGAGCAGTTGACACACACCTGTGGGAGCGTGCAGCTAGTGCCTGGCTCATGAGCCGCCTTTCCGCACTTCCCACAGGTGGGGTTGCACTTGCAGGTCGCCGTCGTATGACCGAACCGCTGGCACTGAAAGCAGCGCATTGGGTCCGGTACATACGGGCGAATATTCAAGTTCAAATACCCTACCTTGATGTTTTTGGGCAACGTCGGAGTGTCGAACGTCAGGACGAAGGTGGCCGTCTTCTCAAGACTGCCGTTAACCCTTCGTTTAATCTGACGAACCTCGACCACACGTTCTGTTGACCACTCCTTAAGGAGTAAATCCATAAGGTCCCTGCTGGTGATGACTCCTTTACTTGAATTTAGAGTTTTATGGAGTTCGCACTTCACTGCGAACTCCACGAGCTTCTCGCACTTAAGGAGTTGGACAGCCTGCTTGTGGGTGGATGTTTCCAACAGCAGTGTCCCATTCCTAAGCTTTTTTACAGATTTGAGGGTACCAGCAATACTATCTAAACCTTTCTGAACATAAAATGGAGAGACCTTCTCAAAAGATCCCTCCACCCTTGTCATAATTACAAAGGCATTCTCTATGAAAAAACCCTGTCCGTTACTATTATTTACATCCGGGGGAGGGCTTTCAACCCTAGCCCGTTTGTAAGAACTGGGTGTGTTTTTATTTACCTGCGACACACCCGGGCCGCAGGGGTTTTTTGGTTTTTTTGTGGAAGGAATTTTTGATCCCACGAGAAAAACCAGTATAAGAAGGAATGCTTATACAACAGGGGTGCGCAGGTGCCCCTGAGGTTGCAAGTTAGCGAGTGAATTTCCTCTCCACCCATTCACCTCCTCGGCACGTGGCTGACCTTGAGGTTGAGGGTTTTTTTTTATAGAGGTTTCTACCATCCTCGCGATCCGGGCGATGAAGCCAAGATCCCCGTTCTCCTAGGCACACAACGTTCCACCGCCACGCCCTACGGTGGTCGTTGAAGCATGGTAGGAGTCTACGGTATGGGAAACTTGCGGCGCTCACAAGTTTCCAGCTCGGGCACTGCGGGTTCGCCAAACCCGTACCTGGCACTTGCGTACCAGGCCCCCTGCGGGGTATGAAATGCAGAACAACATCTCAAGACACGATCAGCAGCTTATAGGGTACAGTTAATATCTTTCTATGTGGAGTATTTTGCATTGTTCAAAATCACAAATCATATCAAGATAATCTAACTGATGTAGTCTTTTTCTTGTAGACAAGCTTAATACATCTACGACTAAATACTGCTTTTAAGTGAAAATTACAAACATGGGGAACATGGCAACAAGAAAAACAATGATAGTAATTATTAATTACAAAGTAGTGGAAAAGTGATGTCAATAAAGATAAGGGTAATGCTTTACAGAATATTAAAATAAAGAGGATAGGAAAAGTAAATCCATCATTTACTTAAGTTTAATGGCTGTGATGCAAAAAAAAGTAGAATACAATCTATATATATAAAACAATGGTCAAAGTAAAAAAAGACCCGTAATTTAAAAAAAAAAAAAAAAATATTTTGGTGCCACTGTTAATGAACCATAGAGAAGAAATTGTATGCTTTTTAAATAAATATAAATTTACGTATTTCTCAGAATACAGTTCACACTGGATTTTCATTGGGTTTCAAGCATTGTACAGCCCAAGGTCCCAGGAGTAAAATGAGGAAGTTTCATCTTCATGCGACATCAAGAATCTCAAAAAATGAAGAAAAAAGTGTTCCGAAGTACTATGAAGCAATCTTTCCATTTAATATTGTTTAACACCTGCCACTAGAAGTAAGTTACTTCTTGCAGTTGAAGTATTTACTATGATCGGGTACATTAAAGTTCAATGCACCACACTAGTACCGAGGGGGGACCCAAAAGTAATGGGAATTGGGCTGCAGTGGGAAGGGGAGTGGAGGAACCCATTGTTCAATCTGGTGTCCGTTACGGTCACACCACCTGAGTCAGTGTACGAAGTTGTGTTGCTGCGAGTGCATCGGTTCGCCCGTGATAGTTTTTTTAGTAATACAATTTTTTCCATTTTGGCGAAAACATGATGGCAGATTGTCGAGAACAAAATGTGGCTGTGAAATTTCGTTTTCTGTTGAGGAAATCGGCCACGGAAACTATTGTCATGCTGAAGACTGTTTATGGGGATGCTGCACTAAGAAAAACCAGAGTCTATGAGTGGTTTTCATTTTTTTTAAATTGAGAAATGTCAATTGATCACCAACAACATTCATACATGCCTCAGTGTCAAGAATAGATGAAAACATCGACAAAATCAATGCCCTCGTTCATGAAGACCATCGGCGAACCACTGATCAACTCTGAGATGCCCGGAATATCATGGAGTTTAATTCAGAGAATTTTATCCAAAGATTTGCACATGAGAAGGGTTGCAGCCAAATTTTTTCCTCCTGTTCACACAGACGAGCAAAAGGAGAGTCAAAATCAGCTCAAAGAGTACCCTGAATTTTTTTTTCGAAGGTGAATCGTAGTGCTATAGATATGACCCCAAAACAAAGCAGCAATCAAGCCAGTAGAAGACATGTGACTCTCCTCTTCCCAAAAAAGCTCACCAAGTGAACTCAAACATCGAGACAGTGATCATTTGTTTCTTTGATTGCGGAGGTGATGTGCACGCGGAGTTTGTTCCCCCAGGTTAAACTGCCAACCAGGAGTCCTACTTGGAGGTTTTGAAAAGACTGAGGGAGATTATCCAGAAGAAAAGGGCAGATCTATGGCCCAAAGTGACTGGTTCTTCCATCATGACAACGCGCCGTCCCACACCACCCTCTCCGTAAAGCAGTTTTTGACCAAAAACGGCATTAAACCGATTGTCCAAATCCCTTACTCACCGGATCTGGTGGCCTGTGACTTCTTTTTGTTCCCCAGACTCATAAGGGATGCAAAAGAAAGCTTTTTGCCACTGTGGAGGAGGTAAAACAAAAATTGCTGGAAGGCATAAAGAACATCCCAATAAGTGGATTTAAAAACTGCTTTGAACAATGGAAGGATAGTTTGAAGAAGTGCATTGTAGTCAATGGAGGATACTTTGAAGGTGATCAAAATTTTGTGTAAAATATTAAGCAATAAAGACGTTGTGACACATTTCCCGTTTTTTTTTTTTTTTTTTTTTTTGGGTCCCCCATCAAATGCTGAAGATATTCTACAGAGCTACTAGCCCGAGCCACTGAAAGCTTAGGTAAATGCAACTGTTGAAAACAAGATGAATTAACAATGCATCTTTCTGGCACTCATAAATATTGCATTTACTCGCTGGTGAAGTGCTGTTTGAGATTTCAAATAAAGAAATCAAATTATCTGTGACCCAACTTCCACTCTGCCCAGGTAGATTTCATAAAATAACATATGAAGAGAACTCTTGGAACTGAAAACATAATTAAGCAAACAGCTGGCAATGATAAGAGCATGGAATGAAATGGATTATATACTTTGATAAACAATGTGGATGGTAAAATTTACGTTAGCAATTAAGTGGTACATTTGCTGAATTCTTTAAATGCAGCATTCACAGCACACTGAATCAGTATTTGCATCAAATTTCCCCTTTTGCTTCTATGAAATTGGGTAAAAACTGTGCAACAAAATCTTAGTTCAAGTGATTTCCATGCAAAGAAATTCAATCAAAGTTAATACTAAGACAAACTGAGGCACAGGCCAAACCCTATAGTTTTAAGTTTAAAAGAGTGTATTGCCTTGAGAGTCTAATGAATCATGACAATCAACAAATCATAACCACTGATTTCAAAATCAAATGCTATTCTCATTATCAGTTGCACGTTGTTTCCCTTAGTATTAACAGCCAAAAAAATGTTCACAATTTTTGATGGTGGAAAAACTGCAAACATCGCTAACAAAGAATTATTTTTTTGTAAACATTGTTTGCTGCCTGCAGTTTTTACTTTCTTCTCCAACCACAAAGAAGTGTCAAACAGCTAACAGTTCTTTTGCAAAAATCTCTTTGATTTGTGCAAAGCTCAAAAAATTAGTCCTTACACATTTGTTTAATTAAACAATCTGTACATTAATATATTTTTTTAACTGCTTTACGTCTCTTTTTAACATCGAGGTCTTTAGAGACGGAAAAGGATGGGGCAAGGAAGGGGAAGGAATTCGGCCATGGCCTTTTGAAGGAAGCATCCCAGCATTTGCCTGGAGTGATTTGGGGAAACCATGGAAAACCCAAATCTGGATGCCCGGACGGGGATTCGAACCGCCGTCCTCCCGAATGCGAGGCGAGAACGCTAACCGTTACACCGCCCCGCTCGGTCCATTAATATTCCACATGAACAAAGTTGTTGGCAAAAAGCCAGTTAACAATCATTCAGAAGAACTTCAGTCATGTGGGACTGGGAAGAAATGTGCAGAAATTCATTGGGTGTGCACAAACGAATTCAATAACAATGTTGTGATTTTATTCCAAAATATTGCAAATTACACCTTCGTGTGTGTGTGTGTGTACAACACCTCCTGCTTCCACTTTTAGTAAATGATGGGTTAATTGTGGTTATCCGTTTTCGAAGTTGTGGTAAGTGTTAAAACTTGAAGGAAAAAATAAACTGTCCAAAGGTAATATCTGCACTTGTAGTGTTAAGAAAAACATACAAGGATCTGCATCAACAGGGTCTGGAGTCCATGACATCCAATCAGTAGATGCATCTTCATCAGAAGCTGAGCCTTCATCTAACGTCAGTGCTTCACCACGTACAAGCTCATCAGAAAGTTCATTGGGCTCTTCCTCAGTTAAGCTGCTCACAACACATCGTACTGTATCATCACGCTGTCTCAGATATTGTCTGGAAAGGTGTGTATAAATATACATTTAAAGATAACAGAAGCTTAATTATGTCTAAACATAGTGTTTTAATACTCGAACAGAGGCACATGAAATAATAAAGAAATAAGAAACAATGTAACATTAATTCAGTGAAACACAAAAGTAAACCAATCAGTCACCAAAGAAATGGGGATTTAATGAAAAATAATAAGATGAATTCATATACAATACTAGCATTTCCTGGCAACTTTGCCCATATGTACCTTACTATATGCAGACATAATGAAACGGGAGAATAAACACAAGTTTTTGGGAGGTAGGGCCTGCATACGACATGATGAGTTAGTTTTCAGTTAATAATTGTAATAGCCTTCATGAATGCCTCATTATTGAAATCATTAAAATTACCCATAGCTGAATTTAATTTGTAGAAACTTAAATTGACTACAAAAGTGCCATGTTGCTAAATAACATAAGTTATATAGACAACAACAATATAAACACACAGAGTGGGGTGTTTATCTTTGATATAATGTGATCTTTGGCACCTACCTTTTCAGGTTATTCTAGAAGTGTTCATCTTTGATGTGTGATTTTTCTAAACCTATCTATTATGTTATGAATAGGTTGTCATTTATTGCTCCATCCAATATTCATATATGGTAATTAGACATGTCCCTTTTTAAGTTAGACTCCAAGTTTTCAAACTTTGAAAACGCAATCAAAATTGGTTTGTAGTTTTTTCATGATGCATGTACAAAGGAATATGAAGGAAATGGATTTTTACTGTTTTATATATGTAGTAATTATGTATGACACCTTACTTGTTCCAAGTTTTGAATGTGATACACAGGCAGCACCATGAGACTATCCACTAAAACAATACTATAAATTAGTATAAACATGATACAAGTGCTTAGTCAGTGTATGAGACATACCTTACAGGTTGTGTGACAGTATCCAGCAGCACACCCGATGGATCGAGCTGGCGGAGAGCGCGGATGGCAGCCACGTAGGCAGTTAGCACATCGGTTGTATTGACACCTGGATGTAATAAACGTGTCTCCAAGGCTCTCTGTAAACGTGCTACTAGAGTCTTACGCAGGTCAGTCTTCTGCAGGCAAATACGAAGATCCTCCACTGCTGGCTGGGAATCTGGGTACTCTGAATTTAAAACCATATTTTTTATAAATTAAAATGCCCTTTGTAATATACAAGTCTAACCCATTGATGTTTTAAGATAAAACAATAATTAAAAAGCAATTAACAGTTAAAAAGGGAAGAACCCGATTATGGTATTAAAACTTTCCTTTAATTTGATAATTGTGATAATGAAACTGCTGTTAAGCACTAGAAATAAGATAGGATAGCAACAATAACCTATCACTTACCGCAGATAAAGGCAGGAGGTCCAGACGAACACAAAAACACACAAAAAAACAAACACACACAAAAACAAAACAAAAAAACAAAAAAAACACTTCACAATATTTCGACTCATAACCTTAATCGTGCAAGAGGCAAGACATGACAGGGGAAGATGTGTACACATCGGGATCTACCATGTGAATGAACTATTGATTAAACAAGAGGGAAGAGTGGGGAATGGACCGGTGGAGGGGGAAGCTGACCAACTTTAAATGTGGGACAGAATAATATCTGTGACAATCAGTTCAGGTAAAATAAATAATAATAATAATAATAATAAAAATATTTATAACTGTTATAAGAGTAAATAAATAAGATAGGATAAGGAAAATAAACAGTTACCCGTCACTTACCACAGATGAAGGCAGGAGGGCGAAACACGTAAAAACACAAAAACAAACGAATTGCACAATATTTCGAGTTTAGTCTTAGTCCTGTGGGAGGCGAGACATATGGCAGGGGGAAAGATGTAGTCACATCCGAATGTGCCCGCCTCGGATGTGACCACATCTTTCCCCCTGCCATATGTCTCGCCTCCCACAGGACTAAGACTAAACTCGAAATATTGTGCAATTCGTTTGTTTTTGTGTTTTTACGTGTTTCGCCCTCCTGCCTTCATCTGTGGTAAGTGATGGGTAACTGTTTATTTTCCCTATCCTATCTTATTTTCAGTGCCTCTTGGCAGTTTCTTTGTTTCCTTTATCCAATAAGAGTAAATAAGTAATATATATATATATATACAACTTTGTAAAATTGTAATGTTTACAGCTGGTGTCTTAGTGTAGTTTGAGGCCAAGAGTAGGTCTAATGCCTAGGTACTGTTAACGAGTCAATTCCCATCTATGGAGTTCTGAAGAAATAGTGGAATCTGGGATATCAGCTCTAACCGTAAACCAGATGTTAAGGTTGTTGGAATGATGTGAGCTGGCATGGATTGCCACTGGATGGTTAGCGTTGGCAGTATATGCCTGTGGCCAATCATCCTATAGGACAGTCGTTGAGTGGTTGAGACCAAAGTAGGAAGCTGTGCAGTGATGACAGGTAAATTGGTAAATTAGGTGAGTGTGCATTATAGCACAGGTGGTGTGCCCACACTTAATTTACCAACATGCCTGTCTTCAGTGTACATCGGTCTCACCACTCAGCAAATGTCCTATAGAATGAATGGCCACTGGCAAACAGTTTATACTGCCAACAATGATCAAGCAGTGGCAATCCATGCCACCTCACATGATTCCAATAACTTTAAGACCTGCTTTATAGTTAGAGCTGCCAAAATTTTCCAGACACCACCACCTCTTCAGAACTCCATAGATGGGAAGTGGCCTAGCAACACAACATAGGCACCAGACATACCCCTGGCCTCAACCTATGCTAAGACCCCACCTGTAAACCTTTCACTCACAATTTTAGAAATTTACAGGCTCTCACAACATCCGCCCTCCTTAATGTTCTCCTCTTGATAAAGGTCTAGACCTGAAAATTCAGATGTCTTTTGTGTTGTCTTTTCTGTGTGTCATGCCATGCATCCACCATCTAAGGCAATATAGTACACAATGAAATCAAAAGCACTTAGGGAAATGAGCCACCACTTACCTTTAGATGATGGATGTGGGGCGCACAGAAAAAAACAAAAATTTAACTGATAAAGAAATTTTTGGGATAAGCCCTTTCTCAACAGGAGAACATTATGGGAGTCTCCAACATCACCCACCTTCCTGGTGCTCTCATTTCTGAAATGTGTCATAACCAGGTCATATTATCTGCAAGCAGCAACATGATGTTTTGGATGTATCCAACGATGACAAATGAAGTTGCAACATTGGTCAGAGAAGACAATAATCTAATGTCTCATGCTTCACAATACTGATATCCCAATTAAATTTTGTTTCATATAATTAAAGTAAATAAGATGACTGTCATGTTTTATTGATGAACTAAACCGAATGATAAGTTTTATAAGTTATTTATATTCTCCCACCCAAATTACCACAATATGGCAAATTAATCAAGCAGTCGCTAATTAATCTATTAATTTACTAAAAATTAAAGTTACTATAAATCTGTCACATTACAGTATACACAGAAAGATAGCAGTAAAAATGGAGCTCATACAAATTCGAAGAAGATAGAACATTTTTCAAATGTAAAAATGTATTAAACCCCCTCCCATTATTTAAAACTACAATAACTACGTCAAACTTAACTGTAATCTAGTTTCCTTTTTACTACTCTCCCCCCCTGTCAACTAATTAAAAATGTGTAAAATAAAGGGAACACTTCAAGTAATTATGTGAGATTGGCTTGTAAATGTTTGATATTTTGTTCTATATATAATGTGAAACTGTTCCAAATGAGTATCACAGATCATGTATATGTGCACAATTCATTTCAATATCAAGCATTTACATTAAAGGACATTTTTTTAAGTCACATTTTCAACACACTGGAATTGTTTATATTGTCAAAAAGCTTGTAAATTTGTTATAATATCTTTTTAAATTACTTCCATCTAGATGCAACTAGTTTTAAGTAAGTTACAGATGTTTTTAATGATAGCTGGTTGAACCAATGGTTGTGGTTCTGGAAACAGAGAATGGCGCCCTTGTAAACATCAAAATTTTCTACATGGCTTATAAAATTTCACTTTAACAATGGCTATAAAGAGTTAATCAGATTGGTGCTAGGAGAAAGATATAAAAAATTTGTCATGTAATGTGTCATGGTAACATATGGCAAAGAGTTTGATATTTATTTTAAATTTTTTTTGTGCAATTAGAGTTAAATAAAATGCACATTAAATTTTTTCATCAAAAGTAAACTTGTAATCACATGTCACAAAACCTTACTTATGTCAGTATACCTTCAAAACTAGTTTAAAGAGTCCTTAAAACTCTTAAAACCAACAGCAAATCATTTTAGAAGCATTTTCCACTAGTTTGAGAGTCAGAAAAAATGTTAGTAGCCAGAGTTTAAGCTATTTTATAAGTTTTCGAAAGTACTATAAAGAAAGTGGAATTTTTAAAAAAATGCTTTTTGGCCACATTGATTTTCAGAGGTGTAAAACGAGATGACAATTCAAATTAGGTCTAATACTTGCATTTTAGAAAATTGTATTAAGGACATATCATGAACTTGGTTATCTTGCAAGCACATGGAAAATATTGCACAAGAAACTGTTTTCACTTAATTTTCAAGGTACAGTAAAGATTCATAGTTTGAAATGTTTGGCATAAAATAATATACAACACATGAAAAGATAGAGTCAATAACTAACAGGAAAGTACGGGGATTCTTTTTAGGCAAAATAAGAGATTTTTCTGACTTTGCAATTCAGCATTTCTGTCGACATACGGGTGTGAGAAACCACATTCAAATTAAAGAGAAATTTTCACTGAACACGTAAAGCGATTTTCTTAAAGATTCCAACAATATCTAAGCTGTAAAAGGGAAATGAAAGTTTAAGCGTGATGGTGGCTGCAAAGTGTCAGCATAGTAACACAAAACTAGTTTTAAAGTAAATAGATAATGAGGAAATGATATTACCATCAGATAGAGAATCAAATTTAGCAAAGTTTGAAATATATTACAGATCGGTAGCAATCAACATCAAAGTTTTTAGCTAACTTTGCAATTATAATGAGAGTAGATTTTCACTATCAAATACATTTTGGATCCAGCCATATTATATGTCAAAAGATGAGGAAATGTTTATAGAATATTTTGATAGCAGAATCATTTCACAGACTGAAGAATTGTAGGAATGATGACACATTTAAAGCTCTTACAACTTTAGCTTGAAAACCACAACACCTAGGAAAAAGACTCTCTTAACAAAATTGACAATCACAACATATGAAAATTTCAGAACGATCAGAATAAAAATAAGATTTCCCTTTGTCAAATCATGCGTATGCTGAGTCATCTGGGCACAATATGAATATAAGGAGGCCACACTGGCCATATAGGCAGCAGTATTCCAGCAGAAATTGAACGGAGAGGGTGACATGTTGGTCGGCCGTGGAGATGTAGAAAATTTTTAGTAGTGACACAACAGTGGTGTGGGATCACTCTTCCTGCGAAATGAACTTTTAATTTTCATCTAGGAGTTAGGAGGAAATTGCTTACTGTGCAAGGATGGTTTAACCTGTAACCATTTATTTCCGATAGAAGTCTGAAGCTTTTATATTAGGGCCTACGCTGGTACCAAGTTTATGTAACAACTTTTGCAAAATATATAATTTTGAATTTATCAGGAAGTCTAGAGTTTCTGAGAACATACCTTTATCTCTTGAGGTAATTACGAGGGATTGGCAATTCTTCTGCAGAAAGAAAAACCTTTAGCTTCACAAATTTCGCAGGATTAAGAAAGTACTATCTAATATCATAGATCATGGTATTACAGGAATTTGATTGCAATACCAGAAAAAATTAAATCATTTGGAATATTGTGCCACAGATGTAGGTTGAAAATTAAAAGGAGAGTTAGAGAACAAAATAAACAGGTTCTGGAGCTGTGTGAGTCATGTTTTGTGATATACGAGAGTAGTGAGATTGGTTAATGGGAGGAAGACAAAATTTAGAATATAATAAAGCAGGCGATGTGTATTATTGTTGGAATTATATCAGAATGAATCTTTCCCAGCACTATATTTGAGTAAAACATTCTCAGAAAACTATCTGACTGAGCCCGTTGATAAAACACAATGCACTATCTATCAAAGTCATCAGTTATATGACAATAGTAACAAAGACTGATCATTTAAATATCATGTTTTTTGATGTTATCGCTTGGCTCGAATAGCAAGAAAGGTTTATTCAGAGCTGTAACTAGCTTGTAAAGATGAAAATATTAACTCAGGTGAGGTAGATGTAAAATACTCTCCAAACCAATCAAGATACTGATGATAGATTAAAAAATTTGTATTATATTTAAAGCAATATGTGAATTGTAAATATCATCCGACTAGAGTTAGCTAAAAGAAAATCCAGTTGGTTTATAAAATAATAATTTCCAAGATTGTTCATTAGCTGTTTCAATATGACTGAACCTAGTACAGTTATCTGATATTCTCAGATAGCATATTAATATAAAACTGTTGAACTCTGACAAAACATACTCTTCTACACAATAAGAAAAAATGCTTCCATTAGTACTAGGAATAGTAAAATAATTAGTAGTTTTTACTAATTATATGGAAGCACTTAATTTAAGAACAATCAGACAGTAACACAAGCATTAATCTTCTTTATGGCACTTATACCATACCTATTATAATGTTGAAAAGCTGCTCTATACGGGTACGTGTATACGTCTCATAGAGGAAATGAGACAACTCCTGCTTGAATTTTTTCAGTGCCTCATGTGTTGTTTGTGTACTGATAGGCGTGGTTCTTGATCCACCACAATAGATGCGAGTTAGCCAGCCAACCACCACCGTCTCCAACCACTGTTAGCAAGTGAGTCAAACATATTATCAACCTGGTTCCAAGATCATTTATCTATTTAATTAAAATATTACACAATCACTGTATATCCTAAAACAAAAATCTTGAAAATTTAAAAACAACTCTTCAGTTTCTCTTATTTCAATTTTAGTTGAACTTCCAATATTTCTCACAAAATGTTGAAGTTACTGTGACAAATCAATTCTAGGGTAACTGGACTTCAACTGTACAGGTAAAACATATACCTCATCTCTTTAAATGAGCAATTCTTGATACATATATATATATATATATATAAATATCAGGTTAGGGAAATGAGCCACCTCTTACCTATAGATGATGGACGTAAGGCGCAAACACAAAGAAAAGACAAAACCACAACTGATGAAGAAATTTTCGGGACGAGCCCTTTATAAACAGGAGAACATTATGAGAGGTGGGTGATGTTGGAGACTGTCTCCCATAAAGACTGTTGGCCAGGAGAATGGTGGGGGTAAATTCAAACAGAGGAAAGGTAGGGGCAGTGATTCAAAACTAATACCCAAGCATAGATAAATATCCAAAATGATCTCTGGTTGGCAGGAACACAAGGGCAACAATGATTAATAATCTTATACATAAAAATCAATGTGCATATGTATGTTTGTCTGTCATCTACCTGTGTACAGTAAAACAATCGGAAAAATACAGCATACATATGGTTTCCAAAACCGCATCCCCTCTCCCCCTTCCCACCTCTTAATTTTTACGCAAACAGACATTTTTTTACGCAATTTCGATGGAACATATTAGACATATACATTTAAAAAAAAAAATCTGTAGTTATCAGTTTTACAAAATCCCAATCTCTTCCCTTTTCCACCCCAAAACCACCACCCCTCTTCCCCCTGTAAGACCCAAGGGTAGTAGTATCGCCTTGGTGACTTAACTAACAAATCACGTGGATGGAAAGTTCTGTGGAATTTTCACAAAATAATTTGAATTTGACCATATAGCCTACAAGAAACTCAACTTAAATGCTTGAGGTCGCCACTAGATCTGTTCTAAACCACAAATCTAGAAAAGATTCTTCTACTAAATTATAACAGTTCACTTTCAGAAAATTTAAAGTTTTATTTTCAAAATCACATTTACTAAAATTTGCATTAAACAGTTGAGTAGGCAAATCGAATACTCGTTTAAAAAATATTGCAGATTGTGGAGAGAAATTACCAACCAAAACCCCTATAGTGAATTTACAAAGTTCTAACTCGACATCATACTCGCAGACTATCACACCAAAGTCCCAACATGGCCGACTCGGTAGCGCCTAATTTCAACCGACTTCCTCCCGCTCCGATACAAGACTTGCGCAGGTAAACTTAACATAGCACTCCACGGAAAAGACAGAACGAAACCGAAAGAAAGAAAAGATTACATATTATGAAGTTACTACTAAGGACATCACTGAGAAAATCATGCGCGGAGTTGCGCGATTACTTTCCAGCGTACGAGCGAGACAATGTGAACTTACTGCACTATCTTTTATAGGCTGCTCAGAGCCTATGACCTTGGCAAATCTTTTTTTAATTAATATCTCCAAAAGTACAAAATAGTTTAACTTGAAATTTTTACAGGGACTTTATATTGTCATATTCTATTTGTTTTAATTTAATTTATTATTCCAAAGGGTTTCTACTGTCTTAAAACTAAAGTCATCACATGACCAACTTAGGGGAATTTTTACGCACTTCAACAACAATCCGCGACAATCTATTTTTCAAAAACTTAATTACCAAACAAATGCTTAAACTTTTCACCGAAACCACTATATGTTCGTAATCGTCTTAATTAGGGCTATCTACTGATATAAATTTCAAATTAATATTCCTCTTATTAAAACTGCTAATTAAACTTTGCCAAATTATTTAATTTTACTACCAAAATATCGGGAACAATGCTGACTATAGCTGGTGATAAAAGATCAGTTGTAGCTTTACGCGATTTAAAGATATTTCAAACTTTAGATTTTTACTTTTATGATCGCGTGTTTCAAAGGTTGAACAAAGCGGAATATCTCCTAAAATAAACATTTTGTGATATGATAAATACACTTTAAAATGATTTTTATGGCGAATTGTCCCTGTGGGAAAGATTACAGGAAAATTCCTTAAAGTTGACAATTACTCTCGAAATTTCTAAGTTCAACATAAGCAACTTTACAATCGATCTATAGAACATTTTACTACTAGGGAAACTAGAATTTGCCAAAATTCTAAGGTGCTTACACCCCTTACACCCCATAATTTAAAAAACCCATAGATTTTATATGATTTGTATGGAAATTTGGAAATTGATACTGTAAAACAAACAGAAAACCCAGCCTATATATGGTTTCCCAAAACCCATCTCTCCGTCTTCCCACCCCTTAATTTTTACAGAAACCGACACTTTCTGATTTCGATGGAACTTTTCACGGATATACTTTAAAAAAATGGAAGAATACTGGAGATATTAGTTTTACAAAAACCCAATCCCTCTCCCCTTTTCCACCCTAAAACCAACCCCTCTTTCCCCTTACACCCAATACTGTAAAAAACACACAGATTTCATCCGATTATGACGGAAATTGGAACACACATACTTTAAAACAAACAGAGAAAAATCCAGCCTACATATGGTTTCCCAAAACGCGTTCCCTCTCCCCCTTACCACCCCTTAATTTTTATACAAAAACATACTTTTTATCTGATTTTGAAGGAATTTTGCACACGTATGCTTTTAAAAATAGAAAAATTAGACATTAGTTTTACAAAAGTTCCATTTCCTCCCCTTCATTATTGTCAAGGTTTTTTTTTTTTTTTTTGTAAAAAGCAACAGTTCCTATATGAATTAGAAGGAATTTTGCAAATGTATACTTTAAAACAAACAGAACAATTCTCTTTTCTTTCACATTGGCAAAGCCCAACCCCACCTCCTCCACCTTTACCCCTCCCCTATTAACTTCCAGTGATCTTTATTGAAACACACAGTTTTTATTTGATTTCGATGGAACATTACATTTGTAAACTTCAAAACAAGGAGAAAAATGCTGTTTACATTTGGTTTTAAACAACTAACTGCTCGCCTCCTTTACCCCAACCCCAATTTTTGTCAATATTGCATATACATATCCACAATTTTTATTGGATATCGATGTAAATTCACACACGTATACTTTAAAACAAGGAGAAAAATACTGCCTTCATACGGTTCCCAAGTCCCAATGCCTCATCCCCTTTATTCCCTCCACTCTTAATTTCCAATGATCCTTTCATTAACTTTATTCAATGTGGATGGAACTCTGCACATGTATAAATTAAAGCAAAGAGAAAAATGCTGTCGCTCTTTGGTTTACAAAAGCCACCCACTTTCCCTATCACCCTAATTTGTGCTTGAAAAAAAAAACTGTATGGTTTTTAATCTCAAACAGTGGGAAATTAGACAAAGTAGATAGCAACATTATTAAACTATACAATATTTCGTGTTAAACAGCGCTGGACAGATTATAATCGGACTTGAATTTTAAAAATTATATTAGTTTTTGAAGTTTGCATACATATCCTTTAAAATAAGTGAAAATGGTGTTTATATTTAGTTTACAAAACTGCATCTGCTCTCCCGTTTCACCCCTCTTAAGACTGATTTATACGTGCAACTTTTCTCTGTTTAGCGTATATCTCCGAAACAAACTCAGATTTTTTTTTATATATGCTGATTGGAATCATCAAAAACATTGCATATCCAAGACCATCACAATAAACTTGAAATTGAATGAAACAGTAATTAAAATATCTACATAAAAATCTAATTTTTACTAAATACAAACTTTCAAATAAATTCGTTTAATCTATACGTCAAGTCCAGCAATAGCAACGCATTGCCGGGTCAGCTATATAAAAATCAATGTACGTATATTTGTCTGTCCTCTATTCGCTCCTAAACCGTTCATCCGATGACGGTGAAACTTTGGTGAGTTGTCGAGTGCGCATCGGAGAAGGTTCCTAAGAAATAAAATTCCCAAAAAAATCACCCCCTCTTCCCCATAACACCACATAACACCACATAATTTAAAAAACCTACAGATTTTATCCGATTTCTACGGAAATTTGCACGTGTATACTGTAAAACAAATAGAAAAATACTGCCTCGATATGGATTCTGAAAATGCATCATTTCTCCCCCTTCCCACCCCTAAATTTTTATACAAACCCACACTTTTTATCTGATTTCGATGGAACTTTGCACGGATATACTTTGAAAAATCAGAAAAATTGGACATTAGTTTTACAAAAAACCAATCCCTCTCCCCTTTTCAACCCTAAAACCAACCCAAAATTATGGAGTGTGAGGGGCTCACACTCCATAATTTTTTTAAAAAAAACACAGATTTTATCCGATTTTGATGGAAATTAGTACACATAAACTTTAAAACAAACAGAAAAATACTGCCTACATATGGTTTCCAAAAACCCAATCCCTAACCCCCTTCCTACCCCCTTCATTTTTACATAAACCCTCACTTTTTATCCGATTTCAATGGAATTTTTCACACATATACTTTAAAAAAAAAGAAAAGAGAAAGCTACTATACAGATTAGTTTAAAAAAAAAAAACTAATCCCTCTCCCTCTTCCCACCCCCTAATTTTTACACAAAAACCACACTTTTTATCCGATTTTGATGGAACTTTGCACACGTATACTTTTTTAAAAATAGGAAAATACTGTAGACATTAGTTTAAAAAAAACTCTTCCCTTTCCACCCCAAAACCAGCCCCCTCTTTCCCCTTACAACCCATAATTTAAAAAATCCTACAGAGTTTATCCAATATCTCGGAAACACTGGGGAAATTAGGACAAAATAGATAGCAACAATATTTAAGAACAAATTATTTCCTGTTGAATAGCACTTTATAGATTACGACTGGACAATTGCTGACCAAGAAATTCGAATTTTAAAAATTACTTTGAAGTTTTTGTGAAAATACACAGCTCTCCAGTTTTTATTTTATGTCGAAGGAAGTTTGCACACATATGCTTTAAAATAAGTGAAAAATGATGTTTATATTTAGTTTACATAACTGCACCCGCTCTCCCGTTTCATCCCTCAAGACTGATTTACACGTGCAACTTTTCTCTGTTTAGCATATATATCCAAAACAGAGATTTTTTTGTGTATATGCTGATTGGAATCACCAAAAACATTGCATATCCAGAACATTGCAATAAACTTGAAACTGAATGAGAGAGTAATTAAAATTTATACAAACAGTCAAATGCATTCATTTAATCTACATGTGTACTCATGTCTAGCAATAGCGAAACATTGCCAGGTCAGCTAGTAATAATATATATTTGGGATCTCGTAAACGACTCTCAACTGTTTGGATAAAATTTCGTATTTAGATAACGCTTTGTTTTTTAAGTTTACCTAAATAGGTGTCTTCCCTGCAAAAAAGCGATTTTACAAAATAATTAGCAACTCTTGTTTTTGTTATCTCAGAAAGGCGCTAATGCCATCTTATAGATGTTTCAGGTACCAGAAAGCTGGGCTGATCTTAGTTATGTTCTTTTTGATTACAGTAAGGAACTCTAATAACTTTAAACAAATAATTATTGTACACTAGCTGCCCCATGAGAGTAGTATCATAGTCACTGAATGGTAATACAATAATGTGGAAATAAGTAAATGCCAAGTATTTATTAATAAAAGGTATTATATTATGAAGAGTAGTAATAAATTTGGTCAAGTTGATAGTGCAGTACTACATATTTACAAAGAAATTGGGAGTGAACCATAAAATGGTGTGGATAGAAAAATGACTTCCTGGATAGAGGAAGTCTTACAAGGAAGAAATTAAAGAGTTTCGTAGGAAGTGTAATGTGTAAAGAGGTGAAAATGGGAGTTCCTCAGTTCAATAATATCCTAATGAACAATTGTGTTAATGGTTTAGTCAGAACTAAGGTTGTTTACAGATGACATAATGGTATACAATAAGATTAAAATAGATGCAGGGTGACCCAGACAGAATATCTAACTAAGTAGGTCAAAACAGAATGAATATAAATGCCGAGGTTCACAGACAAAAAAACTAAGGGTAAATATCTTGCAATAACATTTGATAATAAACTCAACTGGACAGGACACATTAGTTAGGTGAAAGGGAGAGGTTTCAAACCCTTTATTAATAAAGAGGAGATATAATGGTGAAGTGAAAGATTTGGGTTATGAAATTTTGACTGGACCATTGTTTGAATACAGTGATAAAGAATGGGGCTGAAATTTTGGGTATCAAATACAGGTGCTGGAGTGAGAGCAAAGGAGGGTAGCTACAATTGTTTATGGACATTACCACAGACACTATCAGTAACTGATACAATCAAGGAGCTGTACTGGAATTCATTGAAAGACAGGAGGAGGGTGAAGTTAGTGCTTGAAGTATAAAAATAATGTGATTAGGTTTGGAAGGATATTGTTAGAAGAATTACGAGTACTACACAAAAAAGAAAAAAATATCTGTGACCACATGCTAGCAATCAATTTTGGACATATGGGCACAGAAATATTTTCTTTTGTAGGTAATTGTATCAGGGATTGGAATAAATTACCAAGAGAAATGCTGAATAGTTTACCCCAAAATACAGAATGAATTTAAAATTTATAAAGGGCAAAAGTTGGAGAATGGAGAAATTAAACTTAAATAATTCAAAAATTAAAAAGAAAAGGGGAAAAAAAGGTATTTAGGGAAATTAACAATGGAGAATGTGCTCCATCACAATTAAATTATACATCTTGCCGATTTGCTCTACCATCCATGCAACAAATTCTATTATTTTCTTTTTTCTTATGGCTTGATGCCTCATTAAGATTGAGATCATTAGAGGGGGTAAAGGACAGGAGGACAAGGAATAAGAAGCAAATCGGCCTTGGCCTTTTTTTTGTAGGAACCATGCCGACATATTCACCTGGAGTTATTTGACGAAATCATAGAAAACCAATCTGGAAACCAGTTGCTCCCGAATGTGAGTACGGAGAGTTAGTGTTCATCTACCGCCCTTGATGCCAATGGTGTCCTAAGATCAATTGTTTGGTATTTTTGCCTTTTCCATATCCTAGATGATTTCATATCCTGATCTCTAACTGCACGCCATTTATTCTTAATTTTTTCCTAATACAGTTACACAATTTTAGAATTGTATTATAATAATAATAATTATTATTATTATTACTCTGCGATAATTCAGTGTTCTTCCTCCAGACTCCCTTCTTCTCTCCATCACTGTCACCTCCTTATGCCTGAACATCCCCATTGAAATCATGGCATCCCAGCAACTGGAAATGGTGTGATCCGTAGAACATGTATGGTAGGTGAAACGTTTCAAGGCCTCAGCCATCACTGGTACATGACCATGTTGATTGAGCCTCAGTCAGCTGGAAGGATGATGATGACATTCATCTTTGTGGGTAGTTATCTCATAATTCCAATTTTCATGAAGATGGGAGTTGTTGTCATGGTATTAGAATTGAGATAAGAGTGAGAGGACATGATGGATATGAGGAACTACTGAAATAGTAGGATGGAGTGGTTTTAGCAAAGGGGAAGCTGATCGAGGTGTGATAGAGGTTTGAGACTGAGCTCATTTTTGTCTCACATTATCACTTTTTGCTGTGGTAGCACTGAGATACTGCCAAATCCGTTTATGGAAATTAGCTAACAAACATATCCTTGACACTAGACATCCCCCTGGCCTCAACCTCCAGTAAGAACTGACAAACTCATCACTAATTATCATTTCTAATAATACTGTTTATATATACAACTTTTTTTATAAATGTATATATAACTTTGAATAAATTTAGTTTTTTGCACATTCTTAACCTCATCTAAATGAGGTTTTCTTCAAATGTATAATTCTTCTTATTATTTATATTTACATTAATTATTATTCATATGTACCACCATTTGTAAAATTTATATTCAGTAGTTATCAACTGTCTGCTTCATATTTCCCTCTTCCTGTCAACAATGACCACCCTTATTATGTTGCATAAGGGTTGAGAATTGGTGTGAGCACATGTGACCCCTTACAAAAATCTTCCACTCATACCAAAATACTGTAAAAAAATGTGTTTGTTACTGTTCTTCTGCCTTCATACCTGGTGATACATTTGCTTTCCATATATTCCTTTGTTTCTTCCATTGCTTAAAAATACTTTTCTTATCATTATTACTGTAAGAGTAATGTTTTGATACAGATACGTGACAAACTGTTCAGTGACAAAAAATACTAGCAAATAAAGTAATATATTTTCTTAATTGTTCATTTAAGAAAAATGGTTAGTGTAACAAAAACATCAGTTC
This sequence comes from Vandiemenella viatica, assembly GCA_031002005.1. Taxonomy (NCBI): domain Eukaryota; kingdom Metazoa; phylum Arthropoda; class Insecta; order Orthoptera; family Morabidae; genus Vandiemenella; species Vandiemenella viatica. The sequence continues at coordinate 71,401,072 of JARYHS010011408.1, forward strand.
ATAAAAAAAAGTCATTTAATGCAACTATTACTATAGGCACATTCACTATTCGTTAGGATCAATCTTAACTGAACTAAAATGTTTACTTACATTATCTAAATAAGAAAGGTAAGAAGTATCAAAGCTTCCCTTGCATGTTTCCTGAACATGTTTCTCGATTCTTACATATATTAGAGAGGTTATAACATCGCTGGAAAGTCTTTCCAAAAGATCCAGCTCAATTAATTTCCTGAAACATTAACACCATCATTGGTGAAAAATTTTAATCTATTTACATAAAAAAAGAACAACTGATATTTTATTAATGAACAAAATAAACAAACCGTAGTTAAATATAATACTTAGACTTATTTCACATGTTCTAACTAAATTCTTGGTTCGATACAATTCAATGAATAAAACGGTTAGTAATTCCTAAAACTGTAGTTTATTACATTTTCTTCTGAGTGTACAGCTGATATGATACTTTTTTTGTAATCTCACCTGTTTGTATCATGAAATATTTCTAAAATCGACTGACAGTGACATCCCTCAATTTCTGTTTCACAACCTCCACATACCACTAATTCATCATCTCCAGCATCATCCTGATCTGAAATAGATTATGACATCAACAGTGTACATTTAAAGCAGAGGGCAGCAAGCTTGTTAAACACAATTGATTTTAATAGGAAAACAAAATGCATTAACAGACGTGATTACCAAAGAACAGAGAAAGAAACCATTTCTTATGATTCATGGCAGTGTATATCACAAATACATGGAGACAGAATAATGAAATTTCCTGGAGTAAACCCTCTGTTGGAAAGATGGATGAGAGTAGGAGGGAAAACAACAACTGTTTGCTATGTCTGGGATGGTAGGTGAACTCAGGCTAAGAACAGAAACAGGGGAGTGATAAAAAGGGAAAGCTAACTTCTTCCTAAAGACTCATAAACACGACAAAACTGAAATAAAAGAGAAATAAGCCAATAATTACCATTCTTGTAAAATTCCTATGGATTGTTTTTAATACACTAATCAAATGACACTCTTAAGTCTTTCTTCTCTACAATATTCCATATATTCCGTACACAGTACTCTGATTACATGCATCGTACCAACAGCTCATGAGATGTGTTTTTTTTTTTTTTTCTTTCCATGAAACTACATTAACTGGGCAATTGCAAAACTAAATTAACCAATGTTTCAAAAAAGTTTTAGCAGAAATGTAAGTTATTAATGCTTTCACATTTATCAGATCCCAAGATGCATTTGCACATTCTTCATAAAACAGTGTTATAGCAAGAACACTCAAACTACTAAGGCACAAATTGCGAGAGTCAGCAGCCTCATCCTTCTAATCCTAATTTCATATTATTTCAAAGTTTGATTTATATCAATGAATTAATGAATATGAAAGAAACACTAAACAAATAAAAACTGATGTTTACAAGATGTTTTAAAAGACAATCATCAGATTATGTAATTATCGAACCAGGAACAGCACTGCTTTAAAATCAGAGAGCTAAACACAAATTTGTAGGTAAAAAGGATTAAAATGTTTTTGGCTCCAAATAAATCAATATCTGAAACACAAGGACTGACTGTTGATTTTGCTTTGCGCAGACAACCTGACCCTTTGAGCTGTTTGTGCCTAAATCGAATACGCTGAGCGGTAGGAGTTTCAATACCATATTGTCAATGCAATTCACACTGCACTTTTGTAATAGATTCACAAACTTCAAAGTGTAATACACAGAAAGCTTTCTGTTATGACATCACCATCTAACTGAACCTGACTGAGCTTAATCCACTGGCAATTATGTGAAAGTGAAACTCCCAAACTTTCTTTTCATGTGGGAGGGGATATTCACCACCTGACCAAAACTGGTACTAACCTGTTGAAATATGTTTTAACTGCTTCCTTATAAAGTCCTATTCACGTTTTCTGCTCTGGTTTTCCGGAAAAGTCACCAGGAATTAAATTAAAAATGCCGAAATGAGAGAGTGACGCATGGCTATTAAATGCCACCGACGCTGCAAAAGCAATGAAAATCTTTTTAAATGTTGGTTAAATCTTTTGTTGTAACATTTTCCTGCCATTTTAGCTTCACTATGATGTAAAATGTCACACGAAATTAACAGATGGAAAATATTTATCCAAGATACAGTACAACAATGCTCACCATCTTACAATCGATACGAGTGGTCAGAGATAATCGATTGCTTCTGTTGTAAACAAATACGCCCATTTCTGAGATTGATGCCACAGAACGAATTTACCATAAACTTTTTACTATTGGTTCAGGCCGAATTTCAACCTAATCATGACCACTATGACAAAATGAACCTGTTTAAGTTGATATGATCCCTGTACCGGTAATTGTGTCATTATTGCAGTGCTGCTAGCATTTCGCGGTTGTTGAGCATCTTCCATTTCAGCATTTATAATTTAATTCCTGGTGACTTTCCCGGAAAACCAGAGTGAAAATCATGAAGAGGACATTATAAGGAAGTATTTAAAACAAATTTCAACAGGTTAATAACAGTTTCGGGCAGGTGGAGAATATCCCCTTCCAGCCTTCTTTTCCTAACAGCAAACTGCGTCATGCATTTTAGAAAATATTTACAGAGTTAAATGACTTGAAAACAACCTGTATTTTTCAGCATAACTCCAAATTACTGCAGAAAAGGACTTGTCTTATTTATTGAGGGAGATGTTTCTAGCAACAGAAGTTTAATCCAGATAACAATAACAACTTGGAACACAGATCTTCTCAAAATATTTCTCCAGATACTTCAGTCTTGTGTATCTTCCTGTTCTGCACCAAATCTTCTCATTGCTGTTTGTACACATTTGAGCCAGGTAAACATGAGCGGTCCTCTTCTCCTCCTTCCTTCAACTTCTCATTCCTGTACAAGTTTTGGTATCCTAGTATCTTCCATCGTTCTTACATGGCCATACCATTCCAATAATTTCATTGATAACTTCATATGTCTTCTTTCACTTTCATTAACCTTAGTATTACTTACTTTTTCTTTCCTTGAAATTCTTGCTGATTTTTTTCCAGAAATCCACTTATAATGCTTTCAACTTCTTAATATTTTTGTTGTTGATTGTCAGGTTTCTGATCTATATAAGACTATACTTTCCAATAATGACTTAAATACAATTCTTTTTGTTCTATTCATAACATTCTTGCTCCATAGAATTAAATTGAGCACCCCGATTACTTTACGGCCATTAGTAATTCTTTTATTAACTTCCATGTTTGATTTCTCCTCTCTTTTTATAATTGAATACAATTTTCCCCTCATAAGGCTAAAAAAGGCTTCCTGAACATATTCATTATGGTAAAACTTTCAACCAAAAAGATCTGAATTAAATTTCAAGAACAAATAATAAGACACATGGAACCACACCAAGGCTATATTGTGAAAAAGAAGTTTTGTGAAGAAGCAATCTGTGTGGCAGCTTTCACACCAAATCCATTGTGATCTAGTTCAGTGCAGATCTTTTGAGATATGACCTCCTTTCCCTCTTTTACAGCATTCCAAAGTTTTGTCATTAGGCATAATATTCAGTATTCATTTGTTTTATTTCTGCTCTTGAAGGATTGCTATCAAAACCTAGGAAACTGGTTTGTTCACTGTCACCTTTGCCAACAATGGAGCAGATTTCTCTTTTGAATAAGTCATGTATGCTTCTGCTTTTGGATTACTGACAGAATTTTGTATGCCCAATCCAAACTGGTCTCATTCATAAAAAATTATAAGAGTCACTGTTTTCAATGCATCCAATCTTGAAGCATTTCCTTTTGATTTCAAACATCATTTGTAAACCACTTCCTCCTCAATATGCACAATGTTTTCTTCAGTGACCACCATTGTTTGGCTGCCTCTGCATAGATAGATCATGATTACTCAGTTTTTTTTATCAAGGTTGTTAGAAGGGGGAAACGACTGGGGACAAGATGTGCAACGTTATTTGCTTATGGCCTTTTTTTAAGGAATCATCCTGGCATTGGTCGGGAGTGATTCCGAGAAACCATGGAAGGCCAAAATCTGGATGGTGTAAGGTGACAAGGTCCCTTACAATTTCTGTGAATAATTTTTGTTGCTTGTGTTGTGTATACAAATGTGTTAAATTCGAATGAAAGAAAGAAAAAGATAAGCGTATAGTAAAGTGCCAGAATATCTATGATAATGTATATCTTTGGACAGAGGTGAGAAGGAATATGGCAAGTGTTTTGGACGAGAATATAAGATATAGCTGGCACGTGGTTGAATAAAACAGAATGTAAAGAAGTGTTTTGTACCAAGTGATTATAAATAAAAAGTGTTTTTGAGTGTTTTTCAAAGAATCCATGTTGCGATATATACATATATTATTTTTTTGTTGTTTCTGAAATGTGAATTAAAAATAGTCTGCCAACTTCTGCAGCTAATATTACGGCTTGAAGGTGGGCAGATTATACATATCAAGAGGAGCTTTGGTAAATTACCTAAATCCAAGAAGGGGAACTTACAATGGCCAGTCAGAGAATCGAACCTTCATTGTCCTAAATTCCAGGCCTGACTATAAATGCACTCATTAGCCTTGGCCATTGTTGAATGGTTTCATCCTAAGCTTAAACAGTTGCGTAATTGGATATGAAGGCGAAGCATCACCATCATCTATCAATTTCCAATTGATGCTAGATCATACCCACTTTCAACAGAAATAAAAACTACTGGTTAGCAAATCAAAATTAAAATGTGATTACTGGTTGTCTGGAAGGCAGCAAAACACCAAAAAGATGCTCAAAAAAACATACTTTTCAGATTTAAATCATCAGTGTGTAGTGTGAGAGAGTTATGGTGTTATAAAGAGTTTATACCTGAAAATTTTAATGTTTTGACTTTCACAGTAAATAACAAGCATCAAACTACCATGGGTTCTCTTGGGACTGAAGATTAGCGTCCATGCATTATGGGAAAGCCCTAGTGTCGCAAATAAACATGGCCTTACTCATCCATTTTATTCCAATTTAATGCAGAGGCCATTCTGCGAACTCATGTTAATAGTACTGATCAATACAATAATAAATTTTACACTTTCGATAGCATATTAGTGTACTTGGCACCACGTAAAAATCGAATTACTCCCTGAACAGTTTAAAAACCACTAGGATTACGTAGATAGTTTTTCGGTCGCCACCCTTTTAGAAGGAAAGATTTTGTCACAATTAAATATTTCACAATAAAGACCAAATAGAACGTCATCCACTATGATGGGGAAGAATTTTAGTCCATAATGGCAATTGCTCAGCAAGCAGGATTTAGAAGCATGTGATGATTGAAAATTATAAAAATAAATGCATTTAGCACACAGTTTATTGAAGTTAATTATGCTTAACCTGGTACCCAACCACATCACATCAATATACTCAAACAAAGGACTTCAATCCTTTATAGATTGCATGCTTAAATCTTAAACAGTTTCCTTACTTTAGTACACTTTTCATCCAGCTCGCACTCCTTGTACCACCTGCATGTTAAACACTTACAATGGCTGCAGTTCTACCTATCCTGACACCCGCTCAGCTTGATAAAAACATTTCTTCCTTAGACAACAGGACTACTCGTCTTCTTGCTCCGTTCCTCCAATCACACATGTTCTTTTCATCACGTGCCGATCATTAGCCTGTCACAAATTTCCGTGTATGATTTCCATCACAAAGACTTCATACTTTACAATGCTAGTCACTTCACTACTTACTGAACTATCTGAAGATAATTAGTTTACATTGCTTATGATATGCTTTGCTTTCTAGCTCACAAATCTCAAAACTTTTCCACTTCCTGGATAATTTGTTGTCTCAGTTTGCCTAGCCAACGTTTTCAACATCTGCATTACACTAGGTGAAGATAAGTGAGGAAGATCCCATTCAACCTTGAACACTGGACATAGCTGCTTCATGGATGCTTACTAGCCGAAACATATGATATACTTCCAAGCAATGTCCTTGCGAAAAGTTAGAGATCTTACCTTTCAATCCAAAGGCAGAGACAAACTTTAGGACCAGAAAAAATCTGCCCTGACAGCTTCATCTGATGCTCCATACCCCAAATCTCACTTGACCAGAGTCTCAGAAGAATATAACCTTTTTCTCATAGCCTTGAAGGAACAGGGGGCATAGTGAATTTTCTCAGAAAGACAATCATCTGGGCACAAGTTCTGGACTGCTCTCTGCAGCTGATAGAATGACATCATGATTCTTATTTGAAGAAAATATTTACTACCATATGCATGAGTAATTTCAGTTCTAAATAATATGCTATAAGTATTTAGAGCCCATGTCGCTCGAGGGAGCACTGTAGAGCAACCGATTCTGTCAGCTTATTTAGACCAATAAGCATCTAAGAATAACCTATATGTAAAATGACACAGGATAAAATTAGTAAATACATTGTCAGCAGAACAAATATTGTTGTACCACAAAATGTCTAAAACACTTCTAGTACTCTTTAAAAGGAAAGAGTACTCTTAATCCATTGTTGTCAAATTTTTATTAACATCAAATAGCCAGAATCATTAGAAATAAACTTTGTACAGTAGCTAAATGACTTGGCGGTATGTTGACAGAACAGAGTCATTTTTATGGAGGAGTCTTGATTGCATCTTGGGACCCTTTAAATAGGTCATCTAATTCACTTGTGTATATATACATATACAGTAAACAGTGAAATCAAAGGCCCCTAGATGATGGATGTGGGGCGCGAACACACAGAAGAGATAAAAACACACAACACAGAAATTTTCGGGACGAGCCCTTTGTCAACTGGAAAACATTAGGTGTGACCACTTATAGTAAAGTCTGAGGTCATATTAAAACTTTTAGTAAAGAAAATTAGTTCTAATGTGCTTTTGGAACATTGAGAACATAGGTGCAAAGACTTTTTAGAAAGGAGTTTCAACTAGATGCACCAACGAAACTCACAATTATTCATTTGAAAGGTGAATTTGGGGAAAAAGGAAGTGCTCAGAACTTTTATAAGAACCATTCTGCAAAACAACAAACATCCACCAGACCCAAAAGAGAAACAGAAGTCACTGAAAGATATCAGCATTCTCCCAGAAAACTATTCGGGTAGTGAGACAACACTTCCAAACTAGAGTATCCTTCATATTTTGAAGAATGCCCAATGAAAAGTTTTATACCCAGAATAATCCAAGCCCTCGATGAAGATGATTATGATCTGAGAATTGAATTTTGCTCGTGGTACCAAGTAAAATGTGCACAGGGCAATCATTTCCCATACAAGACTGTCCCTTTTTCCTATTCTGTGTGTAATCAAATAAAATAGAATACCGTGTTTGTATTTAAGTTAAATGGTCCAACTAATTGTCACAATTGTACCTACTGGGCAATATACAATCCTCATGAGAAAGTGGAATACCACTTGAATTTACCTTCAACTGAAGTGTAGTGTGGTTCGTTAATATTTTTTTTATATTTATTTATTTATTCGTTGAGGCCAACTAGGACCACGTTAAGCCTTTGTGCATTTGGCAGCGAGTTTCTTCTTCTTTTGGTCCCAGAACTCCTTCATTCGTTTTGAATGCGCCTGTTTGCGCTCCTCTGTCCAGAGTGTACCGCGTCTTCCATTGGATTGTTCGTCTCGGCTTGTCCCACTTGTCATTAACTTCTTCTGAAACATATCTCTGTTTAAAGCATCTTCTGGTTCTAGCCCCATCAAATGGAGATCTTTAATATTTACGAACCAGGGCATTACAGTTTTGGGTCTGGAATCAAATAAGTTAAAGATTTTTTTTGTTAGTCTGTTCTCCTCCATCCGTTTGACGTGGCCATAGAATCGAGCCCGTCTTTTGCAGATTGTTTCAGTGATTTTCTCAATTTTGCTGTAGACTTCTTTGTTGGATTTCTTTGAAGGACGCCATTCTTAAAGTTGGAACCCAGAATTCCTCTAATAATTTTTCTCTCTTTTTTCTCCAGTTCTCCCAGAAGTCCTTTATCGGCATTCAGGAACAAGGTTTCAGCTGCATACAAAACTACTGGTTTCAAAACTGTTTCATAATGACGTATTTTAGTATTTAATATTTTTTTTATTATTATTTTTTTTTTTTAATATGAACCTTCATTTTTAACAATACCATGAAGGGTGCAGTCTACATAAAATTGCTACAAGAATTCACCATTTATTTATCTTATGGCCATGGCACATAATCAATAATACAATGTAACATTAAATTACAATTCAAATACAAAATCAACATGGTGCAGCCACTGTAGAACTTCATTTGAAATTTTAATAAAGTATATTGGCGATCCCCTGAAGTCTCGAAGTGGGCAATCAAAGGTCACGTAACAGATGGTTTGTTTTTCCCCACCACAGTCGCAATTTGGTGAATCTCTCATTCCCCATGTGTACAGAGCTGAAGCAGATCTGCCATGACCAGACCTAACTCTGTTAAGAGCTGCCCAGGTCTTGCGAGGAAGGTCGAGTTCCTTTAGTGCCTGTTGACTGTCAAACAAGGAGTGCCATTCTGGTGGGGTTGAGGCTATCCACTCCAATTTCCATGCTTCTCTCCCATTAAAATTATCAGATATAATCTGTTTTGCAGTTTTATGCTAGGACTTCTTGATTTAAGTTTCTGAAATTGATTTTCCATGTCGTCGTGGATGGAAAGATCCAAGTTATGACAGATCTTATTATACTGGGCAATTAGGAGATTGTGTCGTCTTATTGTAGGTGGTTCGATGTTGCACAAAACAGGTAGCCAGTACAGTGGAGTGGTCTTAATACATCCACTAATTATCCGCATTGTCTGGTTTAAAACTGTGTCGATCTTTTTGACGTGGGCGCTATTTATCCAGACAGATGAGCAGTACTCAGCTGAAGAATACACAAGCCTCAGTGCTGATGTGCGAAGTGTGGAGGTGGATGCTCCCCAGGAGGTGCCAGTTAACTTGTGCAGAATATTATTTCTGGTTCTTAGTTTTGCTACAAGGTTGTTTAGATGTTTATTGTACGACAAGGTGTGATCCATTACAACTCCCAAATACTTGGGGAAGGGGTTGTGTCGGAGGGGAGTGCCATCAAGAAGAACGTCAAGCGAGAGATTCGCCGTCCGATTGTTGAGATGGAAGACGCTAGGTTACGTCTTGATGGAACTGGGTACGAGATGCCATTTCTTAAAATAGTTGCTCAGGCTTTTGAGGTCTGCTGTTAAACTATTTTCAATTAGCTGAACATTATCGGATTGTTGTACTACTGCCAGATCATCAGCATAAGAGAATTGTCTGGATTCTGTTTGAGGAATGTCAGAAATATAAATGCAATAAAAAGAAGCGGGGCAAGAACTGAGCCTTGAAGCAGACCATTTTTCACTCTTCTTACATTGCTTATCTTATTATCTGAGACAACCTGGAAACTTCGGTTAGCTAGCATGGTACTGATAAGACAAGTTATTTTTTGCACTGCAAAATGTTCAGCAGTTTGTATACCACGCCCCCTTGCCACACCATATCGTAGGCTGCGTTAAGGTCAACAAATACATCACCAGTTTTCAATAGTCTCTCAAATTCTGCTTCTATGTGAATTGCCAAGGCCAGGACCTGACCCTCACTGTTTCTTGCAAGTCTAAAACCTGCCTGTTCAACAGGGAGGTATGTGAAAATAATTGGACTGATTCTATTGTAGATGATCCTTTAAAATAACTTGTAAGTAGTACTTATCAGTGAAATAGGTCAAAAATTCTCTGGAACGTCAGGACTTTTTCCAAACTTCAGAATGGCTATGATCTTTGCCCATTTAAACTCCGCAGGGATGAGACTTGTCTGTAGTATGTTTGTAAAGAAGCGGGCCAACCATTTATTGGTATGTTTTCCACAGTGGGTGAGGAACTCCAGGTGAACTTCATCAAAACCTGGAGCCTTCCCATTCTTCATTTGTTTGATGGCCCTTGCCACCTCTATATCAGTGACAGGGAATGAGATGTTTGTAGGGGCAGAGTACATTCTTTTTATATTGAACAATTGTTTTTTACTTTTCTGAGTATGATCTTTATCGACGCCAAAGAAGTTTGAATATTATACACTAGAAGGAGCTACGGCGCTAGTGTTCCTTCGCAAATTGAACGATGCGCCTGCCGCCATATTGGGGGCAACCGGTAGCTTTCAGTGTGTATACTTTTGTACAGTTAAGACGTGTCGACGTGATCGAGTGCTCATATTTTTTTTACCTTTACACGTGTTTTCTATGATAGTTAAGTCTTGTGCGGCATGTAACTGCACCAACCGTGCTACAAGAGGCAAAAACTGACCGTTTCACAAGTATGTATGCATTTAAATACGTTCCCAATTTTCTACTGTCGTAACCACTGGTTTTGATCTGACAGTGATGATCACATGTTTAATATTTTCTTTCGATTCTGATTTCCGCTCCGAGATTTGAATAAATTGAGGGAATGATTGGCTAAAATACGCCGGGACACTTTTATTCCCTCGGAACTTAGTATTAAATGTTCCCAGCATTTTCATAAAGAATGTTTCTGGAAAAATGGAAATAAAAAGATCCTGAAACCTTCTACGCTACTAACAATTTTCTGCTTTCCAGACCAAATATCGAAGGTGAGGACTATAAGCTTTGCAATAATGCAATAATGTATATACAAAATACTATAGTATTATTAGCATCTAACCTTCATTATTTTAGCTGCTCCATATGTAGAAGTACTACACTATTAGTGAACAAATATTTAAGGCAATTTTTGCTTCTGTTCTAAATTACTACCATGCTATATGAAATGTATATTATCAACAGTATGTAAAATTTTTCAGAAGACTGTTGCTCGACCTCCTCCAAAGGAAAAAAAATATGCCACTTCTTCCTGAAAATGTTTATAAAGAAGCAAGAAAGCACGAAGACTATGTGGAGCATGACCATATTTCAAAAATGCATAATTAAAAATATAAACTGTCAGACAGAAATTGAACAAAACTGTGCTATTTTATAATCAGTGATAGACAAAAAAGGGTTAATTTCGTGCATTTATTTTCCTTGTATTCTCATCTGAATGATATGATTGTTATTACTTTAACATACAAAGTTATAATTTCAAACCAGGGGGTGGACTTGCATTCTAGTAATATGTAATGTGAAAAATATATTTTAATATAGTTTGTTGGCCTTGGCCAGCCATGATAAAATTTGATTAACGAGGAATAAATAATGCTGATTTCCTAAACCCATGTGCCACATTGTTAAGTCTTAAGAAGGGATAGAAGGGAAAGATCTTAGTATAACAAGGAACAAGCAAACAAACAAAAAAGAATAAAAATGTTCCAATAGAAAAGGCAAACCTTCCCTTCTTCGTTTGCCTTCATACTGAACTGCTGGATCACATTTCAAAGTGATGAAGGTCAGAGTCTTCAAATGTAAAATTGAACAGAAAATAATTGCTCAGCTTCAGAAGAAAACTTAGTTTGGACTCAGACCTTTTAAATTTGTGTACCGGTACTACATCAGTTTTCCTTCATTATATTTATAAATGGGTTACTATAACTGAAACATTAACCTATTTCTGGATTACTTAATTTAGCCTGCCCGAAAAGGGAGATAAAACATAACATCGCTCAGAGTGAAGAAACAAGTCTGATATTTAGTAAAGTCCGTGGAAATTCTATAATTAGCTTGTGGATAACTTTATTCGATCTTTTTTTTTTTGTTTTTGTTTTAGGGAAAGTGAATGCCCTTAAGAGTATAAAAATTTTCATTCTGCAATGGTTTGTTATATGACTATACGAGGATTTCAAAGTTCCCGTGATAGCATGCCCCTAACATGGCGGCAGCAGCCGTCTTCAATTCGCTAAGAACTGTGGTCGCCTTTCACACGCTATAGGTGGGGCCCGATCGGCGCTCACTCTAGACATGTTGGCAGGTCGGCTTGCTATTTGGTCTGGAGTGACCTGATGCTTCGCTTGAAGGTTATGTGGGGTTCCACCAAGCTTTCTAAGGAGGCTCCATGCTTTCCGGCTGGACTTCTTGAAATTCAAGGTTTGCACCGTGTCATTCCATTTGAGTTTACGGGCATTGTCCAGGTTCTGCAGCAGTTCGTCAGCTGCTTCTGTACGCCCATTCTGTTGGAAATCATCATATAGCATTTTGCATTTTTCGTTCCAACAAGTAAGCCTCTGGGAATAGACTTTTTTAGCTGTCGCTATGGTTACTCTGACAAATCTATTGTAATTTTTAGCTAATGGAGGTATCTATCTTAGGTTTATATCCAAGTTACTGGCAAATTCTTCCCACTTTGCTTTCCCAAAGTTCCACCTAGGTAAAGGCGAGGATCTAATTATGGGAATTGTTAGACCAACTTCTACCAAGACTAATCACTGTTGACTATGTGGAAAGACTTGTAGGACTCGTCTTGATTGTCATGTGAGACAAAACATAGATCTGGGTTGGTTTCAGTGTTTTATCTTCCCGATTTAAAATTACCTGCATCTTTTGGGTTAAAAACTAAGTTCATGTTATTTGCTGCCTCCCATTCCTCTAGCCTGATTCCATCCTGGTTGTTTCCTGTGTGACGACTGTTGAAGTCGCCAATGTCGAGACTCCGGTAGAACTTCACTCGGCCATGAGATGGAAGGGGGCTTATACACATTAATAATTTTAATGTTGTTCACCACCATGGTAATAATGTGGATGTTATTTTCGCTGCATGCCGAGACGAGGCAGGCTTTGGTAATAGTATTTCGCACATATGTTGTGCACCCGTAACTTTGATGATGTGTGGCACCTAAGATTTTGTAGCCTTGTATTTTTTCTCTCAGACTCGGCTACAAATCATCCTTGGTGTGGGTTTCATGAACGCAGACTGTATCGACGTTATGGTCAAGTAATAACTTTGAAAGGCAATCGCTTTTTGATTGGCTAATTCCTTCCATGTTAAGTTAGCAAACCATTAGTGAAGGTCGAAGGGTTCTTGCCTTTTGGTTCTGATAAGAACTGCTAGGTGACATAAGGATTACTGTGCTCTGGATGCCAGGAGATCCTACAGGATTGTCTGACAGGCTGACTGTGTAGACTATTTAGCTGTGCATGCACGTTGCCCAGATGTACCACAAGGAGGCTAGTCTACATTACACCCCAGAATCAACCATGCAACAAATCAAAGAAATTTTTAAGAATTAGGAATGGACTGAAGAAAGGTAGTTCCAAGAATGGAGAACTTTCCAACCACTATCACAATGCGAGGGCCTATTTTGATGGCCACCTGCATAACAGATCACTAGGATGTAGAGGTTGTACCATGCTCACCGAATTTAACCTCAATGGATGGTTTTCTATGGTGACATGTAAGCACAATATTTATAGCACAAAACCAAGTACAATCAATGAGTTGATAGCAGGCATTAAAAGAGAATGTGCCCAAGAAACAACAAGGAATATTTTGGATTTCATTGGTCAGCATTACATCAGCTGTGAATTTGTGGTTCACTGGCCCTCAAAATCAACGGACACAGAAAAATGGTATTTACCCAAAACCCTGACCACCCAGTATCTTATCATGCCACCACACATGATACCAACAATTTCAATGTTAGTTTCACTGCCTGTGTCATAAGAGTCTTCTAAGAAAAAAGTGGGATCTCTGAATTCAGAAGGTGGGAACTGGCTTACCAGTCAAAATTGAGGACCAGGTCTTAATTTAAGATACCATCAGTATATTTCCTTCTTTTCGACCCATTCGCCATGCCCTCTATCTTTTCCCACAGAACCATCACCAGAGCTAATCTTTTAGTAGTGTGTAATACCTGTGTGTGTGTTTTTATTTTTTAAATAATGTATATTTTTGTATATATATGAGCATGTTTTATATTAATATAAAAAATAAGAAAACATTTTATGCTGATTTCTGCTGTGTTTCCACGCCTGATTATCGTGATATGGTTCATAATTTTTGGGTTTACGCCAGCCTACGTTTTGCACATTTAGTTAACTGCCAGGTTCTGTAAGGCAGCTGCCTCTTTTTATTATTGAACAAGGGTTATGAGTCTGAAAATTTCATTGTTTCATGTATCAATGTATTTTTCTGTGTGTACACACCACACCACTCTTCTAGTTGGGTTAGCGATGGTTTTTTTCCTATCCAAATTTTTAATATCTACATGGCAAGGAGGTGTGCACACACAAAAGCTTATTACACAAACAGGCCCCAAGGCAAAGCAACCAGCTACATCCATCTATTCCAATCCAATCATGGGATGAAGCCTTTCCTACTATTGGACACCCTACTTGAAACACAATACATCTCATATTACAACTATCCTGAATCCACTTCACAATTTCGCACAGGAGCCTCAGTATCAACCAGAATGAATGGTCACAAGCAAACCATTTGCACCTGCAAACTAGACCATCCAATGGCAGCTCATGCAAGTTCCCAAAAATTTTACAATTTCAACAAATGTTTTACTTCAAGAACTGTGGCTGTTCTGAGAATTTCTGTTCTTGAAATATGAAACTCTGTGATTCTAAGGAAGAGGAAAAGCAAAGCAGGCTTCCAATATCCAAGTGTTGTCACTCCACCAAAGAATGGTTGTCCATCTAAATACTATTGCAGTAACCCGATGAGAAACTCTCGACAGTTCGTCAGAATATTATGTAAATTATAATACTGTGATAGGCAGCAGATTTGTATATCAAGCCATATTGAAATTATATGACTACACACTTAAAGTTATCAAGTCTTATCATTACTGCCTCTGAGCAATAGGAACTTATACCTCTAAATAAAAAATAAAATAAAGAACATGGTTGCCTCAGTCTAGTGGTTATAGAAAAACTTTATTCACCCCCGTTAGTAAGGTAAACACAAAATATAGTCCATCCACTGACTGATATTGATAGTAACTCATAGTACATCACAAATACCTAGAGATATCCAAACAGTGCAAATTCTTCAACCAAATGAGAAATATATACCAAATTAGCCACGTTTACTTCAGTACTGCAAATTAATCCGTTTGCAACAGCTCTACACAGTCACACCAATGCAGTTCCTCACACATGACGATAATTTCATATTCACATCACACAGTTTCTATTTCACCGACACAACATGGATGACTGACATTGGCTTACAGTTGCGCATTTACAAGTCCGCACATTGTGCCATACAATTCTTGATTACTATACAATTTCATAGAAATCAGTTCCCACTACACACGTGGACATTTCGTGGCAAAGACTCTACTCTAGCGATTCGAGTCAGTAAATGCGTACATCGATCTGCTACTATCGATATCACTTTCATACACCTTTAAGCAATAAGAAATGTTAGTTAAATAAATAATAAAAAAAATTAGGCGGGCCTTGATAGTGTAATGAGACAACCCCTTCCAGGTATCTGGCCAAATGAGAATCTATAGGCAAACCATTTGATCCAGATACCTTCAAAAGATCAGGGTGCCATAGCCATTTATCTTTGAGTACACAAAATACAATTATACAAAAATCTCCTAAAAACTAGTTACACAATTTGATCAATGGTGGTTGGTATTAATACTAATAGCTATTGGTAATACATAATAGCATATAGACATAGTCATAAACAAAAGAACACATATCAACACCATTTGTTTTACTCTTTTTGTCCAGTTTCATGCCATGTGATTGTTCTTTGGTGGCACAATCGCACTATTTTTTCCATATGGCGTCCACATCACTTACAGACAAAAATCTAATACATCCATATGAGAAATGTCCCCTTTTTAATTCACAATCACTTTTGGAACACTAATTTGCACACCATATGCACTCACAGAGTGTCAAAAATAGCACCTGTAACTTTAATTGAGAATCTATAGGCAAACCATTTGATCCAGATACCTTCAAAAGATCAGGGTGCCATAGCCATTTATCTTTGAGTACACAAAATACACTTATACAAAAATCTCCTAAAAACTAGCTAAGACTTACCAGGTCAGTATCCTACCTGAGCTTCTGCTTTATACAGGGTGTTACAAAAAGGTACGGCCAAACTTTCAGGAAACATTCCTCACACACAAAAAAAGAAAATATGTTATGTGGACATGTGTCCGGAAACGCTTACTTTCCATGTTAGAGCTCATTTTAGTTTAGTTAGTATGTACTGTACTGTACGGACCAATTCCATGGCCCCCACGCTCTCCTGACCTCAACCCTCTTGACTTCCATTTATGGGGGCATTTGAAAGCCCTTGTCTACGCAACCCCGGTACCAAATGTAGAGACTCTTCGTGCTCGTATTGTGGACGGCTGTGATACAATACGCCATTCTCCAGGGTTGCATCAGCGCATCAGGGATTCCATGCGACAGAGGGTGGATACATGTATCCTCGCTAACGGAGGACATTTTGAACATTTCCTGTAACAAAGTGTTTGAAGTCACGCTGGTACGTTCTGTTGCTGTGTGTTTCCATTCCATGTTTAATGTGATTTGAAGAGAAGTAATAAAATGAGCTCTAACATGGAAAGTAAGCGTTTCCGGACACATGTCCACATAACATATTTTCTTTGTTTGTGTGTGAGGAATGTTTCCTGAAAGTTTGGCTGTACCTTCTTGTAACACCCTGTATATATAAGCCCAGCTGAGGATGGGTAATTGATTCATCAAATGATGATACAAATATGGTACTCAACTTGATTAAAAGGGGATAAAAATCTGCCAATAACTAGAAATCTATTTACGAAAGGTTATTTGCAAGGATATTTATCTACTTAACTCATCGTGGAGGACTACTGGGCGTTCAGGACAGACTTTGCCCCTAAGCAGTCCAGTGCCTCCCTGCTCCCATACACTCTACTTTAAAAGGGTTTTAGCCAATCCCTTTTCTGTGACTGATCTCTTCTCCATCTGTCCAAACAATCAAACCAATTATTCTTCCACCCCATCCAGGCCAACCTCTATCCTTATCTTCCGTCGATCTCATGTCTTGTACTTCCCATTCTTTTCTTTGTTCTTCACCTGTTACAATTCTATTCCAATCATCAGTTACTCTGGTGTCCATTAAAATTTCTCTTCTAATCTTCTCTTTCAAGTAATATATTCATTACTTCCTTCATCCTACTGCCTTTCTGAGAAAGTAACCTCCCTGCTTCCATATACTTCTCTCCATTCTTCAATGGTTGAAATGGCCACTAACTTTATTGTTCTCTCTACAGGATAGTTTACTTCCTTTTCATCTGGGTGATTAATTTCTTGACTATCTCTTTTCACAACATTTGCATTGTCAACTAGCAGTGACTCTTGTTTCTTTGGAAATCACCCCTTCCACTTTTATTTTCACTTCTTGTAAATTACTCTGGTTATAAGTCACACTTCCGTCCAAGGTATTTCTCCTGTTTTCTCTCACAATTAGTTCTGTTGTTAAATTAAGGCTATTTGGTACATCCAATTTATTCTTGACAGTATTCATTTCTTGCTGTGTTCGCCCAGGTTCTTTCTTCATTTCTTGTATAATCGGTTCTTCTTGCCTTTCCATCTCTTCTGTAACTCGTTTCATTTGACTCTCCAGGTTTGTGAATCCTTCATCTAGTTTAGCTGTGATCCCAGCCTTTAAGGCATCTCTGCTTTCCTTAATCTTAGCATTAATATTATCTTGTACTGCTTCAATCTGTTCTAGAATAAAGTCATAACTCTCTGAAATTGCTCCTGCAAATGACTTGCTGTTCTCTGACATTTCTATTTTCAGCGACTTGTTGTCTGCCTTAAGTGAATGAAATTTTTTTTTTCAAGGTTGTGGTTGTTCTCTGTCTTTTCCACTTTAAGTGACTTCTTGTTCTCTGAAATTTCTTCAAGTCTCTTGTTATTTTCCCCCATCTGATTCATGAGTCTTGTTAAAATTTCTTCCATTGACATCCTTCAGTTTTGCTCGGTCACCTATTCTGGAACAGTTTATTAGTCATAGTTAAATGGTCAACCAAAGAGTTAAGCAAAGGGTGAAGAAGTAATCCAATAATAGGGTTAGTTGCTTATATTGCAGGGTTTGTAAATGCGCTTCTACTTTCACTTTACTGCACACAGTTATTGACCCCTACTATCAAGGAGCCAAAATAACAACAACAAACAGATGTTTCAAACTGAAAAATGTGTAATGCTGACAAGAGCATTCAACAAAGAGATAAATCTTCCACCATCAAAATAAATTCGCAAGACACAAAACATGGTTTAAAAGATATTTGTAGTGGTCGACAGCTCCTATAAGACAATGACTGGAAATAAAACATTGATTGACAATACAGTAATGGAATAGTGTTCAATACTGCTGGTTGTTATTGACCTAGGCATTCAGGTGACTGTCACAGGTTGTCCTGTAAGCTATCATTAACATGCATAGAAAGACATTCTAAATACAAAATTTTTCGTACCGGTAATGTAAGTCGTTTGCTCAAAGAAAAAAATATTTAAACAATTTAAAATTGCTTACTGTCGGGTAAAGAAGAAAAATACTCAAAATGGGCCTTCTGTTAATTAATAATTAAAGAAAATTACTTGAAGATATACATCTACTATTATCATTTTACTTTCTTAATAGAAGCTCGGTTGGATAACAACCTGTATGACATATGATTGAACCAAATTCTCTCTTTTGTTTAAACTCGGTTTGTTTTAGTTGGAATTTTGAATCATTTTGCAGTAGTTTCTATACTAATTTTGTCTGTTAGACGTCTTCTTAGATGCCCCTTAGCCGCTTGCGCCATCGGCTATTGTATCCTCCTACGCTCGTCATCAGCTGTCCAAAGTAGTTCTGTTGTACTGCGCTGACAAAAGTAGTTCCGTCTGCTGTTCTGACAAAAGTAGTTCCATAAACCTGCATTGAATATTTCACTTTCCAATTTTGGTTGTTCCGGAAATTTCTAATGTAACGTCTTTCTGTCCAATACGCACTCATGCACACACTGTCTTTTACTTGCTACCAGGGTTGGCTTAAGGAATTTCAGGACACCTTGTGAAGTTTGATTTCGGGGCCCCCTACTTATTTTCTAGATGTACTTTTGCCTACACTTTTGATAATTTTCGTGACTTTATACACCCCCCCCCCCCCCCGCCACACACACACACACACAGACAGATATATAATCTGTGTATAGAGCTCAGACGACGATTAAAGAGACAAACTGAGGTTTCTCTAAATCTGTGTACTAACAGGCCAGTAATTTATTGAGTATTAGCTGAACAGGACAAACTTCACCAAGTCTTTGGTGTTTTATCAATGCATCTCATATGGATCTGACAACTACTATCACTTTCATTTCTGGCTAAGTTCTGCTGTCCATTGTGTGAAATGAAATTGTTTTTGTATTTAATTTTATAGTTATTATATTTATAATACACTTTTTGTATACGACATTTCTTTTCTTGCCTTTGTTAGTACATATAGGTTTTTGGGGGCTGGAGGCACATGAGCAGGCATAAACATTTTAATTCAATAACTTTTTATATGAAACGTCAAAAGATGAATGAGTTTATTTGAACTAAATTACATAAATGGCTAAAACAGGTTCAGAGCAATACACACCTTTAAATATATAGGTCTATTGTATTTAAATCGGTTAATGTGCTCATTTAATTCGGGATCGAACTTCGCCTTTAATTCTATGTGTCCTAAAAAGTTTCCATTACCTGGATTTCCTAACACTTAATGGTCTCCTCTTAATGGAAGATTTCTTTCAGCAAGGAAACATACTTTTGAAAAGAATCTTAGCAGAACTGACCTCCACCTCCTTTCTTCCTGATCAATTTGATCCTGAGTTGCCTGATCAATTAATTTTGAATTTTTAATTCTTTGTGATAACTCTTTCCACTTACACATTTGAATAATATGGTTGCATGATGGTTCATGCCAACAGAGAATTTTTGACAAGCTTTGCCAGTCTCTTAAGCCATTTCTTGTGATAGAGCCACCATTCAAATTAAGTAACTTGCAACTAAAGCAATACAAAGCATCCTTTTTTTGAAAATCACAGGTTCTGATACAAACTGTGTTCGCACTTCACACCTGACTGGGTTGCCGAACCAAGGTACCTTTGGGGCCCATTATTCAAACGCGCTTGTCTCCATTAAGAGCGGAAATCTCAAACAGCCAGGCGGAATTGTAAGCAGAAAAGCGTATTGCGCCTGTCGGCGACATCAAAAGTTTTAGATATGTCCTAAGAAGCCGGCAACCGACTGGAACAGAAATGGAAAGCTATATCGTCGTCGGTATTAATCAAATCTGTCCTGTTTATGGGAAAATAGGATCAACAATGAAGGTGCTCTCAACACTAGGACTATTGTGAATGCAGTTTGTTAACATTCTAAATTTGTAGATTATATATTTTAGCAGGAAAATTGTTCATTAAGTAAGGAAAAATTTTGAAGGGGATCATGGCGGGACCCCCTCAAGCTTGGGGCCCCCCCATGACTGCGATTCTGGTGGTAGCCTTAAACCGGCCCTGCTTGCTACAATTCTTACTGATATTTATATTATTTTACAGTTCTTATGTTTACTCTAGAATTTCTCACTCGGAATTTTTCACTCGGTATTTCTCACGATTTTAACGGTTTTTGCTTTGTGTTTTAACCGCTAATTACTCTCGTAAGTCCTGACATACGGTCAGCATGTCAGAATATTATGTCAACAATAATCTGAATATTATTTAAATTTAGTTAGAATATTCAGTCCAGTCCCGGGCATACACCATGTCAGAATATCATATATATTATTTCTATAAGGTATTTTTTTGTCACACGCCTGTATCTTCTTTCATACTTAACCGAAATCAATGAATGAGGTGTCATTTTAAAGCTTATGGTCTCCACTTTGGTCTCATCATATTTTAAGAAATGAAGTTTTCGGAATTCAACCCTTAAAAGGCAAAAATGACAATCTTTCTAAAATGCTGTTTTCTGTGTTACGAGTCATTTATCTCCCTGGATACGTATATGAAATCATTTAATGTAGTATCATTTAAAAGATTAAGACCTCCGCTTTAGTGACGTCATATATTAAGACAGATATTTTTCGGAATTCGACCCTTAAAGGGCAAAAGTATCAATATTTTTGCAACGCATAATTGTGTCACGAGCGATTTATCTCTCTTGATATCTAACCGATATAGATAAATGAGGTATCATTTTAAAGATCGAGGTCTCTGCCGTGGTAACATTATATTTCAAGAAAAGAATTTTTCGTTTGTCGACCCTTAAAGGGCAAAAATGTCGATTTTTCTAAAATGCATTTTTTGTATCTCGAGCCATTTATCTCTCTGGAAATCTAACCAAAATCGAGAAATGAAATAGGATTATGAGGAGTAATGTCTCAGCTTTGCGACATGATATTTTAAGAAAAAATGTTTTTGGAATTCAACCCTTAAAGGGAAAAAGTATAAACTTTTCAATAACGCATTTTTGTGTCACGAGTGATTTATCTCCCTTAATATCTAACTGATATAGATAAATGAGGTATCATATTAACGAATAAGGTTGCCGCCGTGGTAACATTATATTTTAAGAAAGGAATTGTTCGTAATTGGACCCTTAAAGGGCAAAAATGTCAATTTTTCTAAAATTCGTTTTTTATGTCTTGAGCCATTTATCTCCCTGGATATCTAACCAAAATCGATAAATAAAGTAGGATTATGAGGAGTAATGTCTCAGCTTTGTGACATGATATTTTAAGAAAGAATGTTTTTGGAATTCAACCCTTAAAGGGAAAAAGTTTAAATTTTCCAATAACGCATTTTTGTGTCACGAGCGATTTATCTCCCTTAATATATAACCGATATAGATAAATGAGGTATCATATTAACGAATAAGGTTGCCGCCGTGGTATTATATTTTAAGAAAGGAATTGTTCGTAATTGGACCCTTAAAGGGCAAAAATGTCAATTTTTCTAAAATTCGTTTTTTATGTCTTGAGCCATTTATCTCCCTGGATATCTAACCAAAATCGATAAATAAAGTAGGATTATGAGGAGTAATGTCTCAGCTTTGTGACATGATATTTTAAGAAAGAATGTTTTTGGAATTCAACCCTTAAAGGGAAAAAGTTTAAATTTTTCAATAACGCATTTTTGTGTCACGAGCGATTTATCTCCCTTAATATCTAACCGATATAGATAAATGAGGTATCATATTAACGAATAAGGTTGCCGCCGTGGTAACATTATATTTTAAGAAAGGAATTGTTCGTAATTGGACCCTTAAAGGGCAAAAATGTCAATTTTTCTAAAATTCGTTTTTTATGTCTTGAGCCATTTATCTCCCTGGATATCTAACCAAAATCGATAAATGAAGTAGGATTATGAGGAGTAATGTCTCAGCTTTGTGACATGATATTTTAAGAAAGAATGTTTTTGGAATTCAACCCTTAAAGGGAAAAAGTTTAAATTTTCCAATAACGCATTTTTGTGTCACGAGCGATTTATCTCCCTTAATATCTAACCGATATAGATAAATGAGGTATCATATTAACGAATAACGTTGCCGCCGTGGTAACATTATATTTTAAGAAAGGAATTGTTCGTAATTGGACCCTTAAAGGGCAAAAATGTCAATTTTTCTAAAATTCGTTTTTTATGTCTTGAGCCATTTATCTCCCTGGATATCTAACCAAAATCGATAAATGAAGTAGGATTATGAAGAGTAATGTCTCAGCTTTGTGACATGATATTTTAAGAAAGAATGTTTTTGGAATTCAACCATTAAAGGGAAAAGTATGAATTTTTCTATACTGCATTTTTGTGTCATGAGCCATTTACCTCCCTTGATATATAACCGATAAAGATAAATGAGGTATCATAGTATAGATTAAGGTCTCCGCCATAGTCAGATTATATTTTAAGAAATAATTTTTCGTTATTCGACCCTTAAAGGGCATAAATATCAGTATTTCTAAAATGCGTTTTTTGTGTCTCAAGTCATTTACCTCCGTTGACAATTAAACAAAATTGATAAACGAGGTATCATTTAAAATATTAAGGTCTTCGTAATGTCTTCGGTTCTGTTACCACATTTTAAGAAAGAAATTTTTAAAAATTCTGACCTTAGGGGGTAAAAGTATTAATATTTTTACAATGCATTTTTCTGTCATGAGCTATTTATTTCCCTTGATACCTAATCGAAATCAATAAATGACGTATTGATTTAAATATTAAATTATCCACTATCGTCACATCATATTTTAAGAAAAAACTTTCTCCAAATTACACCCTTAAGGGGCAAAAATAACATCATTTCTCAAAACTTTTTTTTTTTACCTTGCTTGATAACTAACCGAAATCAATAAATGAGGTATCATTTTAAAGACCAAGGTGGCTGCTTTGGTCACACCATATTTTATAAAAGAAAAATATTTGCTACAAAACTACGGTTCTACTATTCATTATATTACAAGCATTCAACCTCACTATTCGTCGCATTTTATTCGCGAAATTTTCGCACGGGTCGTCTAGTTCTTTTAAACTCAACTAAATTCAACAATATAGTCCTGATCGCGGTAAGACATGTCAGAATATTATGTAAATTATAACACTCTGATAGGCAGCAGATCTGAAGATCAAGCCATATTGAAATTTTATGACTACACACATACAGTTGTCAAGTCTTATTACTACTACCTCTGAGCAATTGGAACTTCTATCTCTAAATTAAGAAAAAACCACAGTCACCTCAGTCTAGTAGTTATAGAAAATTTTTATTCACACCCATAGCAAGGTAAACACAAAATATAGTCCAACCACCGACTGATATTTATAGTAACTTATAGTACATCACAAATACTTAGAGATAGCCTAAGATTGCAGATTCTTCAACCAAGTGCGAAATATACACTCAAATTAGCCACATTTACTTCAGTTCTGCAAATTAATCCATTTTAACAGCTCTATACAGTCACAACAATGCAGTTCCTCACACGTGATGATAATTTAATATTCACATCACTCACAGTTTCTATTTCACCGACACGACACGGATGACTGACACTGGCTTACAGTTGCACATTTAGGAGTCCATACATTGCGCCATACAATACTTTATTACTATACAATTTCGTAGAAAACGGTTCCCACTACACACGTGGACATTTCGCGACAAAGACTCTACTCTCGCGATCCAAGTCAGTAAATGCGTACTTCAATCTGCTACTATCGATATAGCTTTCATACACCTTTAAGCGATAAGAAATGTTAGTTAACTAAATAATAAAAAAAAATTAGGTGGGCCTTGATACTACAACGCGACAAGGTCTGAGAGAAAAAGCAATAGGCAAGGGTTTAATGGTTGGTTTATTATCCGAGTGCACGCAACCAGTCACTTCTAAGGGAAGCACTTTTCTTGAACAAATGAAATGCTTCAGCTCCTTCAGTTTTGTACATATTTGTTACAGTTATAAACTCTTATAGATGCAGATATATGTACAACCAAGTGAATGCTACAATTGAGAAAGACAGTGTAACCTGCTCTCAATGACCTTTACTGAATAGACTCTAGGAGGCTGATTGCAAATAAGTGAATGAACATGGATGTTACAGTATCAAAGTATCACTTCCAATGACTTTGAAGACAACCAATGAGACATATATTCCCACCTGCTACTGTGCTCAGCTCATGAAGCTGAGTTGACTTCAGCGGCTTCTCTGCTCTTCAAATGGCTGCACCCTGGGGATGACTCCTGTTTCATTCTCTGGTATGTCAGAGGCAGAGGTGGCAACAGAGGCGGGAACACACCAAATTTGGGTTGGATTCTAGGTTTTCTACCTCACATACCCATCCCAATGGGGGATTCCTTTGGTCTATCAGATAGATGTGTCATGCCATCATCTCTCTTCGATGCAGTCATACCAATGTGGCGATTCTGATACATCAGTGCTCTACTTAACGTATGTTGCCTGGCAACTCGACGATTTCACATGCCCGCCACTACGCAACCAGCAGTTAGGTATTACACTATTAACAATTGTGGGATTGATGGATCATCAATGTGGTGGACCATCTATCGATACAGGTTCATCTTCTTCTGGGCCAACAAATACTGCCAAATTTCCCAGCTGGTATACGTAACCACTTGTACAAAGGGGGCAATGATCACTCACGATTAGATCTGACGTGTCTAAGGCTGGCAAACACATTGAAAGAACTGGGGAAGAGGACAAACCACCATCTACTATATAATTTCGTAAGGTCATCCACTCACCTCAATAACTATTGGCTGGAGAACAGTGTCACGTGTCAGCCTTCGCTTGCAAAACAGCGACCGGAGACACCACTAGAAGAAATTAGGGGTTATGTCCACAAGTTAGTAGCTAAGCAACTTCTAACATATTAATTGCTGTAATACATTCATTAAGTCTGCTTTTCATAGCATTTAAAAAAATATCGATAAACGTTACGTCTGAAAAAACGTGGATCTGTTTTGCAGTAACATCTTGCTAATGAAATGAATTTAAAAAATACTTTAAAAATTAAATTACTCATCGTCTCTGCTGTAAAAACGAATGCCAGTTGTCATTCCGGCTTTGAATAAATTTCAATTTAGTTAACTTTCGCAAATGTTGTTGCTTGACAGAAGTTTATTCATTACGATTTCTTTGATTTTTATGTACTTTACTAACCACCTTCATTATTAGGTTATTTAAAGTGGATACTAGGCCAAATATGTCACCGAATGGAGTATTCTAGAAATTGATTTCTTCAGAGATGCTCAACTGTTTAATAATCTGGAATCTACATTAAGTTCTCTGGTCGTATAACCAAAAATTACATTATGAATGTTTTCCCGACCTCAATAAAAAAAAACAACATGATGCTTTCGAAACAAATAGGATTTCTTAAAATTTTGCAGATTGAACTTTAAGGATCAAATTCAAATCAAGTTTGTATTTCAGCAAGTTTGAGTCTATGACCTTTGAAACAATTATACGATAGCGCGATTGCCCCATTCCGTGTTTAATACCTACGTCTATTAATACTTCTGAGTTGTTCAAGCTCTAGAGATTTTATTCGCCCTATGCGTGAAACACGGGTCATTTTCATATTTGTTCAGATCAGCTGAACCTATCATAATCTTTGACCCTAAAAACTGGAACTATTCTGGACCCGTGACAATACGCAAAAAACGGTCACGGGCTTACACTAGTCTGCAATAAAGTTGTAAGCCACACTGTGTGGATACACTATTTTAAGTCCACCAATACTTTTCACTATGGACAGTCTTTAGAATAAACAAATTCATTATTTGACACAGCCCAGGAAGGATACTTGTTAAAGTTCATGAACGTTTGTTTACCTACCATTAAATACCAGGTGATGACCAACAAAATTAAGATTCTTTGACGAAAATGCGAAGGTTCAAATGGTGGAAAGTCATATGAAATAAAAAGGAGATATACACTGTAATAATGGCCAATCATAACAAAACATTCAGTAAATGTCCCACAAACACAGTTTTACTTGGTACTTCACACAGGAAGAAAAGCTATCCACATCCCACTTGGCTGAGATTTTACCACTTGTAAAACATTTTAATATTGCTTTTAATGTCATGTCTGCAAGATAACTGCACATTAAGATACATATTGAAAACTGTCCTACTCATTATATTCACACTAGCCCAAAGCCCATCAAAAATGACGGGTTTAATGGAGAGTTATGGTAATTTATTTCTTCCCAGTTGCTCAACTAAATAGAATTGTGATAAAATAAAGCTCATTGTAATTTACTGTCCCTTGTGCTGTAGCAAAAAGCTTCAATTGTCAACTTGTTCCAGGTTGCATTTCAGCCTAAACACAATCTCCGTGAATTAATACATTCATTTTAACGGCCGAGACAGCTTACATCGACTGAAATAACGACCCTAGTGAAAACGAATGATACTAAAAATAAATCTTAACAACTTACGTTATGCCACATAATATTTAATTGTGGTTTAGGCCACATATATCGTGATCAATTTGGAACTTCTTTCATTCAAGCCATGTAATGAATTCAGTAAAAAAAAAACCTGATAGCTAATATGACAATTTAAATGAAATACATATTTTTTATTCAGTGTTCTGAATATTCATGTCTTAGCAATTGCTTAACTATTGGATAATGAAAACAAAGATACTGCTGTAAGGCACTGAAAATAAGATAGGATAAGGGGGGGGGGGAACAGATACCCGTTACTTAACGCAGATGAAGGCAGGAGGGCAAGACAAACATGTAAAAACATAAAAACAAATAAATTGCACAATATTTCGACCTGAGTCTTAATCATGTGAGAGGCGAAACATATGGCGGGGGGAAAAATGTGGTCACATCCCAACCCGCCACATGAATGAAGCACAGGCGGAAAATGAGTGGTGGTAGTAGAATTGCGGGAGAGGGGGGGGGGGGGGGGGGAGGGATAAGCTTGACCAGCGATAAAAGTGAAACAAAATAATCTTTATGTAGCTTAATTCAAAAAGTTATAATTTTATTTAGATTTGTTATAGATGAAAATAAAGGAAGATGGAAATATATATATATAAAAAATTATATAAAATGATTAGATGAAATATACATATATAAGTAACTGACTGTACAATGAAATGAGAGATAACAAGTGACAGGTTTAACGCAGGTCTAGGCCAGGGGTGTGTCTGGTGTCAAGGATATGTTGGTAGGCTAGTTCCTATCTGCGGAGTTCTGAAGGGGTGGTGGTATTTGGAATAACTCTAATAGCTCTTACCGTGAAACAGGTGTTGAGGTTGTTAAAATTATGTAAGTTCGCATGAATTGCCAATGGATGGTCTGGGTTGAAACATACATAATTCTAACAACCTCAACACCTGGTGTTCATCATCTTCCTTCATCTGTGGTAAGTGACAGGTATCTGTTCCCCCTCCCACTCCCCCCTATCCTATCTTATTTTTAATTGCTTAACTAACTAGAATTGTTATAAATTAAAATTCAATGTAATTCCTTGTGCCTTGCACTGTAGCAAAAGGTTTCCGTTTCCATCTGGGTCCAAGTTGCATTTCAACCTAACCACAAACTACGCTAAACTTGCCGCCAGAAGAACAATACTTCAATATCATGCATATTAATGCATGTACTTTATCGCATTTTAGTGGCAATAATGCATCATGATATAAATTTGATCAAAAATCTTCAAGGTTTTTTTTTTTTTTTTTTTTTTTTGTTTTCTGTGATTCAGACCAATATTGCAATGTTTGAATGGATGAAATAATAACCTCAGTAATATTGCTCAGTGAAAGCAAAGGAAATTAAGATAAATCTTATAAACCTATACTATGCCATATAATATTTGTTTTAATTTTAGTGCAGGCTGCACAGATCGCGAACAGTGTGCAGCTATTTCCATTCAAAAGATATAATAATTACAACAATAGGACACATCTTAAATTATTTTGAAAAAAAAAAACACTAAATTATTCATGCCTCTACTGTAACGTCAAATGCCAGTTTTAATTCCCTCCCATGGTAAACGACAATCTAATAAAAACTTTCACTAACATTGATGCTCGAAACTTAAAGCTTTTATCTTACATATCTATGGACAAAAAATTTAAGGAATAGGTCAATATATCAAAAGAATATTATGTAAATATAAGCATCTGATGATTGATATGTCAATTTAAATGCAATACATACTTTTATTTCAATGTTCTGTCGGTTAATTTATTTGCAGGTGCTTAGAAATATTATTAAATAATATGCTTAACCAAGAACAATGGCATAAAACATGACATCATTGCGCGACATCATAGAGTGACATCATGGCATGACAGATGACGTCATAGAGGGAGTTGCTTTTTATAATATTGGATTTTCAGTTGAATGTTCCATAATCCCTAAAACACAAAAGAGTCCAGAGCACTACATTCAAACAACATCACCTGACTCGCAAGCTACAAACTATTGAAACCTGATCCGGCAGAAACATGATCACAAAATCTATGTTAATCATATTAATGTACCACTTTTAACTAAACACAGACAGCCTCTTTCCCAACAGACCAGAAATCATTATATCTACTTAGGAACTGACATCACAGCAACTCAAAGTCACAAACTGTTATTCTCATCATGATATCATCAGTGATCAAATGTTTATTAGAAAATGTTTGTCATTTTATACATTTTATATAGATAATTTTGGAATATTTTGAAATTAAATTTTTATATGGATATTATAATCTACTTATATTTACATGCTGTAACATATTGTGGCTGATCACCAATGCAATCAGCAAGTATATCACATTTAATGTTGCACATGATATTTCTTGATATCACAATCACTATAATCAAAAGTAATTTGGAAATTACTCATGTGAGTTGCTGTTGTTCGGTTATTAATCCCTGCGAAATTTTGTTTTATTGGGTTGTGTGTGTTATCAAGGATTTTGCTGTTAAAAAAATGTGTACATTCTGTGACATAAGAAGTAAAAAGGAACAGATGATATTTAGTTACAGCATGGTTTGGCATGCTTAGTCTGCCCAAATTTTGTTACTTTTATATATACACAATTGTTCAATTAAAAAAAAAAAAACGGCTAACTTAAAATATTCGGCGATGACTTACCAGTATCACCTTTATCTGAATTGCAAAATACTTTAAATGCTTTACTGTAAAAAATCCTCTGTTATGGTCAAATGGTGCAAAGGTAGTTGAGAGTGAAGTACTGATCTTGCAAGGACTTTAAAAGCATCAAGTAACGATGTTTCTCCATACACAAGTCGGTTCTTAGCATCAGTCAACTCACGATGTTTTTCCAGTTTTTCTAAAATGGGAAGAAACTGTTGCATTGTTGAATATAGATAATTAACAGCATCTTTAAATCGTTCAAAACCATCATTTTCATTTTGTCTTCCTGAAAATTTACTCCAGAATTGTGGTGCAAATTTCTTTCTAAAAAGATTTTGTATTTGTATGAGAATTAACTCCTCAAGTTGGTAGGCACAATTAGGCTGTCGAATAACGTCTCTTACACTTGCAACACCTTCTGACTCAGAGCTCAATGATGATTCCTGCAAGAGAAATAACAAAGAAAAGTGGTGGTAAATTTTTAACCAATTTTCACATTAGTGTAAGTTTAATTCAACACGTGTTTCTCAGTTTCTAAAATGTACTGTCAATCTTTATGAGGCTTTTACCCCTATACCAAGTAGGAATAATGAGCTATTCTCCTCACAGTGGGCAACTCAGCTGTTCTTCCACTTTAAATAGTGTCTATCCATTTCATTCAGACTTATGGGCGCCGGGAGGGGGTGCAAGGGAGTGCACTTGCACCCCCGACATCCCAGGTTGCCCGGAAATTTGGGCCGATAGGGGGTGGGGAGCACCAATTACAGCCCTGGTGCACCCCCCCCTACATCCCGGGTCGCCATGTGGGCAGTAGTAGAGCTAAAAAAGGTCGCCCAGCCCGGAAATTTTTGGGCCGATGGGGGGAGGGGGGGCACCAATGCAGCCCTGGTGCACCCCCCTAGAAGCAATCCTGCCGGCGCCCATGTTCAGACTTGATATATTTTTAGTTGCTTGAACTCTTTAAACTATATTTTGTTAATAGGGGTAGTTGAAAGCCTAGCTTGCAAATAAGATAATCCCTTCATCTTGTAACTAATATTGTTAATTAGGACTGCACTTGATCAATCATAGTCACACAGCACATAAGGAGAATTCTTGCACCCAGTGGAGTAAGGAGTATCTTTCAACAATCAGCAAAGGTACAAGATGTGCACAATGAAGGATGACCTTGGCCTAAAAATTCATGGAGTTTGTTTGATCCCATGTGAATGTGGGAAACTATAAGTCAGCCAACAATTAAAATTATAGAGGAATTCCATGTCAAGCATCAGTGACATTTGCACTTGTTACAGTTCGATAGATTGGCGTTACATGAAGAAACCTTCCACAGAGTAAACTTCAACAAAATGATATTTTTGTTCATATTCCATATTTCATGGATTTAGTATTTAGAGAACTTCTTGGGATTAAACTTTAGAGAACTGCATGGGATAAAGCTGAACAGCAACAATATGAACAGAGATGGGGGTCTCACTCTGAGTGAAGCCTGGAAGCCAATCATCCATGATCTTTAACAGCAAAGACTAAAACATGTGTGCATAATGACTCTAGTGAGAGAGTCAAGAAACAATTAGACAATTTATCTGAGCATGGGAGAGTACCTTCCACAGTGGGACTCTCATAAGTCCACTAGCTACCATCTGTACTTATACAAGACGGAATCAATATATGTTTGTCTTTGCATGATTTACTCAGTGTGAAAAGGCAATTTACAATATTAAACACAACATTCTCCTTACTCAGTTGCAACACACAGATCTTGGTAAGAAAGACATCAACATCATAAGAAAGCTGTATCAGATCAAACATTAGTGGAAGTAAATATGGGAGTGCCAAAGGGTACTGTCTTGGGACCATTGCTGTCTATTATTCTAATGAATGATTGTGTTGATGGGGTATGGTCAGAATTTTTGCAGATGATATAATGGTAAACAATAGAACAAAACAGGTGAAGACTGAACAGCTGCAGAATGACCTGGATAGAAAATCTAAATGGGTATGTCAGCATGGAATGAAAATAAATGCCAAGAAGAGTCAGCTTATTAGGTACACAGATAAAAAAACTACAGGTTAATTATGATTACAGGGTGGGATAACATTTGCTTGTTGAAGGCTTGATGTGTAAAAATCTTGGCACAACATTTGATAACAAAGTCTACTGGGCAGAGCACATTGGTCAGGTGGTAGGCAAACGCTACAAAATCCAAGGGTTATGAGAGATGTACCAGCGAAAATAGGAAATTGGGTTACAAAACTTTGGTGAGACCCTTCGTTGAATATGGTGGTGTAGTTTGAGACCCCCATTTTGGTTATCAATGAGCAAAGATTAGCAGCTAGGTTTGTTTTTGGAAGTTAGGCAGGACCTAGTCAGTAACTGATATGATAAAACAGCTGGATTGGGAGTCATTGGAAGAAAGGAGGAGGGTGAAGAGAGTGCTGGGAATTTACAGCGCACATGTTGGTGATGGGGCTTGGAGAGATTTTGGTCAAAGACTTAGGAATAGTGCATGGAAGGGGAAAGGTGACCATGACCACAAGCTGGTGCTTGCAAAAGGGAGTGGGGAAACTTTCTTTTGTTGGTAAGGGTGTCAGGGATTTGAACAAATGACCAAGTGAAGTGATGAATAATTTAAAGAATTTAAATTTGTAAATTTGAAAGGTAAATGGGGGAGGAATTTAACACTCCAATTATAAAAGAAAATTTAAAATAAAAATGGGTAATTAGATGACAAGAGGAGTTGCCAACGGAGTGTTAGCTCCATCGCAATTAAAATAAATAATAACAACTTAGATCGTCGTTGGAAACCATATTATAAACCTAATTGATGCAACTGGTTGGTTATCATTTTCACCTGAAACCATATTACATATGTGGTCAGAATTGCTATATCCCCACCTCTTCCATTAACAGGTCCGAAAAATGGCTATAACTTTTTTTGCTAATGGCTTTACACATTTTTGAGGTCATTAGTGACAGGAAAAGACAGGGGACAAGCAACAGGAAGAAATTCAGCCATGGCCATTGGAAGGAATCACTCCAGCATTCAGATGTGAGTGATTTGGGGAATTTATGAAAAACCCAAATCTGGATGACTGAATGAGTATTCACAATCAGGCCATCCCAAATCTGAGGCCAGAGCGTTGCCGCTCACCCATCATGCCCAGTTTTGTGTTAACCATATCTAAATACACACGAACTGAAATAGCCATCACTAACCAATATAAATACTACTCCACTAGTTGCTCCTCTATCTCCACAGTATCTCTGTAATGCTGACGAAAATCCTAATTATCTAGAACTCCTTCCTTTAATGAAGACTCAACCACTCTGTATCTACAGTTAATTTGTCTCCATTAAGTTACCACACTCTAAAACTTTATTAATTACATTCGAATAAGTTACAAATAGCTGGTTTTTGTGTGCTCTCATTTTCTCTAATGTCAACTCCCCCCCCCTTTTTTTGTATCAATTTAATTTTTTTAAATCTACACCATTACTTCCTAACAAATTTACATTGACATCATATTTGCACTGATGCAATACTGAATTAAATTTCTGTTATGCAGTAAGATGACTAATTGTAAACAGATTCTAACCTGAAAATGAATTAATCTGTATTATATTTTTGAAGTATTCTGACACAAAACATTTGTTTAAACTTACTTTTATTATTAATGACAGTCTACATTTAGCTCTTAATCTTAAAAACATAACAGACACCAGAGCTTGAGTCATGAATAAATATGTTTCCCCTTAATTTTTCTGCTATTTCTTGAACTAATCTAACATTTACCTTCATATTCAGTGCAGGCCAGGCCTTGTAAAATTCTGTCTCACAACTGTATCACCTGGGACTGTATACATATGTGATTACACTTACTATCCTAAATTTGTCATCCTTCGCCATGCTATTGCCTGTTCCACCAAATAATTTAATTTAATTGTGATGGAGCGCATGCTCCAGTGGTAATTTTCCTACACACTCATTTTCCTCCCCTTTCTGTACCCACCTACTTTTGCGCTAAGCAAAATTCAACTTTAAAGTTGTCCTTCCAGCATATTAGGTAGATTATTCATCTCTCTTGGTAATTTATTCCAACCCCTGACCTTCTTATCTATAAAAGAAAATCTTATTACATCTTTGTTTCTGAAATCGAGTGCCAGCTTGTAGTCATGGTCATCTTTTCCCTGCCATGCATTACTTTTAATTCTTACTCTAATATCTTTCCACACTTCATCACCAATTTATGCTCTGTATACTCCCATGACTCTCCTCACCATCCTCCTGTCTTCCAATGAATCCCATTCCATCTCTTTTATCATATCAGCAACTGATTATATTCGGGGTAATTTCCGGAGACAAATCTAGCAGCACTTCTTTGCACCTCCTCGAACTCCTCTATTTGATACCCAAAATGTGGGCCCCAATACTTCACCAGCATATCAAGCAATGGTGTAACCAAAGTTTTATAACCTATTTCCTTTACTTCTAAAGTACTTCAACATGATCCTCTTTTGTGAATTCCCTGCCAAGAATCCCTAACTCTCTCCAACCGACTAAGACTAACACGGGGCTTGAATATATTTGTGACTGAAATTCTGGCCTAGTAGCTCAGTGGTTAGGGCATCTGAATAGACTGAAAGGTCCCAGGTTTGAATCCCTGTTTCAGTGAGGATTTTCATAGGCCATTAGCTTGATCTTCACCTCTGCCACAGTTTGATGTGTTATGTGAAGTAAGCCAGAAAGCTTCCTGGAAACAGATTCCACATTAAACTGTAGATCTTCTTCACTCAGTAGGATTACTAAGTAAGAAGGAAAGGAACTGGTCACCCTACCTCCTTGGTAGGATCCAACCAACCTTGGATTGAATATCAAGTGCAGCTTTTATTCTATCGCTAGCTTGTCCTGCTTGCTAACAAATCTCCAGTTACTGTTACATAGCAGTAAGACTTTTTGTCTCCCATTTGATTTCTAATCTGGAGAATTATTGATTCCTATGTAACGAGACTGGAGTGAGAGGGAATTATCCATTTTTTAAATGTATAAGTAAGTCTTGAAAAATATTATTTAAGAATATGAGCATATTATAGCCATCAAATATGTACTAATCAATTAAAGCCATTCAAAATGTGGGCAGTTCCATACAAGTTATTATGTAATAAATGAGTATTTCTAGAGGAAAAGATCCAAATACGGGCTACCACTTTTATTCTGGCCTTACTGATTTATCTGGTCACACAATATGGATACTTTTGATGTCATATACTTCTAAAAACAACCATGAAATGTTATATGAGCGTTCAAAACATCAAAATCAGTTTTAATTTTCCAAAATCAAGGGATCAAATAAAAACGAAAAATGACTGATTTTCAAGACATGGTCTAAATATGGGCTACTTATATAAAAAGGGAAATCTATCTGGTAATAAATTCAAAAACACCAAATTTTGTTAAAAAACATAGTAACTTGAAATTTTAGATTTTTTAACTTGCAGTAGTTACTGGTGTATACCTCATTTTCCATTCTAGCACATTCAATCTGTGCCCAACCTTCATACTTGTAGAACTGAATCCACACTTCACCTACAACAACATATGAAAAGCGTCCATCAAAGAAAATGCATTCTGCATTGTTATCACCACGTTTACACATCAGAGAAATCACCAACCCTTCATCGCCATTGTCGTCATCAGTAGTAGGTAGCCTATGGTCTTCTGAGTCCAACTCTTGCTGAGCTTACCTAATTGGCTTTTTGGGTTGGCTTGACTTATTCTTTTCTTTGCTGGGGCACCTGATTACACTTTCAAAATCATCTGACAGTTGTTCAAGGCTGCACGCTCCACATTTTCAATCATTTGCTATAAGGAGATCCAGTTATGATGGAAGTTTTGGTGTACTTAGGACTGTGTTTGCTTTTTCTTTGCAATGGTGGGGATTGAAGGTACATCTTAATGGACTAACACTTTTGAACATTGAAGCTTGAGCAGTTAGTCGTTGATCTGGGCTGGTGAAATCTTGGTGTTTATTTGTAAAGAGTTAGCCCGTTATTGGACCACCAATGGTCATCCATTTTTAGACCATGCAGTACTTCAAGTTGATGGTCTTGGCAGCCAATAAAAAACAATCACATTGAAAAAGGACAGGTGCCCTGCATGAAGCTCAGATAATGTACTTAGAGATGAGGTGGAAGCCATTTACTTTACTGAATAATTAAGAAAGAGAGCAATTAAAGTTTACATACCCTGAAAAGTTTAAACTTTTTTTATTTTACTTATGGTTTTACGCCTCATCACTCGTCGAGGTCATTAGAGGTGGGGCTGTTACAAGGAATGAGAAGGAATTCGGCTCTGACCTTTTGTGGGAAGCATCTTGGCATTTGCCTGGAGTGATTTGGGGGAACCATGGAAAACCTAAATCTGAATGCCTGGGCAGGAATTTGAACCAGCATCCTCCAGAATGAGAAGTCAGAGCGCTAACATGCAAGTTTTCTGATAAAGCAGTTTGCACCAACGCATGTGTGTCAAGGACCAAGTTCATTTGCTCACTACTCTTCTTTCCCCACTTGATGCTCATTTTGGTGCCATTCTCGTGTCTGCGAACAACCTGCTTTCCCCACTTTCAGCAAGTAGCCAGTTTTTTTTATTTTTTTCCTCTCTACATTATCATGGTTGTAGCAGTTGTGGAAATGCAACATGGATCTAAAACTGAAGTTTCTCATCGTTTGTTCTAAATGTTTCACCAGTTCTTATTAGTTATCCTTTATGCCTAACATTGTTTTAATTGGCAGGTGAAAATATAGCTCACAGAGATTTAACACTATATTTTATTTCTGTGTGAAATTAGCATACATTACGAGGTTAGAATATTAGCTACACATAGGAAATAATACCACCCAAAGAAAGTGGAAACAAATTTTCAAACCGAAAGAATTATTTCTTCTAGTCTTTATTGCCATCAAGCCACCAATTTTTTAACTCAAATTGTCTTCTACTTGCCTTCATTTGCTACAACTACAAGAACCTCTTCCTCAAGTAATTCCATTAACAGGCTGTATCCATTTTTGGTCTTTATCAGAGGGCTTTCCTCCATATGCAACAAACACTCCCTCACCCATTGCTTGTTACCTCTCCCTGCTTCTGTCAAAGTTCCTCTTTTAACCTCCCAATCTTATCAGAGTCTCCTACCACCCAAAGTGTTATATGACACACTGGTAATACAATCTAAGTTAAATGCTAAAAGAAGGCATAATTAAATATCTATGGGTTTTACTGGAGTATTGAGCAAAAAAATAAAAATAATGTCAAGAAAATGTATCTTTAAATGTAGGCCTACTCTAAAAAGTTCAATTTCCCAATAGTCGTTTATCTCACATCTGACTTGCCCTCTCAAAAATGTTTATTATTTTTTTTAAAAAATTAATTTGAATTGCAATGGAGCACAGGCTCCAGTGGCAACTTCCCTACACCCCCATCTTACCCCTATTCTGCACCCACCTACATTTGCCCTATACAAATTTTATCTTTAAATTCTTTCAAAGTTTTCAGTAAATTATTCATCATTTTTCTTCGTAACACAATCCAATCCCTGACACCCTTACCTAAAAAAGAGAATCTTCCCACAACCTTGTGCCTGAAATAGAGTGATAGCTGGTGGTCATGGTCATCTGTTCCCTTCCATGCACTACTTTTCATACCTATTGCAATATCTTTGCATACCTCATCGCCAGTATATACCCTGTACACTCCCATGAGCCTCCTCATCCTCCTCCTGTCTTGCAATGAATCCCATTCCTGCTCCTTTATCATATCTGTCACTGATTGCATTCTGCGATAATTTCCAGAAAAATCTAGCAGCCCTCTTTTGCACCCTCTCAAACTCCTGTATTTGATACGAAAAATGAGGGTCCCATACTACACTACCATATTCGAGCAATGGTCTGACCAAAGTTTTCTAACCCAATTCCTTTACTTCTCTCCTGCATCCCCTCATCACTCTCTCCAACAAGTGCAGGATTTTGAAACCTTTTCCTACCACCTGTCCAATGTGTCCTGCCCAGTTAAGCTTGTTATCAAATGTAATTCCAAGATATTTACATTTCAAGTCTTCAGCAAGCAATTCTTTCCCCACCTTATATTCATAATTAATCTTTTGTTTTTTATTTGTGTATCTAATAAGCTGACTCTTCTTTGCATTTATCTTGATCCCATGTTTACCAACCCAAGTAGATATCCTGTCCACATCACCCTGCAACTGTTTACAATCCTCTATCCTTTTGATTCTTTTATATAGCATTATGTCATCTGCAAACAATCTAATGTCAGATAGTAAACAATCAACACCATTATTCATTAGAATTCATTAGAATCAATGGTCCCAACACCCTACCCTGTGGCACACCCATTTTTACTTCCACTTCCTTTGATACTACCTTTTCCACCCTAACTTTCTGTTTTCTACGTTTTACAAATTCTTCTACCCAGCAAATCACTTTCTCATCCACTCCGATTGATTTTATGGCTAGCTCTGTCAAACGCATTTGACAGATCTAGTGCTACACTATCAATTTGGCCTCCCTTGTCATACAACTAACCTTTTTTCGCAGTTAATTGCCGACCCACATTTAAGAAATAAATATCAGATGTTAGAAATCACCTCGGTTTATTTTTGGATATCAATTGCAGTAAAATGATTAATTTTATAGCAAAAGACAGCATAACATTTACTATCAATCAACTAATACCTCGTCTTTTAAAATCGGGAAAACATCACAAATTTTTTCATACAGCTCCGATGATTCAGGAAGTTCTTCGGAATACGAAACTGACATAATATTAGCGTAATGCAAATATCACACGAGAACAACACTTTGAACAAAATAAATGTTTCCAACTTTCCGCGAACACTTTCATACCGAATCAGCGATTGTATGCTGAACTCCAGAGGCAAATGATAAAAGAGTAATGTAAGCAAACAATCAATCTCGGTTTAAATAATATAGCCTTCGCCCTGGCCTTTGAGACATTAGTGCTTTGAACATACCAGTTCTACTGTACGCCAGTGTCTGCTTGAATGCAGTTGGGAGAATCAGTCCCCACTCCCCACTGTTAGACACTTTAGAAATTGTGGCGAGAAATGGGTTTGATCTGTTGTACCAGAGACAGGAAGGGGAGAGCTTCATGTAACTGTAGGAGTAGGAAACGTAGGAGAGGGGTGCAAGGAATCAACACGATGAAAAGGGTTCTTCTCTTGGAGGTAGCCATGGGAGAGGTGTAGGCCATCTTCTGGAGGATTAGTTAGGCACAGTTTAGCAGGTCATAAGTTTCTTTTTTTTTCAAACCTAATATAACTAATAGATGAGGAAATAGAAGATAAAGGTTCACTTTGTAGGGGTTTCACTAAGGAGGATAGGGCATTGATAGTGAGAGGTACGAGCATTAATTTTAATAGAAAAGCTAGTCATAGTATAGAGAGTGACCTGAGGAACCTGAAAGAGGCACCCCATACCAAAGTTAAGCTAATGCAGATAGATCTTATGTCGCCATGCAAAGCCACAGTTGAACCACACTGTGGGGCTGGTAATCGTAGAAACGGAGGTGCTACATGGTAAAGGCATTAATTCTGTTTTGGTGGTTGTGCCTGTGAACCCCACTGGTAGGTGGAATTGTACTATGCACGGTCTACCTTTAAATGAAAGGGGCTTGCTGAGATGTTGGCTAAAGCTGTGAAGGAGCCCATTTCCAGGTATATTGGGTTAGAACTGTGCCTTTTATAGATTACCGGCTGGGGATGAGGAGATAAAAATATGTGACCAAATAGATACTAAATGCGAGGCACGGCGCGCAGTGAATTTTCTGATTTGAATGAGTTAATGTCGAATTGAAGTGCGTCCAGCGAGGTGGTGCAGGATGCCATATTGACTCACTCAAGTGTGCATCGCCGAAATGTTGAATAACGAGCAGACTTAATATACGAGAGCTATCGAGAAAGTAACTTACCTTTTGAATTAAAATAACCAACCAAATAAGAAAGAAAAATTATTTTATATATTTGAAACGAACAATCTTAAACTGTTTTTCTAAATAGTCTTAATTTAAATTGAGCCACTTTTCATAGCGATGCACAAGTTTTTCAATTCCGTTTCTGAAGAAAACTGCCGCCTTAGATTTCAACCATTGGTTTACACGGGCATGACGTCCTGCGTCTCTGTCAACGCCTAATGTTACGACATAAGTCTTCTTTGCTGGAAAGAGAAGGTAATTGCTCGCCGCCAGATCAGAACCGTACGATGGGTGATCAAACACCTCCCATCAAAACCCATCCAAGATCCGTCGGATACGATTGGCCGTGTGTGGAAATGCGTTGTCATGAAAAAAAAAAAATTTTTTTAGTTCAATTTTCCCCGACGCTTGTTTGTATTGCTTGCCTTAGTTTTGTCAATGTTTCACAATACGTTTCTGAGTAAATTGTTATACTCAGTTCAAGTAAATCAACCAGGTGTACTCCTCAGCGTCCCAAACACAGTTGCCATAATCTATCTGGTTGATAACTTTTGCAAACATTTTACTGGTTTCTTGAGAGAACTCACGTGACCTCATTGCAGAGTCTCCTTTATCAATGTTTCATCTCCCGTTACGACATGATGTGCGTTACTATTATTACCGTAGGCTTCGAGCGATACAACAAAAAATTATTTTTTGTGGTCTTCCGTCAAGATTTTTGGCACCCATCTTGCACAAAACTTGTGATAAACAAGCTCCACCGATACAATTTTGTGTTGTAAACATCATTAAATTAGGGGGAAATGACGTGAAAGTTCAGTAATGCGGAGATTCCACGAATTTTAAATCATTGATTTTCACTGTCAGTTTTTCAGTCACAAAGTGGCCATTTTTAAACTGAATGCATCACTGACTCACTCCACCTTCACGCATTATTCCGTCTCTGTACACTTCCCAAAGTTGCCGATGAATTTCAATAGGCCCGTTTACATACACGGTTTTCCGACAGTTTTGGAGCATACGCTCCAGGCGCACACATCAAACCCTTCAAGGTAAATGGTCGGTGGTCAGAGCTACTCGGCGCGCGCTGAGATTGCGAACATCTTGTGCGCAGATCTAATAGTGCCCAGTGTTTATTATTATTAATTGGGATGGAGCTAACGCTCCAGTAGCAATTGCCCTAGTCATCTAATTACTCATTTTTATTTTATTTTTAAAATTTTCTTTTATAATTGGAGTGTTAAAATCCTCCCTCATTTACTTTTCTGATTTACAAATTTTAATTTTAATTTCCTTAAGCGTTTTTGGTAAATCATTCAACACTTTACTTGGTTATTTGTTCCAATCCCTGACACCCTTACCAACAAAAGAAAATTTTCCCACTCCATTATGCAGGAAATCGAGTGCCAGCTTGTGGTCATGATCGCTTTTCCCCTTCAATGCACTGTTCCTAATGCCCTCCAAGCCCCATCACCAACATACGCCCTGTACATTGCCAGCACTCTCTTCACCTTCCTCCTTCCTGCTAATGACTCCTAATCCAACTCCTTTATCATATCAGTTACTGATTGCGTCCTGTGATAATTTTCAAAAACAAATCTAGACACTCTTCAATGATCATATTGGTTACTGGCTGAGTCCTGCGATAATTTGCATAGACAAATCTAGCTGCTCTCATTTGTACATCCTCTAACTCCTGTATTTGATAGCCAAAATATGGATCCCAAACTACACCACCATATTGAATCAATGGTCTGACCAAAGTTTTGTAACCCAATTCCCTATATCCTCCGGTACATCCCCTCATCACTCTCTCTGGTAAATGAAGGATTTGGTAACCTTTTCCTACCACCTTCCCAATGTGCTCTGTCCATTGAGTTTGTTATCAAACTTTATACCAAAATATTTACACTTCAAGCAATACTGAGCCCACCCTATGATCATAATTAACCTTTAGATTTAATCTATATACCA
Source organism: Vandiemenella viatica (assembly GCA_031002005.1). Taxonomy (NCBI): domain Eukaryota; kingdom Metazoa; phylum Arthropoda; class Insecta; order Orthoptera; family Morabidae; genus Vandiemenella; species Vandiemenella viatica. The sequence goes on from JARYHS010011408.1 coordinate 71,442,640, forward strand.
AATAAGCTGATAAAAAACGTGTATGTCTGGTGCATCAATACTCGTTCCTTTTTTGGTTCGAAATTCTCTGTGATGCCATTGAGACTGTATTAACACATACAAATATAAAACTTGAAAATGTGATCACGAGGTAATTTAGAAGAATTTATAGAACCCTGCAAGAGTTTTGAGGATAAAATGTCACTTAATAAATAATCACGCTTAAGTTCGATCATGTTGGCAACATAACCTCAATTTCACTAGGCCTAAACAGTTTGTTAAAATCTATTCCGGTTGTTGTTAGGTTAAAAGGAAAGACGAAAAACTAACATTAGAAGAAAGTAGTTCCGGCTAATAGCCAAGTACCAAATATTGTTTGTATTACAAATATGTTGAATTTTGTAGGGTGAATGCTTGTGCAAGTGAAATAAAGATTTCGTAACTAAAAAAATGTAGTAAATGGGAAGCCATCGGAAAAAATTGAAAACAAAACATATACAGCAAGAGGTCTGTTCTGCAGAAGAAGAACCTAATTTGTAGTATTTTGATGTTTTAATATTTACCAGATATAAGGAAGAAATAACAGAAATTCTTACTTGATCAAATGAAGAATAAAATGAATATGTCGGAGTATGAACTTTCGGGTGAATCTCACGGTCTAGTAATGGAAGCTGTATAAATTTGCAGGCATATTTCGTATATTATTTTACAGACATGGTGTAGAAACACTAGTTGAAAATTTCAGATCTTGTTGTAAATCATGCAGTTTCCAAAAACAAACAAAAAAAAAGGTACATGTATCCCTGATTTCATTTACGAACATGTTACTCATCTTGAAGCGTCTGTAAAACTTTGCAACCTGGCGGAAAGTCGACGCGCCACGCCAGTGGTGGATCTAGGTCAAAACTGTGAGATAGTTTTTCCACTCCCATTGTCGGCACCCCGAGTGGCCGCCGCCATCCGATTATTACCTATTGTTCCATTATTCACTGCTTGGGGCAGGCAGTAGTTAAGCCAAAAAAAAAAAAAGAAAAAAAAAAGGTCGCCGGGACATAAATTTTCCGCCCCTCTGAAGTTGGCGCCCGGGACAAGTGCCCCAGTTTGCCCCTCCCCCCTAGATCCTGCACTGCGCCTCTCCAAAACTCTTGGAAAATTGCTTTTGCACAAACGCTTTTGGCACGTACGCTCCAACCCGAAGTCCTATCACACACGTGTGGAGTGTTAACCATTTTACCTCACACGCTCCAGGAGGTACGCTCCAACCTCACGCTCCGGCACAGCGTTTCGGAGCACCGTTCCAAACCAGCAGTTTGGCGCTTACGTGTAAACGGGCCTAACTGGTTTGAGGATGTTTTCCACTGAACGCACCTGACAACTCGCGTGATTTTCTATGAAGCGGCCGTTTCAATAATGCACAATGAACAAAGTAGAAAAGCAGTCTGCGCGCTATGACATGTTAATGTGTACTGAGTGCAAAATGACGGCGCCTCCATCCTCACCCATTTCCATGCTAGGTTCAAATGTAGATTACTTTCTGCATAACACTCGAATAATTAACATTTCGGTGATGAAGTTCTAAGTTCCAAAAACTTTCGGTGGTATTTCTCTAATTTTTTAAAACTGTTTATGTAATTCGGTAATTCAGCTACACTCAATGGGGTTGACGTGTGTTTCACACGTATCTGTGAAAGTTATACTTTGGTGTTTTTCTTCGAGAGTAACTTGCATCTTCATAATGATTCGAAGTCGGATAAAACTTTCATATTCACGAATGTATTACTTCATGGTACCGACAGTAACTTCAAATGTTCAAAATAAATCAAGTGAAAATTCATTTCTAGTGGAAACTTTCTTTAAAACCATTGAGTACTTTTACTGCTGATAATTTCGGTGATAAACTAAATAGTGGAAGCTTTTTAAGCGATCTGGCGACCGAAGAAATGCAAGAACTTTGTAAACAAAATAATTATTAACAATAGAAGTATCAGGAGAAGAAATACATTACATGGTTATAATTAAGAATATTAGCACTTTGATCAACCCACAAAGAAAAGTTTCTTCTTACAAAGTGCACAACCTACATACTGTAATAATGAATTTAGGATGCTAAATAGGCTGATAAGGTTAGCATAGAACAGATAGGTAAGAAAGTAGTGAACATTTAATACAACTAAACTAGGAATTAATAGCAGCAAAAAGTAAATCAAATGATGGGTTACTGAGGTATATTATAGGTGCAGAGGTACCTCTGAATAACACATCTAGAAATTTCCGTAGTATTACAAGAAAACTGAGGTGTGAAAACATTATTTAAATAATTTTTAGATAAGGAAGAAGACGAAGTTAGTGAGGTTTTGAGAAATGCTTAGATATCAAGTAACGGATTTAATGAAATAATTAATGACTATCAACCAGAGATCAAAGAGAAAATCACAATAAAAAATATTCCCCATATAATTAGACAACATAAGAATAAAACAATAGAAATAGATCCTGAGGAAATTAAGAAGGGAGTAAAGTTAAGATTGGTATTCGACCTGAAGGTTGGGTGGAGCCTCCTGAAGGAGAACTGATATTGGAGGCCAGGTGTCCAGTTCCTTTCCTCTTTAGCTGACCTAACCCAGTAATCCTACTGGTTAAATTGAACTACGGAGTAGAGTGGATAAAGAACCATGTTAGCTTTCTGGCGTACTTCACTTGAAACAACAAGCTATACCAGAGGTGAAGATCAGATTAAGGAGCTATTGAAATCTGTTTTTCCTGACAGAAGAAACACACACATTGAGGTTACATATTGTGGGATGCATTACTGCGCATAGGGCACATGTTTGGATTTTTGAGCAGTAACTTTAGCAAATGTTGTTATTACGTTGACAAATTGTGGACCAACATGAGAACTGACATTCTATATCACGGCATACAGTTCACATCGTTTTGGGTAGGTTGCGAATAAATCAAATTTTAGTTTAATTATGGACAAATATAAATTGTGCAGGTACAACTAACTCCAACCCTCTTCTATCAAGAATTGTTTTAGTTCTGAGTAAGTGTGTAGGAAAAATAAGACGGGGGAATGCCGGGTACTCTGTTAAAGCGAGGGCAAGTAAAAAAATTTCCGGACTTTCTTAATAAAACTCTTCTCATTAATCGTACTGCTTTCCGCAAATGCGTGTTTACAGTTGATAATAGTACTGTGGCGTTGCGTTCCTCACTCGACCTTGATCGCGACTATGCAGAGTTGACAGTGACAGCGTAAACACGTGAGCTCCGCTAGCAGTTTGCACGAACGAGGAGCAAAGGGCAGTGATACGATTTCTTTGGTCATAAGTAGAGTCCGGATTATATATATTTGTATATTGCATATGCAATTGAATATTAAGCCCATTTTCACTGGTTATTGCATATTTTACCCAAAAATCTAGTAATGTTGCATATTTTCGCCATATTTACAATGTTTTTCGTTAGTGTACCTAGCTAATAAATGAAATCTTACGTTGTCGCCCGCAAAATCTACTATCAGTACAGCTGTAAGTCTACGACGACTCCCTGAAGAAATACGACCACCGTTTGGGAATGTAAATAAACTTATTTCATTAACAAACGAAGCGTTTATCAAGGCAACTTCTCGTAATAATGCCTAAGAAAAAAAAAATGCCAATGTGCCTTTACCTCCGGAACCAGTAGAAACTCAATGGGCGACGTGGTTTGAAGCTGTATTATTTTACAGTGAACCTTTCAAGGCCATTAAATGTGTGGTAAACGACTTTGATAGTGGAGAGGCTATGAAAGTTTGTCAGTACAAGGAAGCATTTAACAATTCTAGTATTAAAACCGTAGCTGCGATTAGCATTCTTTTTCCCACATACTTACGAGTATTAAAAAGCTTGAAACTCAAAGTTTGAGTTGAGTGAATCTATACAGTGAATGAATAAAACCCGCAATTCTAGAGGTATTCTTGTGTAAACTTTAAGTGAAGTTTGAAAATATTTTGAACAATGAACCAGGTTTTCAACCTTTGTGTCAAATTGATAGTTATAGTAATGGAACGGGTGAACTTTTTCCAGACACAATGACTGCTAACACAGCAACCAATTTCAAATACTGGCCGGTTACATCAGTGAATGTGGAACGGTCCATATCCACTTATAAAAATATTTAGAGGGATTGAATATTTGGATCAGTACCCGATTGTTTACGTCTATAAAAGAAAAAAGTTAAATAATTGTTAATCATCGAATTTATAAATATGTTATTCAAGTACATACTAACTGCATACTGATTTGAAATAAAAAATCTTAAAATTACTATTTTTATATTGTACTAGCATTTGCCCGCTGCTTCACGCGCGCGTGCCTTGGCAGGTGTAGAAATTATTTACCGATTTTATTCTCTTATCAGACATTAACGTGGAAAGGCATGAACTGTTAATGTATTCCGAATAGTTTCGTTTGTTCGGTTAGTACGTTAGGTTCGGTTTTCATACTGATGTCAGAGAGTTGTTTTATTCATATTTTAACGTGATGCAATTGATTCATTAGTAGAAAAGGTTCCTGAAAAATTAACAGTAGTAATTCGTGATTGTAATTATTGTGCGAAGTATAAACATTTATTGTTTAGAAAGGCTTTTATTTTTGCGTTATAAGTAAATAAAGCAATGCTTAAGAGAAATAATATACTATCTCAGCATACTTCGTAGGTCACTCATTGTAATGCCTCTGTGTAGACCACGTTTCTGGTCTGATTGTTCATTGTACGTATGTACAGCGTGATCTGCCACTCACCCTGGAGCAAGCAACGTATAGCTGGCCGTGCGAGAAACATGGTGTCCGAAGATCAATGCCTACGGTTCCTAGTGTCTGTCCCTGAGACTTGTTAATTGTCATGGCAAAACATAACGTTACGGGAAATTGTAGGCGCTTAAATTTGAACGGCAAGTTTGAAGGAAACCAATGTAACGTTAAGAAAGCTGATATTATAATCATTATGTGTAATTTTTTTTGGCGATTTTTTGTGTAAACTTTGCCTGGGATTATATAGCTAGGTATAAGCTTTGTTAAGGATGTTTCTGTGAATATAATGAAAAATATTGTTTCCATGATACTTAACTAAAAAAGTTTATTTTTAAATGTGGATACCGAGGATTGAAACATAACCGCGGTGCCATAAATTTATGTAAATATAGCAGTAATCTACAACTTAGTCCACTTGGAAGTGGGCTGAAATATAAAATTCGTTACCAATAATCACAGCATCTCAATTTTTCTGATTTATTTATTTTTTGTTGTTTTTTATTTTTTGTTGTTTGGTTATTGGTTTTATTTTATGTTGATACACCATCAATTATTCCTGCTTTAAAATAGAAATTTACGTGAATTGGAGCTACTCTTGATTTCAAATCGTCGTATCACTACTGTCAATATTTCAGTCAGATATAATTAATCCATAAATGTCGAGATGTGACCATGGTACAGTTTTTGTAGTAACGTGCATGTAACTGAAACAATTATTTCTGAGTGGCAACTTTATGGCAAGTTGTGAATCGCTTGAAATGCAACCTGACAGCTGATATGATGCTTTGTTATAGGCCTAAGAGACGATGCCTGCAGCTTTATAATCTACGCGGTGTAGCATTAGGATATGAAACATTTTTAATTTAAGTTTCTTTCAATATAGCCGTATTTTCTATGTAATTAATTCAGTTGCATGTAAGTACCTGGCGAAACAACAACCTGGACCAGATGACAATTGACTCGTTTTGTTTAGCATCAGGCATAACGGGTTTAGTTTTAAAATTTACGCGGTGTAGAATAGAATTTTAGGATGCCTACCAATAATCACAGCATCTCAATTTTTTCTGATTTATTTATTTTTTGCTGTTTGGATATTGGTTTTTATTTTATGTTGATACGCCATCAATTATTCCTGCTTTAAAATAGAAATTTACGTGAATTGGAGTTAATCTTGGTTTCAAATCGTCGTATCATTATTGTCATTATTTCAGTCAGATATAATTAATTCATAAATGTCAAAATGGATCACGGTACCGTATATGTACTAATGTGCATGTAACTCAAGCAATTATTTCTGAGTGTCAACATTATCGCATGTTGTAAATCGATTGAAATGCAACCTGGACAGTGATGACTGTTGATATGCTTTGTTATAGGCCAAAGGGACGATGCTTTTAGCTTTATAATTTACGCGGTGTAGCATTAGGATATGAAATTTTTTTTATTTGAGTTTCTTTCAATATATCCGTATTTTCTATGTAATTATTTGAGTCGCATGTACCTGAATTTTCGGATGCCTAGTTATATTTCTATATTTGCACGTTATAGCCACGAGACATATTAATCGAATAAAGTACTTCCAAATATGTGCAATTCCGCACAAGTCATTATGAAAGAAGTATGTTTTATTACTTGCTGATATTTATAATAGCTGTTTTTCAGACATCGCTCTTCGAGAAAAAACTGAATTTCGTATTAAGTATTGGCTTATTGTGGCTGTATTGTACAGCTTTCACGTAGCAATTTTGTTCCAGAGACAAACTGTATAACAGTCTACCAGAGACAATACATTAAAACTTTTTCGTAATTCAACAGACCTGTTACGATTCAAGTAAATGCTGATTATACTTGATTCACGTATTCTTTTTAATTATGAAGTACTGCATTCCAGAAAAATGAATCGCAGAAGTAAAAAAAAAGGGAAATCCTAAATTTTGTCAGGTCTCTTTATGAAAGGAGTGACCGTCTGAATGTGTATAATTATCTGTGGTCTGCAGTTTCACATTTCTGAAGTTTTTTACTGACTTGCTTCTTCCCATGGTACATATTAGTCGTTAGCTACTTCTGCAGATGTTGATCAGCAACATTAGCTTTAAAAATTGGAAACACCATGCAAAATTGATGCGGTAGTTTTTTGCGTTATTAGAGATCAAGCCTCACTACAAACGCAGCTTGCTTACAGATTTATAATAGTATAGATAATGTTACATATTTTTACCCTTTTCATGTATATTTTAATCATTTTCATGCATATTTGTATGCATATTTCTAGCTTTTTTATTTTGCATATAATCCTGTCTCTAGTGATAAGGAATAAAAGGGGATGAAATTCAGGGACAGTACATTGCCGTGGATGAGTGTTTTCGAGTGGATCGACAAGTTTAAAAGTGGCCGGACAACTGTGACGCAAGAAGAATGAGCTGGGAGTCCGCCTACATCCACCACGGACAGCAAAATTGAGCAAGCTCTATAGATGGTTTTCACAAAAAAGGCGAGTTAGTACCGATAACGTAGCGCCTACCTATAACATTATCCATGATGAACTCAGTTTCTGTAAAGTTTGTTCGCGATGAGTGCCAAGACAACTCACTGAAGAACACAAACTCAAACGTCTTGAGGTCTGCCTACGATTAGTCGAACGTTGCAACAGAGAAGGAGAGTCATTTTTGGAAAGAATAGTAACCTGTGATGAAACTTGGGCTCTTCACTATGATCCAAAATCAAAACGCCAGAGTATGGATTGGAAAGACCGGAATCACCATCGAAGAAAGAAATTCAAGATTATGCTATCGATGGGAAGTGTGTTTTTGGACCCAAAAGGGCTTATACTGGAAGATTACATGGAGAAGGGGAAAAGTATCAACAAAGAATATTACTGTGCATTGTTGTCTAACAAATTTAAACCAGCAATTAGCAGCAAATGACGAGGACTTTTGTCAAAGAAAGTATTGCTGTTGCATGATAACGCTCGCCCTCACGCGGCTCATCTCAACCTAGAAACCACCAACTAATTGGGTTTTCGGATGCTGGAACATCCAAGTTACAGTCCAAATCTTGTTCCGTCTGATTTTGATTTGTTTGGGCCACTGAAAATACGCTTTGCGAGTTTATCGATTTTCCTCAGACCAAGATGTGGAAGAAACGGAGCATCATTGTCATTGTAACAAACTGAAAACCTTTTTGGCAGGAATACACAAGCTTGTAGACCGTTGGAAAAGTGCATTACAAAGGAAGGGGTTTTTATTAAAAAATAATGAATAAGTCAAACTGTATTTTTTTGTAAATAAATTGTTTTACGAAAAGTCCGGTTATTTCTTGACTCACCCTCATATATTGTTAAAATTGGAACTTCTCTCAAATTACTATTAAATAAAAAATTAATAACTTTCCTTTGATAAGCTAACCACGTATTATCTATACTATTATAAATCTGTAAGCAAGCTGCGTTTGTAGTGAGGCTTGATCTCTAATAACGCAAAAACTACCGCATCAATTTGCATGGTGTTTCCAAATTTTTAAAGCTAATGTTGCTGATCAACATCTGCAGAAGTAGCTAACGACTAATATGTACCATAGGAAGAAGCAAGTCAGTAACATGGAGGAAGGAATTATATGGAGGAGAAGTGACGTTAAATCGGTGAAGCAAGCACTAAACTCTCCCGCATGGTGGCAGCACCGGCAGCGACCATATGGCGCTTCCCAACAATTAAGGTGTTCACATTGTGGTAGATGCAGTGATTATTTCATTTAGTATTGTGTATAAGTGTTTAAAAATGCCAGCTTGTGTTGCGTACGGTTGCACAAATAGGCCAGACAGGAAAGAACCTGGAATATCATTTCATAAGTAAGTTGAATTGTAATTATCGTTGTTGAAGTGAGTGGTAGACACCGCAAACTTTGCAGCACGTCTATAAATATTTAGTCATAGCTCTCAATGGGATGACTTTGTTCTCAAATTTTTCTTGGTGTAGTGTAGAAAATCAGCAAACTTGCTATTTTGCACATAATAGACTAGCATTATTTTTAACGAGTGTTTAAAATGAGATTTAAAGGGGCGTGTTTTACTTCGCGATTCAGTGAATTTACTATTACGATTTCTTTCGTCACGTTGCTGATTATACTGACAATGGATGATGAAATTAACTGTTATGTGAGAAGCTGTGAGTTTGTAATGTCCTACAGAGCACGTCGGCTCGCTGGCGCGGAGGTATGCTGCCCGACACTGTGTGTATCTGAGGGCCAGTCGATGATAGAAGGCAGACGCCTGTCCCCAGAGACATGTTTGGTTTGGCGCAGGGGCGCGGGACACAGACCGCCCTCTCTTCTCGCGATATTTTTGTTTTTTCTGGAGGGCTTGCCGTATGTGGTACAGTGTGTGGGACAGCCAGAGGATGGAGGGGATGGCATCTACTCCTCGGAAGTGTTTTTTTTTTTGCTATGTTCTATGTCATCGGGAGAGGAGAACGTTGCTGGACGCCAGAGAGCAAGGTTGTGGACAGTGGCTGCTGCTACAAGTGAGACGGAGGTAGCTGTGTGTATCAGCCGGTCGCGCTGGTCAAACCCTGGCTCGCCGACGCCGCCGCCGCCGCCGCCGACCAGTGTCCATGCCGGGTAATGTGTACCGCCTGCTGATATAGAGACTTACTGCAACATCTCAAAACCCTGGAAACTGCCCTGAGAGACTCATGCCAGAATTAAAGAGCTATTAGCCTGGGTGCCTGTCATATGTTTGCCATACATTTGTGATCTTGAAGTGACAACAATCTTGTCTTAATGAATAAATTCATTTTCTTTTAATGTGAACCCATTTCTTTTGTGTGATCCCCTGAGAATTGTCATGTGAAGAGCCCATCATAAATGACATATAGAATCAAAAGAAATTAACTTTGCTACTTTTGTAAGCTGGCACCATACAAGGTGTTTTTCAAGTCAAAACTAATACCCCGGCCAACGAGATATTATAACATGGCGCGCCAACCTGTGGCCTGACTGTTTGAGATGTTGCAAGCGTTTCGTTTTAGCGAGTAGAAATCTCTATGTGTTTTTCAGCATTTTTGCGGTGTGGCGGTGATAGCAGAGGTCCAGCATATACAATGTATAATGATAAGATTGATTATGTGTAATATTTGTTATTTGTAACAGCATAGGACACCTGTGGGCGTCTCGAGCGAGGTGATTATCTGTTCTCGTGTGTGATATTGAACCACTGTTTGTTGATCGTTCATGGGTTGTTGATGTATAAAAAAATACGACGTTGCATGAATTGTTTGGCAATCGTGGAGGAAGATGTAAAGTGATGGTCTTTGGTTATGTTCGAGCTGTCCTTTTGTTTGTAATTGTTTGTTGGTTTTGATGGTTATTCTGTTGTTGGAAAATGTTTGGAGACTAGGGACGTAAGATTTTAACAGCATCTCAGCGTCGGAAAGTTATGCTTGTTTTTGCCTGTCTTCTGTGATGAGTATGGTTTTTATAAATTTTTCTTGCTTGTCGTGTTTTTCGAATGCCCCGAGCATCTATGCTCTTCATAATAGAGTTTTGTGCGTTCATTCCATCAATAATTGTGTGTTTGAGGATTTGTGGATGCTTCCGTGGAGGTACCGGTATAAATATTGAATTGTGGGAGGAGAAGTGTGGTTAAATATTTGTTTTACGAAGTTTCTAAAATTTTGGGTGCTTTTGAGTGGTTGAAACTGAGGTCCGGAAAATCTACCGGGATGGCACAAAATCACAGTCCGTCAGAGTCAAACGAGCAGGAATTCGCGATGGAGGGAAATCACGGTCATTTAATTAACAACGCCGTGGTTCGAAGTGCTGAGCAAACTATTCAGCAAACAGTCAGTAAAGAAAGAACTACTAGTTTTCCTCCAACCGCAGAAACGAGCGATCAGTTTGTGTCGCTGCCGGAAAATCACGCTAGCGCAATAATGACGCCCCATGATATGTTGGTAATAGTACAGCAACTGCTGAGTCCCATTAATGAACGATTAACATTCATGAGCGAGGAACAAAAGAAAACTAATGAGCAGTTGTCGGCGTTCAGGAAGGAATTGATGGCCACGATGGAAAAAGGGGTATGCGAAATTAATAAGTCGGTGCAATCGCTGCAAATGACGGAGAAAACGTTAAGCAGTGCTGTTGATAACCCTAAGGAGCAGGTGTTGGATGTACAAAGGCGCGCGTCGGAAATAGGTCAAGAGACAGAAGGACGGAGTAACTTGCTGGAAACGAGTGTCGTGGAAATTGAGAGGAGCCACAGTGCGGATTTGACCCAACTTGGAGAAGAGGTGATTCAGATTCGGGTTGCAAAGCTGAAAGCAGGGCGCTACGGTCTCGGTGAAACGCATGAGAGCTTTTCGATGAAACAGACAAATAAACAGCGGGACATCCTTATGTCGGCGTGTTCGAAATCGGTAAGAACGGACAGACAGACCAAACCATCGAAAATGCCAACTGTCGGACACGAAAGACGAGATCTGCGATATTTGTGCATATTTGGACAGGCGGGAACAAATGCCGAACATCTGTTCCAGGTCGAAGGCCTCAAGAGAGTGCCAGGCGGCGAGCGATGTTTTCTGAACGCATGCTACCCTCTGAGCAGGACGCTTTTTTGTGACTGTGTGAGCGAAACGCAGCTGGGGTGTGATTATGAGCGGTATGTGGGAGGTTTCGAAGATAGAGATTGTTGCGGAGAACTGAGAGGCGAAATTAGTGCTAAATTCATGCACAGTCAATCAGTGTACTTTGCTGAGAGGAAAGAATTTTTTGAGAATTTCCGAAGCACAAACGCCAGCGATAAGTATGAGTTTTGGATGTGCGTGGTACACGGAAGGCTCAAAACGGGAGCTAACTAGGCTTAGCCATTCCCGGAAAAAAAAAGAGACTTGGTTTGGACCGCAGACATACCCAAGGATATGAAGTAGAGAATAATTATGGTAATAAATAAGTATAATGTTAGTGTCATATAGTGAATAGTTCGCAGAAGTGCGTTTGGGAAAAAAAGAAATGCCGTTCTCCCTAATGGACGGAAAAGTAAATTCTGGTAGCATCTGAGAGTTGCGAGGGGAGGGAATTTTGGTTGTAGTTGAAGATTACCTGAGCCATAAAAACAGTTGAATTGATTTGGTACATGGGATGGAATTGAAGAACAGTCACTGCGTGTGGAGAATGCTAAGATGCGATGATTGATGTCAGGCGAGAAGGAAATAGTTTTTAACGATTGTGGGAATGAATATGAGATGGTACGTCATTTTTCTTTGCTAAACTTCTCTGGCTGCTCTTGTGAGGAAGTTGCTGAATACTTGGTGGACCTAATTTTCCAGACATTTGAAAGTTGTTGGTGGAAGTTTTGACGTTGGTCGAGTTAAAAAAATAAATAAAGGAAGGTATTTTTGAGAGTCAGTTGTAGCCAGAGCGGCACTGATGTATGGATAGCACTTAGATTGAAGAAAAGGAGTCGATGGATGAGTCCGAAGCTGTATTTGCATTTTCCTCTTGCGAAGGGCAAGGGTTTAAGGTGAAGAGACAACGGACGTGCATGGATTGGAAGGTTTCAGACGTTCCTTTTGGCAACGGATAGAAGGCCAAGGACGCATAAGCATAAGCAGTCCGGTTGTCGTTTAATTAATATGGTGGTAGTAGGTCGTGGAAGTTTCATATGAGGGACAAGGTAATTATCCACTGGGGCTCCGTTAATTTGTGCTTGAGGTGGTGGAAGTGTGCCGAGTCTGGTATAACGAGGTTTTGTACACTCTGGATTTTTTTCATAATAGCGGGAAGCGGGAATAATGTGGTTCCACCAAGTCAAACCAGCATCATGTTTCTCCAGCGGATATTTCGTGCCCTGACATCACTCCTTTGTTTTGAGAGTCGCTGAATACTGCACATTAGTGAGGGTATTCTTACTTGTGTCCAAGCGGAGTTACTTCTTCAGCATTTGAGATTTTTTTGAGAAAAGTGTGGTTTTGTAAGGTAGGGAATGAAGTTCGATGTTTAAGTGGAGTTATTTCTATCGGCGCCAGACATGACGCGATATTTAATTTAGATGAGGATGGCTGCGAGTTATACATTGTTAAAGTTTTCCCGTGCGATTTCTCCAAGAGTAGTTTTTTCCTCTCGGTGTTAGATATGGCGCAAGGTATTTGATACGGCGACGAACTTCTTATCATTATGTACGCATTATTCAGTGCGAAAGCGAATTTTAAAGTGTCTTTTTACGATGGGTTAATGAGGCTGTAGATTTGGTAGAATACTAGTAGTTACTTTCTGAGGGTAAGGGATAGGGAGTAGGTTTGTGGTCGCAAGGTGGCAAGGCTACCTTAGTGAAGGTGGACATCGTTGAGGTAGTGGTACATCAAGTTCTCTAAAGTGTCTGTTATGACTTTGGTCATGTGGTCGATATGAGGAATAGGTCGGTGAACCATGGCTTTCGAATTAGGACCGAAGCATAAGAGTGTGGGTTGTTTTGAAACTGGGAGTGTCAGCTGAGGCAGAGGGTGTCCTTGACTTCACCGGGGTGTAGGGACCTGGGCTCCATCTGTTTGTGGGCAGGCGCCTTACCATCTGCGTGAAGGTGGCTGTTTGTTATGAAGTCAGTTCTGCTCTACAGGGAATCGTTGTGACTGTAAATTCTGTTAGTTGCAAGGAGTGTTGTACGCATGAAGAGAATATGCCGACCCTCGTTTAAGTTTAGTTATTGTCAGATAAAGTTTGGAGATTTTAAGTTTTTATGGATATTTAAAGCTGTACTTAGCGTTATAAGTAGTCTAGAAGGAAAATAATGGGTTGGTTGTAGGTTTTTAATCATTACTGCGTGGCCCTGATTCATTGCTCACTTGTTTTCGGACACAATGGTTTTCTCTGTTTGGTTATATGGGCATTGTGGACGATAAAGCCTATATGTGATGGCTTGGTGATTATTTTTTTAAATATTAATCCTTCTGCATTTTGCACTCTCATTTGTAATTTTGTTAACAGAGAGTACAGGAAGGATGATTTGTGAGGCCACAATCTGGTGGAATTAATTTTTTTTTAGCCACTGTGTGCTGGTATTTTATATGTATTGTATTTTAAGTAATATCTGTAACCATCAGAAAGGCTGGACAACGGCACAACGATGTATTTTCTGTGACCATAGTTTCTTAGGATTAAGTATTTTTCTGAACACTGTGTGTTATTGTTTATCTGTAGCCATAAGATAGGCTGGACCCAACTGGTATCATTTACGCCATGTCCATTGTAATGAATGTCACAGAGAGAGTTTCGTGCTCGTAGCGGAGCGCAGTTTAAGATCGAGCAGTCACTGCAGTGGTTGTTGACCAATGAGACAATCCGCATGACGTTTCAGCAGAGGGAAGTTTCGAAATGGGTGGTTTTTATCAAGGTATTGTATGACTCGGGCAAACGATAGGTTGAAGAGACAGTTCTGGCTAAAGAGCGTGAGGATGAAATGTTTCGGGACAAAGTGAGAGGATAGGTCACATAGACTGAATGAAAAATTTGAACTTTAAATAGGAAATTTCAAATTTTTGTGGAGGTGGCAGTTGAAGCTGTAATGTCCTACAGAGCACGTCGGCTCGCTGGCGCGGAGGTATGCTGCCCGACACTGTGTGTATCTGAGGGCCAGTCGATGATAGAAGGCAGACGCCTGTCCCCAGAGACATGTTTGGTTTGGCGCAGGGGCGCGGGACACAGACCGCCCTCTCTTCTCGCGATATTTTTGTTTTTTCTGGAGGGCTTGCCGTATGTGGTACAGTGTGGGACAGCCAGAGGATGGAGGGGATGGCATCTACTCCTCGGAAGTGTTTTTTTTGCTATGTTCTATGTCGTCGGGAGAGTGGAGAACGTTGCTGGACGCCAGAGAGCAAGATTGTGGACAGTGTGGCTGCTGCTACAAGTGAGACGGAGGTAGCTGTGTGTATCAGCCGGTCGCGCTGGTCAAACCCTGGCTCGCCGACGCCGCCGCCGCCGACCAGTGTCCATGCCGGGTAATGTGTACCGCCTGCTGATATAGAGACTTACTGCAACATCTCAAAACCCTGGAAACTGCCCTGAGAGACTCATGCCAGAATTAAAGAGCTATTAGCCTGGGTGCCTGTCATATGTTTGCCATACATTTGTGATCTTGAAGTGACAACAATCTTGTCTTAATGAATAAATTCATTTTCTTTTAATGTGAACCCATTTCTTTTGTGTGATCCCCTGAGAATTGTCATGTGAAGAGCCCATCATAAATGACATATAGAATCAAAAGAAATTAACTTTGCTACTTTTGTAAGCTGGCACCATACAAGGTGTTTTTCAAATCAAAACCAATACCCCGGCCAACGAGATATTATAAGTTTATTAATTTTTTAAATAGCTATTTCAGGCCATTGACTTAGGTTATTTTTAAAGCTTCATATAAGACTTGTTTCTGTTTGTAAATACGTCTATACCTATTTTTACCGATTTTGAAATCTTTCTCATCTATTTATGTCGAAACAGGTTCATGCAGAAATAAAAATGGGCTTCATAAATAAAGAAGTTATTGGCCTTTGAACAAAATCAATTTGGGGAATGTGTTTCTAATTTAGTCTCTTTTTTTTTTGTACAACATTCTTCCCCCCCCCCCCCCCCGTATCTAAATCTAACTGAGAGATAATTTTTTTTACAATTGTCCTAATAAGTAGGGCTGTGAAATTAGACAACACATCTTGATCAAGAGAATGTTCATTAAGGTGACTGAATAAACATTTTATTTCTGGTACCAGCCTACAAAATGTCTGGGTTGCTCATCCCTAGAGTGGGTCCTCTTACTTTTTTTCTGGTCTAGGACACATTTCAGACTAACCACAAGTGGTAGTAATAAAACTGAAATATCCATTCTGCATGTCAACCATGTAATCATTGTGGCTTTGACAGAATTAATTTTTGGTCCAGCCTGCATCCAAACCTAAACCCCTCAATTTGGATGTTGTATATCCCCCAAACTAAGCAAGATATCGAAAACATTTATTCCTTATTATCGAGTTTTTTCGTCGTGTTACATAAGAATCCATCATTAAATTTGACTTTTGCGAAATTTTTCTTCTGCATTTCAACTCAAGACACCTCACTTTTGAGACAGTATATCTCGAGAACTAGGTGAAATATCGAAAAATTTTACTCTTTATTTTTTATTTGTCTCGTCTTTTTAAATAAAAATTCATCATAAAATTTGACTTTGAATAATTTTTTCTTCTGAATTTCAACCAAAACCATTTCACATTTGAGACAGAATATCTCGAAAACTAAGCAGGATATCAAAAAATTTTATTCTTCATTTTTATTTGTCTCATCGAGTTACATAATAATCCATCACCAGATTGCGGCGTCACGTTTATCCTAGAGTCCCCTTGAGGTGTTTGTACATATTCCCCGTGTTTGTTGGGAAGCGGTCAAGCCCCCACCACTCCGGCCATGCCCCCCCACTCCTCCGCCGGCCTGCTTCACTCCCATGCGTGGTAAAGGTCTCTTGCGTCGTCTCCATATTATTCCTTCCTCCATGGATGGCGACCATGGAGGAAGGAATTATATGGAGAAGAAGTGAGCTTAAATCGGTGAAGCAAGCACTAAACTCTCCCGCATGGTGGCAGCACCGGCAGCGACCATATGGCGCTTCCCAACAATTAAGGTGTTCACATTGTGGTAGAGGCAGTGATTATTTCATTTAGTATTGTGTATAAGTGTTTAAAAATGCCAGCTTGTGTTGCGTACGGTTGCACAAATAGGCCAGACAGGAATGAACCTGGAATATCATTTCATAAGTAAGTTGAATTGTAATTATCGTTGTTGAAGTGAGCGGTAGACACAGCAAACTTTGCAGCACGTCTATAAATATTTAGTCATAGCTCTCAATGGGATGACTTTGTTCGCAAATTAAGGTGACTGAATAAATTTTCACAGATTATCAATTGAACAACTTGTGTTTCAGTTTGCAAAATGTTTAACTTCTTTTTAAAAAAATAAACCAAAATTTGAATGCACATTTCTGCTAAATACTTTTTAAAACGTTTCACAAATGTTACTTATATCAAGTGAACGATGAATAAGACCATCTCTACTTTTGTACGTTTTGAGAGATCCCCAAAATAATAGAAATGGAGATCACAATATACTAACACACTCTTCACTTTTTAATATTTTTAGATGTTTGTGTACCACAAATCCTGAAATGTAGTGTACAATATGATCTATTAAAACAGTTAGTGCACCTGCATCAAACATACATTCGTGGTCGGACTTGGGAGGAAACTGTAATTCTTTTTCCTCTTCAATAATTCGATGATGTCTTGATGTAAAATTTATAATATGTTCTGGAGCATGATTAACAATTTTTCCAGGAGTATACAATTACCAGTGTTTGCATATTTCACTTCACATTTCAAGAGTAGGTTTTTTTTTTTATAAGCTGCTTTAAATTGTATGGGCAGTGGGATTGTTTGAATTCCTCCCCCCCCCTCCACCCCCCAAAGATCTGATACATTGTAAAAATATTTCAAAGTGATCCTGACTAAATTTATATGCTAATATATATTTTAAGATTTTTTGATCAATAACTAAGGAATTAAAGAAATACTTCAAACATGAATCAGAAAACCTAAGAATCCAGTGCTCCTACTGCTGTCAAGTATTATCTTGCCATATGGTGACACTTTCAAATTACATATATAACTTTCTGTTTCAATCAATCTTGTATCACTGTTTCCTAATTACACTTGGATATTATGGAGCGTGTGCTCCATTGAAATTAAATAAAATAATAATACCCTTAGTCTTTTTTTGTGGCTGTAGATGTTTTGGCAAATAAAATTCTATTAAAATAATTTTTAACAGACTTTTTTTCCTTAATTTCTAATGTTTATAGATAGCATCAATTGAGATACATACATAAGAGAGCGTGCATAAACCACATAGCTCCAATTTGGCCTCCTGTGAACCACTATCCCTCCCCATGTAGACCAACTTGGCTTTTGCCTCCACCCCCCTTCCCCCCCCCCCTCACCTAGCAAGTAGGTTTTTTTCCCCCTTTTGATTCCAGAAGACATTTTGCACTGTTTTCTCTTGTCAGACTATTATAAATTACATAAGGAGATAATTAGCTGAGGGAAATAAATAGGTTTAATTCTAGATCATGATACTGCTACAACTACTTTAGGCCTACTACCAGTACAGGGATCTAGCTTTTTTTAAAATTATTCCTAGCAGTTGAGGTTAGGTTGAAATACAGCCTGGACCAGAAGAAAAATGTCATAAAAGTGGTACGGATAATTCTTTGATAGCTGCGTGTGGCAGAAAGGTGCTATAGCGGTATCGCCATCTAGAATTAAACCAATAAATATTCACATGCTGTTGTGAATTCCATTCCTCATTTTAACTGTGACAAATTTTATGAAAGGATAGCTACGTGGCCTGGCTTGGAATCCCCCCCCCTCTCCCTACATAGCTCAACGTAGCCTTCCAGCACCCCCCCCCCCCCGGACCAGGCCGTGTAGTTTGTGCACGGTCCCTACCTTTAACCACATGTTAATTCATTATTAATAATGTGAAGTAAAGGAAAATAATGAATCAAATTCTGTGTCATAAAGTTACTTGTACATTCCTGTAATAGCAACAATTGTGAAACGGCTCTTTTATTTTTAAAGGTAATAATAAAGCCTCTGCCCTTTTAAACAGAAGTTGAAGTAGAGTTCTTCTAGCGTGATAAGTTATTTTGTTGAAAAAAGTATAGGCTTGTTCAGACAGTGACTCATCATCGCATTTATGATTGGAGCACACTTGCTTGAAGTTACTTAAAAGAACACCGCATGATGCCAACCATACATTATAGTAAAGTATCACTCTTTACTTTTTGTTGATACACTTTATATTAACTATAAATTATGCGGAAACATTTTATTTCTGGTACCAGCCTACAAAATGTCTGGGTTGCTCATCCCTAGAGTGGGTCCTCTTACTTTTTTCTGGTCTAGGACACATTTCAGACTAACCACAAGTGGTAGTAATAAAACTGAAATATCCATTCTGCATGTCAACCATGTAATCATTGTGGCTTTGACAGAATTAATTTTTGGTCCAGCCTGCATCCAAACCTAAACCCCTCAATTTGGTTGTTGTATATCCCCCAAACTAAGCAAGATATCGAAAACATTTATTCCTTATTATCGAGTTTTTTCGTCGTGTTACATAAGAATCCATCATTAAATTTGACTTTTGGGAAATTTTTCTTCTGCATTTCAACTCAAGACACCTCACTTTTGAGACAGTATATCTCGAGAACTAGGTGAAATATCGAAAAATTTTACTCTTTATTTTTTATTTGTCTCGTCTTTTTAAATAAAAATTCATCATAAAATTTGACTTTGAATAATTTTTTCTTCTGAATTTCAACCAAAACCATTTCACATTTGAGACAGAATATCTCGAAAACTAAGCAGGATATCAAAAAATTTTATTCTTCATTTTTTATTTGTCTCATCGAGTTACATAATAATCCATCACCAGATTGCGGCGTCACGTTTATCCTAGAGTCCCCTTGAGGTGTTTAACCATACTCCCCGTGTTTGTTGGGAAGCGGTCAAGTCCCCACCACTCCGGCCATGCCCCCCCACTCCTCCGCCGGCCTGCTTCACTTCCATGCGTGGCAAAGGTCTCTTGCGTCGTCTCCATTTTATTCCTTCCTCCATGCTTCCATCCATGAAGTCAGTAAAAAACTTCAGAAATGTGAAACTGTAGACCACAGATAATTATACACATTCAGACGGTCACTCCTTTCATAAAGAGACCTGACAAAATTTAGGATTTCCCTTTTTTTTTACTTCTGCGATTCATTTTTCTGGAATGCAGTACTTCTATTAAAAAGAATACGTGAATCAAGTATAATCAGCATTTACTTGAATCGTAACAGGTCTGTTGAATTACGAAAAAGTTTTAATGTATTGTCTCTGGTAGACTGTTATACAGTTTGTCTCTGGAACAAAATTGCTACTTGAAAGCTGTACAATACAGCCACAATAAGCCAATACTTAATACGAAATTCAGTTTTATCTCGAAGATCGATGTCTGAAAAACAGCTATTATAAATATCAGCAAGTAATAAAACATACTTCTTTCATAATGACTTGTGCGGAATTGCACATATTTGGAAGTACTTTATTCGATTAATATGTCTCGTGGCTATATGGCTAGGCATCCGAAAATTCAGGTACATGCGACTCAAATAATTACATAGAAAATACGGATATATTGAAAGAAACTCAAATAAAAAAAATTTTCATATCCTAATGCTACACCGCGTAAATTATAAAGCTAAAAGCATCGTCCCTTTGGCCTATAACAAAGCATATCAACTGTCATCACTGTCCAGGTTGCATTTCAATCGATTTACAACTTGCGATAATGTTGACACTCAGAAATAATTGCTTGAGTTACATGCACATTAGTACATATACGGTACCGTGATACATTTTGACATTTTTGAATTAATTATATCTGACTGAAATAATGACAATAATGATACGACGATTTGAAACCAAGATTAACTCCAATTCACGTAAATTTCTATTTTAAAGCAGGAATAATTGATGGCGTATCAACATAAAATAAAAACCAATATCCAAACAGCAAAAAATAAATAAATCAGAAAAAATTGAGATGCTGTGATTATTGGTAGGCATCCTAAAATTCTATTCTACACCGCGTAAATTTTAAAACTAAACCCGTTCTAAACAAAACGAGTCAATTGTCATCTGGTCCAGGTTGTTGTTTCGCCAGGTACTTACATGGAACTGAAATAATTACATAGAAAATACGGCTATATTTGAAAGAAACTTAAATTAAAAATGTTTCATATCCTAATTGCTACACCGCGTAGATTATAAAGCTGCAGGCATCGTCTCTTAGGCCTATAACAAAGCATCATATCAGCTGTCAGGTTGCATTTCAAGCGATTCACAACTTGCCATAATGTTGCCATTCAGAAATAATTGTTTCAGTTACATGCACGTTACTACATAAACTGTACCATGGTCACATCTCGACATTTATGGATTAATTATATCTGACTGAAATAATGACAGTAATGATACGACGATTTGAAATCAAGAGTAGCTCCAATTCACGTAAATTTCTATTTTAAAGCAGGGGAATAATTGATGGTGTATCAACATAAAATAAAACCAATATCCAAACAACAAAAAATAAAAAACAACAAAAAATAAATAAATCAGAAAAATTGAGATGCTGTGATTATTGGTAACGAATTTTTATATTTCAGCCCACTTCCAAGTGGACTAAGTTGTAGATTTTACATAAATTTATGGCACCGCGGTTATGTTTCAATCCTCGGTATCCACATTTAAAAATAAACATTTTTTAGTTAAGTATCATGGAAACAATATTTTTCATTATATTCACAGAAACATCCTTAACAAAGCTTATACCTAGCTATATAATCCCAGGCAAAGTTTACACATAAAATCGCCAAAAAAAATTACACATAATGATTATACAGGGAATATCAGCTTTCTTAACGTTACATTGGTTCCTTCAAACTTTCCGTTCAAATTTAAGCGCCTACAATTTCCCGTAACGTTATGTTTTGCCATGACAATTAACAAGTCTCAGGGACAGACACTAGGAACCGTAGGCATTGATCTTCGGACACCATGTTTCTCGCACGGCCAGCTATACGTTGCTTGCTCCAGGGTGAGTGGCAGATCACGCCTGTACATACGTACAATGAACAATCAGACCAGAAACGTGGTCTACACAGAGGCATTACAATGAGTGACCTACGAAGTATGCTGAAGATAGTATATTATTTCTCTTAAGCATTGCTTTATTTACTTATAACGCAAAAATAAAAGCCTTTCTAAACAATAAATGTTTATACTTCGCACAATAATTACAATCACGAATTACTACTGTTAATTTTTAGGAACCTTTTCTACTAATGAATCAATTGCATCACGTTAAAATATGAATAAAACAACTCTCTGACATCAGTATGAAAACCGAACCTAACGTACTAACCGAAACAAACGAAACTATTCGGAATACATTAACAGTTCATGCCTTTCCACGTTAATGTCTGATAAGAGAATAAAATCGGTAAATAATTTCTACACCTGCCAAGGCACGCGCGCGTGAAGCAGCGGGCAAATGCTACTATATGATATATTGTGACGTTACATTACGAACTTTAAATTTATCGTGTCAGAGGCAGAAGTCAGATGATAAATAATATTTTCTTATATCAACTTCTTCTTCTTCTTCCATCGTTATGCCCAACTGTTGAGCGCGAATGAACCTATTTAGCAGATGTGTTTTTCTTCTTTTCCCAAAATCTCATCATCCTCCCGCTTAGATCTTTGGAAGTAATAGTATTTTATTCGTCCTATAGATCATATACATGCACATTATATGTAATGATACCAGACATGTCAATTATTAATTAAGATGCTTACATTAATTTTTTTGATTTATTATATTTCAAATAATCTTTTACAGAGTAAAAGGAGTGGTATTGAAGATTTGTCAACAATTTCTCAAAATCCCCTTTTTTGATGTTGCTTTTATGTGGTAATTTATTGAAAAGCTTAATCCTAATTAGAAATATTCCATTTTGATATATTTTTGTTTTTGTATGCATAATATGCAAATCTAGGTAAGAACGGAGACTTTCCCGGCATATAACTGCAATGCAGTCTTCACGGGTGAACCGCCAGATTGTGTTGTGATACACGATATTTCGACGACCTATCCGTCGTCTTCCTCAGGTGCGAACACTTCTGTACCTGTCGGCTGACAGACAGTTACTGTGGCATCTCGGGTGCTGCACTTCCTTATGTGCCCAATGGCCCCTTTCGCGGCCTGCGCCCGGCGGCTGGCTGCCAGTGGGCATGGCTGTAGATGTTCGTTGCGGGCCGCGCACTCATTTAAAGCCGTCTATGGCGGCAGCTTGACAGAGATACCATGCTCTCTTCGGAATTTCACCGAGGCTGGAGGCTGGTTTCCACGACGCATTAAGACGTAGCCCACTGTTTCTGTTGAAGGTATCGGTCAACCGAATTTCGATTACTTCCTTCACTAAAGAATCCCAAAAATATGAGGTTCTAGCCAATATCCGGACGTTGTTGAAGTCTATTCTGTGGGCAATATAATGTCATATATGAAATCTAATTTATTTTTCACTTTTGCTTCCAGTAATACAATTACATAACAATTCTGGGACTTTACAACTTTCATTTGGAAGAAAAATTAACCAACGGTGTAGCTACTTTCGTTTCCTATACTCGCAAATAATGCATAGTAGCATCATAGATCCATTTGATCTTTACGCTAAAATATTCATAAATTACTTGATTTAGCTGTCCCATATGAATCTCATAGTAACTGCAGGGGTAAGTAAGGTTTATCTGAAGGCAACATGTGCGAGTAGGAAAAATATTTAGTTTCTATGAACTCCTTAATATTGCTGACCGACATCACAGGTTCATAAAATAATGATATACAGATTTCATTTCTTTTTTCTTTTTGCTTCGAGTAATACATACAAAACATTTCTGAGACTTACCAACTTTCATTCGAAAGCAAAATTAACAAACGGTGTAGTTTTTCGTTTCCTATACTCGTGAATGACGCACTGTTGCATGCATAATGATATAGTTGGGTTTAGCAGGTCTACTTTTACCTTGAGTGTGGCGTGGATGAAATCTGATTCCTTGTGGAGGTACCTAGTGGCGGTACCTGTTATCACCGCCATCCTGAGATTTGTTGTATGGAGCTTTCCTCTTTTCCATGGTTTTTTTTTTTTTTTTTACCATTAAGACAATTATGAGGATAATAATTTACTATCACATTTTTTCACTTAATAAATGCATTATGCGGTTCAAATATCAGGTACATTCACTAACGAGGGGGATATTTGACTTCGCTGGAATTATGTAAGTAAAGCAACTTAAAATAAAATGTTTGAGATTTGAGTATATTCAATTTAATTCAGTTGCGGTTACGATCTAACACATTATTCTTTGGCACTATCAACTATTCCCATTTAAGAGTTTAATTTTAAACTCTTTCAGTGATTTCTGTAAATTGTTGGTAATTTATTCCAGTTCCTGAATCGATTAGTCACAAATGAATTTTTTCTTTGGATGCATTAGCTTGAAATTTAGTTTTATTTTATCTCTGGTATATTTACTAACATTACAGGCGTTGTATCAACATTGTGTCAATGTGTATTGTATGGACCAATAAAACAGTTTTAGTGAATAATAATGTATTGGTATTAAAATGCAGGATACGGACCGTAAGTTGGGATAGTTTTACAATATCGGCTACGGCAGTTTAATAAATAGTAATTATTTTTTTTTCGGGACTAGTGTAGGGACTTTTGTTGTTGTTGTTAAAGTAACAATTGAAAATATTTTTACGTTTAAGCAGGGGGTTACTGTAGATCGCGATTCCGTAAGAAATTGGCGTTGTAATACATACAATACAATACATTCATTTTCCATTGATCCCAATATAAGAGACTGGCTCTGTGGGATGTGGAAAGTTGTCATCAGAAGTCAAAAGCAAGACACCACTAGAAATACTTCCAGAAATATATTTAATGGTGTCATGCTGGTACATGGTGTATTACCTCCTAATTTCTGCTTGTAAATAATGGTCCAGGCTGTATTACAACAGAACTATTGCTTGAAAATAATAGGTCTTGCCATTGACTACAGCAGTATTATGATGTCATTAGTGAATGATGATGTAGCGGAATCGTGATGCCCAGTAGAACCCTTAGCTGATAGTAAACTCTATTGAGCAGGATATGTTTTACAGTCGGCAGAAAGACATGTTAAATGCCTTCATCTGATCTGGGGATTTACCCGGGAGATGAGGGAGCCAAATAAAATCATGCATGCCATTGGTTGGTTATGATAAAATAGTACAGTATAAAGGAGGTCAGCTAGATTTGTTTCAGGAAATGACAGCAGAACAAAGTCACAGATCTGATGTGGTTTAATTGAAAGTCTGGGTAATATCTAGATCCTGGTACCGCTGCAATCACTTACCGCCTCGTGGTGTAAACACTTCCGGATGGAGAGAGTATGACGTCACTGTGTTTCTGTGTGTGACAAGTTCAGCCTTCGATCTCTTTGTGAATACACGTTAGGTCATAGAACGTATCCAATAGTAATAATAAAAATTACAGATTGAAAAAGTTAAAGAAAATTATTACTTGTGCAATTAACAATATTATTAAAATATCAACAACATTCCAAACTGATAATTGATATCATTCATTAGTAACGTTCCGTAATGTCGGTTCCTGTAATGTAAACGTCATTAGTCACAATTCCATTGATTTGTATTTGATTGTGTTCTTCTGTATTTCCTTTCGTGGCTGAAATTGCTATTATAATCATTCATATGACATAAAATATTTATATAAATAAAAGATTTCGTCAATAACCGTTTGTGGTTAGGTTGTAACGCGGCCTGGAACATAGTAGCAGAGATAGATGCGATTTGGAAATTGGATATCAGCAATATCATGTGCGACGGTTACGTTTCACTATGATCCTGGTTGCATTGAGACGCAAACGACAGTAACAGCGATTGATACGACATAGGTATCCGCAATAAGGTGTTCAATAGTTACGTTTCAGTTTGGTCCAGGCTGCATCAAAAATTCATCACTAATGAATTTATTCCTGCAAAATTAACAATTTCACTATATGAGATGTATTAGCGATGGACTAGTTTCTGAGGAAAAAAACAAGAACACACAAAGAATAGAATTTTCGAGCATGGCTCTTCCTCAGTAGAAGTGAGATGGCTGCACGCAAGCGGCCAACTGCGTGAGCCACAATGTTGGTGGCTCATGGTGGGGGGAAAAACAACATGGCACCACCATGAGCCACCGACATTGTGGCTCACGCAGTTGGCTGCCGGTCGCTTGCGTGCAGCCATCTCACTTCTACTGAGGAAGAGCCATGCTCGAAAATTCTATTCTTTGTGTATTCGTGTTTTTTTCGTGTACCAACGCCGCAGAAATCCCTTTCTTTGGTAAGTGGTGGTTTTTTATCCTATCCTAATGTTCAAAAATCCGCTTTTAGTGCCTTTGTTTCCTAACATATATAAATACGTGGGTTGTTTAAAAAATAAGGTTCCCACATTTTTTTTAGACACAAGGAATTTTATTCGAAAAAAACGATTACACCATTGGAAACGTTGATCTTTAAGCTATTTTTCCACATAGTCCCCATTTTTTTCTATGCATTTTTTCTGTCGAGTAATCCATTTTAGTATTCCCACCTCAAAGAAGTCCGCCGCCAACCTGTTGAGAAACTTGGAAACTACTTCTTGCAACTTCTCGTCCATCTGGAATTGTAGACCGACTAGGAGCTCCTTCAATTTCGGAAACAGATGGAAATCGCTGGGTGCCAAGTCGGGGCTGCAAGGGGGGTGGTCAATGACATCCCAGCCAAATTTGTCGATTAACTCCTTCGTTTGTTGCGACACGTGTCGACGGGCATTGCCGTGGTGCAGCCTTTCGCCTTTGCTGAGTTTTCCCCTACGACGATTTTGGATTGCCTGTCTGAGCTTTTTCATGGTCTCGCAATAACCTGTGGAGTTTATGGTGGTCCCTCTAGGCATAAAATCAATGAGCAGTACACCACGCCGGTCCCAAAACACCGATGCCATGATTTTTCCTGCTGACAGCTGCTGCTTAAACTTCTTTGGTGGTGGCGATCCGGTGTGTTTCCATTTGCGCGATTGTTGTTTTGTTTTTGGAGTAACGTAATGGCACTATGATTCATCCCCCGTAACAATGGAATCAAGGAAGTCTTCGTTATTCTCGTCGCATTCACTGCAGAACTTCTGAGTACAGTCGACGAGCTGTTGTTTGTGGACTTCTGAAAGCATTTGCGGCACCCAGCGCATGCACACCTTATGGTAGCCTAGCTTTTCATTCAATATCCTGTCAATTGAAGCTTCGGAAGCCTCAGGAATTTGAGCAGCCAGTTGCCGGATGGTGATTTGCCGATCTTTGAGCAGGATCTGCTCAACTTTCGCCACAACGTCGTCGGAGATTTACGGCCTCCCGCTTTGTCGTTCGTCATGGACATCCGTACGGCCGTTGGCAAACTCCCTACGCCATTCGCAGACGTGTTGAATGCTTATACACGTTTCCCCATACACTTCACTCAATTGCCCATGAACTTCTGCAGGTGGTAACTTTCTTGCGTGCAAAAATCGGATGACTGCACGAATTTCACACCTGGCGGTGACAGCGATGACGGGCTCCATCGCTTATGGCTGTCAGGCCGGTACTGACTGTTGCAGAGCCACGCTGGTTGTTGGCATTGGTAGTGAGGGATCCGGCGAACACGGTGGTGTGGCCAGATTTCGCATTGCACCATGCACGGTAAGGGTACAGAGTTGGGAACCTTACTTTTGAAACAACCCTCGTATATCCTCAGGTGGCTGATACGGGAATGCCTGGCAGATATTCAGGGTAGATGGGAAATAAAATACCACCCGCAGACCAAAATGACAACTGAAATCCATGTTGCGTCGGACTTGGAACAAGCGGCAATATGGTCAGTGTCTGTTCACCAGGAGGTGCAGCTGTAAACATGCTCCAGGAACTCACAGTCCCTGGTTCTACAATATTAGCAAAAGCTAGAAAATCAGTAATAAGCAAGTATGACTCATACAAGTAATGACAAAATTACCCCAGGTGGACGATCCACCCACTCCAAAGTGGCAACCAAGCATTTGGATTCTGGGGAGCTTGGACTTATACAAGAGAGCAAGTCGGATTACTCTTGTTAACTTTCACGAAAAACACACACTTATATTGGCACTTTTAACATTCAGACACTCATTCATACTGGAAAATTACACAGTCTCACAACAGAACTTAATAAACAGAAAATTCAAATCCTCGCCCTGCAAAAACGCACTTAACAGATTCGGAAACAATAGATTACAATAATTACTGAATCTTCAAATCTGGAATTAACAGGAAAATTGGCCAAGAAGGATCACTATTAGGCATGGCCTTTGTTGTAGATAAAAATGTTTTGGAGTCAGTGAAAGAGGTGAATCCAGTCAACAATCGACTTATGACCATGAGAATAAGACAAACCAACAAAAATTATACTTTCATCAATGTACATGCACCAACAAATGGTGAGAGTAAAAAAAGAGACCGAAAAAAAAAAACCCAGAAAGATTCTGGGAAGTGCTTGAAACAGAGATGTCCAAAATTCCGAAAGATGATGTGAAAATTTTGCTTGGTGACTTCAATGCACAGATTGGCAGGGAACGCAAATACAGGAAGACAGTAGGAGATTACCCTGCACACAAGTTCACCAGCAAAAATGGCTCATGGCTTATTCAGTTATACCAGCAAAACAACCTCAAAATTATGTCAACCTCACTTCGAAAAAATCCCAAAAAACATGGCGATCACCCATCCATCATTTAGGGGAATTTCAGATTGATCAGGGGTTGCAATATTGTATGACTATCAAAAAGAGATTCACAATGTGCAAGAACACAGAGGGGCAAATATAGATTCTGATCACTATTTATCCAGAATAAAAATTAAATTTACACCCATAAGAAAATTTAACAGAAAACCAGTGATTTCAAAATTCGATCTAAGCAAAATCAAAGATTGCAAAATCAAATAAAAATGGGAAGAAGAACCTGCAGAAGACTGGCAGAAATTTCGGACTAAAATAAACAAAACCGCGAAAGAGTTCTTCACAAAAAACCAAAACACCCTTGGTGGAATCAATAATGTGAGACTGCACTAGAAGAAAGAAAAAAGGCATTTCAAAATTACAATTGCAACAAATCTGAAGAAACACACAAATATCTAAGATTTTAAGACAAAATAAACGAAAATATGTCAATGACCAACTACAGACAATCGAAGACAACTTCAAAAATTACAATAGACATGATTTTTACAAGACCTTCGCAAACCAAATAAAAGGGTACTCGCCACAGAACCTATGTTTTAAAAAACTTGCCCTGACAAATAAAGAAAACTGCCAAGAGCTGGCCACTTATTTTTCACAGCTCTTTGTCCGCAACCCAAAAAGAGGTTTCCGAAAATACAATCTGAAATAACAACAGAGAACTCATCACCACCAACACAAGAAGAAATTTATGAACATATAAATAAACTTAAAAATAACAAAACATTAGGAGAAGATGGAATTGTAGCCGAACTTTAAAAAAAATTATGTATATAATAACAGTGAGCAGGAAAATGCTTTAAGGCAATAAAAATAAAGAAGGATAGGGAAATATGATCCAACACTTACCACAGATGAAGGCGGCTGGGAACGACCAACACAAGAAAAGTGCAATATTTCGGCATACAGCCTTAACTGTGCAGAAGTGAGACACCAGGCGGGGTCAGGTGTGTACACAGAGACGGCCGTCTGGTGAATCAACTGACCCCGCCTGGTGTTTCACTTCTGCATGATTAAGGCTGTATGCTGAAATATTGTGCTTTTCTTGTGTTTGTTATTTTGTGTTCATCGTTCCCAGCCGCCTTCATCTGTGGTAAGTGTTGGGTTATATTTCCCTATCCTTCCTTAGTTTTTTATGTAAAGCACAGATAAAATACATCCAGCACTGACCAAAGTTGATGGGAGGAGAGCAGCAACACAAAACAACACACAAACAAAGAAAATATAATATTTCATGATAAAACTCTTCTTCAAGTTAACAGACGAATGTGGCTGGGCTAGCGCAAGACTTGCGTTCTACGCGGCCACTCATAGAATGCAATAGACCATCGGAGGTGGTGGGGAGAGCAACCATAATGTAACTGCGGGTATAATTAAAATGGTTGAAAAAAAAATAATAGTAATAAAAAATACAAATAAACAAAAAAAGATATAATTGAAAATTTTTGAAAAGTATATCAATCTATTGTGCTGTCCAGTGATGGGTGTATAGGGTGAGGACACCTGTGACCTTAATAACTGCTTCACAGTCAGAGCCATTAGCGTACGCCCAGACACTACCTCCCAATCTGAACTCTGCAGGTGGGAATTGGCATATCAACTTTCATCCTCACCGTATACACCCACAAACTACTTTCCTCACCCATTATTTCCAAAACTTGTTCATTTCGTACTGTCTGTCCATTTCATTTTCAGCATTCTTCTGTAGCACGACATTTCAAATGCTTCAATTTTCTTTCTTTCTAGTATTCCTAAAGTCCTTTTTTCGCTACCATAAAGTGCTGTGCTCCACACGTAGAGTTTTAAAAAGTTCTTTCTTATTCCTAGATCAATATTTGAAACTAAAAGATTTCTATTTTTTATTAAGGATCTTTTTGCTAGTGCAATTCTGCTTTTAACACCATTCTTACTTTGGCCATTGGTTGTAATTTTGTTTCTCAAGTAGCAGAATTCACTTAATTCTCCTATTGCATCCAATCCTATTTTTATATTTATTTTTCTGTGATTGGTATCATTTCTGCTCCATTTCATCACTTTTGTCTTGCTTTGATTTATAGTCAGTCCAAAATCATCCTTCAGTATTTTGTTCATGATACTGAGTAACTTCTCAATATCCTCAGCTCTTTCTGTAACAAGACAATGTCATCAGCAAATCGTAGCATACTGATTTTTTCTCCCAGAACACTTATACCTCATGAAAATTTTTGTTTTATTTCCTTTCCAAGTTGAATATTAATGGGGAAAGACTACAACCTTGTGTCACACCCTTTTTAACTGATGCATGTCTCTCATGGTTCACTACTTTTTTTATAGCTGCTTGATTTTTATATAGTTTATTAAGTATTCTTCTACACTCCTGGAAATTGAAATAAGAACACCGTGAATTCATTGTCCCAGGAATGGGAAACTTTATATACACATTCCTGGGGTCAGATACAACACATGATCACACAGACAGAACCATAGGCACATAGACACAGGCAACAGAGCATGCACAATGTCAGCACTAGTACCGTGTATATCCTCCTTTCGCAGCAATGCAGGCCGCAATTCTCCCATGGAGACAATCGTAGAGGTGCTGGATGTAGTCCTGTGGAACGGCATGCCAAGCCATTTCCACCTGGCGCCTCAGCTGGACCAGCGTTCGTGCTGGACGTGCAGACTGCGTGAGACGACGTTTCATCCAGTCCCAAACATGCTCAATGGGGGACAAATCCGGAGATCTCGCTGGCCAGGGTAGTTGACTTAGACCTTCTAGAGCACATTGGGTGGCAAGGGATACATGTGGACGTGCATTATCCTGTTGGAAGAGCATGTTCCCTTGCCGGTCTAAGAATGGTAGAACGATGGGTTTGATGACGGTTTGAATGTACCGTGCACTGTTCAGTGTCCCCTTGACGATCACCAGAGGTGTACGGCCAGTGTATGAGATCGCTCCCCACACCATGATGCAGGGTGTTGGCCCTGTGTGCCTCGGTCGTATGCTCACCTGCTCACCTGCATGGCGCCAAACACGCATACGACCATCATTGGCACCAAGGCAGGAGCGACTCTCATCACTGAAGACGACACGTCTTCATTCGTCCCTCCATACACGCCTGTCGCGACACCACTGGAGGCGGGCTGCACGATGTTGGGGCGAGAGCGGAAGACGACCTAACGGTGCGCGGGACCGTAGCCCAGCTTCATGGAGACGATTGCAAATGGTCCTCTCTGATACCCCAGGAGCAACAGTGTCCCTAATTTGCCGGGAAGTGCGGTTCCCTACGGCACTGCGTAGGATGCGACGGTCTTGGCGTGCGTCCGTGCGTCGCTGCTGTCCGGACCCAGGTCGACGGGCACGTGCACCTTCCGCCGACCACTGGCGACAACATCGATGTACTGTGGAGACCTCGCGCCCCACATGTTGAGCAATTCGGTGGTACGTCCACCCGGCCTCCCGCATGCCCACTATACGCCCTCGCTCAAAATCCATCAACTGCACATACGGTTCACGTACACGCTGTCGCGGCATGCTACCAGTGTTAAAGACTGAGATGGAGCTCCGTATGCCACAGCAAACTGGCTGACACTGACTGCGGCGGTGCCCAACTGCTACGCATCTAGCGCCCTTCGACAGCCAACACTGCTGTTCCTGGTGTGTCCGCTGTGCCGTGTGTTTGATCATTGCTCGTACAGCCCTCTCATAGTGTTCGGAGCAAGTATGGTGGGTCTTACACACCGGCGTCAATGTGTTCTTATTTCAATTTCCAGGAGTGTATCTCGATACTTTAGACCTGATTTCTTTAAAATTCTGAACATCTTGTCCCACCTAACATTATTAAAAGCTTTTTATAAATCAACAAACACCATTAAAGTATTGTTTTTCTTGATCTGCCCTTCAAGTATTAATCTGAAATCCAAAATTGCTTCCCTTGTACCACGATTTTTCCTAAACCCAAACTGATCTTCACCTACTATGTCTTCTACAACCCTTTCCATTCTTCTGTATTTTATTCTGGTCATTAATTTTGAAGCATGTGATGTTAGACGAATGGTGCAATAATACTCACATTTGTTGGCTTGTGCTTTCTTAGGAGTGTGAAGATGATATTTTTATTAAAATCAGTTGGAATCTCTCCTGTTTTATAACTTTTTGATATCAGCTTGAATAATAATCTTTCAATTCCTTCTTCTCCTTGGGATTTAAGAAGTTGAGCGGGGATCTCATCAATTCCAACTGCCGTATTTGCTTTCAAGTTATTCAGAGCTCTATTAAATTCTGTCCTCAAAACAGGATCTCCTAAGTCATCAGTGTTGACATCGCTTTCCTTTTCCATTACGCTATTGTTCAAGTCATTCCCATCATAATGTTTTTCAATCTATCTCTTCCATCGGTTAGCTCTATTGTCTGAGCTTAAAAGAGGTTTCCCATAGCCAGCTATAATTTTTACACCTTATTTCTTCATTTCTCCAAAATTCTGTTTGAGCTTTCTGTATGAAACCTTTTCTACTTCTTCACACTTTTCTTGTAGCCATTTTTTTTTCTTCGAATTTCCTGTTTATTTGATTTCTAAATTGCCTGTATTGCTCTCTTCCTGGTTCATACTGATCATTTTTGTGCCTTCTCCTCTATCCATCAGTTTCAAAATTTCCTCTGTGATCCAAGGTTTTCGGGCAGCTTGTTCCCTAAACCCTAATGTTTCTTAAATACCAGCTTTCATTATTTCGGTCTTTAATGCATTCCATTCTTCCTTGGTAGAGCTACATTCTGAATTACTTCTTAGACGTAAGTCTACCATTTCTGCAAATTTTTTTCTCATGCTAGATTGTTTCAGATCTGATTGGGGGACTATTTTACCTTCGGAATATTTTACCCAGGAAGAAGGAGGATTATGTGTCTTCGGGATATCCATTGGGTCTCTAATGCAGTGGCTTCCCGCTGCCTTCTGCATCCCCATGCCGTTGATCATTTTTGATTCATCCGCCTTTAGGGGCCATTTCCAACCTCAAGGGCAAGAGGGTGCCCTGGACCACTTCCCGCTCTTCTGCCCTCCTTTCAGAGGCCGTTGGCAAGCAACATATTTATAGAATTTTAAATACCGCATTAAGTTGTATTGGAGGACTTGATACTTATTGATCTTTCATATATCTTCTTATACTTAATTTAAGGATGTATTTAAAAATTAAAATTTAGTATTTGTAATTGATGTAAACTCAATGTAGAAAAGAAACGTGCCTCCATATATCCTTTCAAACCATCATAAATAGATTTCAAAACACCTGGAATAAATTTTGAAATCGTAGATTTCGGCACTCGATAAAAATGTTCCAAGCTACTATAAGAGTAACCTGTGGCTAAGTATCTCAATGTTATTTCCAGTTAGCTTGCCTCATAATGGTGTCTTGCTTTTTTTTTTTAATATATATTGGCAGAATTATTTGACAGCAGCTCTTCAAATTGAGATACAGTTAGTCTTAAATGAGATCTGTAACTTTCTACATCTTCAACTACAACTTCATTCAAAAACGTCGATAAGGCACCTAAAGCATTTTTTTTTTTAAATCCACTTCCTTACCGACGTTTTCTTTTATTATTCTTCATACCATTCAAACGTATAATACCTTCCTGTAATATGGACATACTATTTTCAACAAGATCACAATGTAGTAGAGAACCATCCTAACAGTGGACAGTGTACTGTCTTCAAATTACTACTAGCGTGTTAGTCTACTCCCTTACCCCCACCACCCACCCTCCTGCCTACTGTCATTCCAGTCAACTTGCATCATGTAAACGCGGCCATAGGGATACTTTATAATCTACAAAAATAATAAAGTTCCTTAATTTTTGTTTCTCTAACCCTCATATTCCCCTCAGTAATGAATGATCTTTTACATCAAAAGTTGTATCCAAATGCAGCCTTAACAAACTTTCATTAAAAGTTTTTGGCATACTTAATTACGTGGCCTTTGAACTGAGAGATTTTCATGTTTCTGAGTGCAATCAAACTAAAATGTCAAACATCACTCACTTTATGGTTGACTTATTTGTTTTGTTTGAACTTTCGATTCATTTGATATTTCTTGTCAGTAAAAAATAAGCTCTTACAGACCATAAATGTGCTGTTAATGTGTTTAAGTACAAGTATTTGTTGAATGTATTTTTTAAATTAGTTAAAGATATGTCTTGAAACATAAAAATTAAAATTACTGTTCTTGTATACAGTATACATTATGTATGCTATCTCAAACACAAATGTACTTTTACTGTTCCAAAAAAGTTGACAACCCCACAGAGGGACTGTTTTTAGCCAAGAGGCGGGAGGGAATTGGGAACAAGGAATAGGAAGGAATTTGACCATGGAATTTTTAAGGAATCATTCTGAAGTGGTCTCGGGGAAACCACGGAAAAGTGAAATCAGGACTGCTGGACAGGGATTTGAACCCAAATGCCAGACCATAGCAGTATTGCTCCTGGCGTATGACCACCGGTTATAAAGTACTTCTCATAGTGGACATTGTGTTGACAAGAAAGATCTGCCAGATAATATTAAATGGATATACAAAAATTTATGGGTTTGCTGCTACTTTATCATGGATTAAATATGGTGCTAACCAGAATAAAAAGTGTTCTATATGTTAATTGATTATATAAGCTATCAGTATGCTAAATTTCATTATTCGTTATTGCGAGAAGTATGCACAGATAGAAAAAAACTTGAAAGTTTATGGTTTTTACCTTCGTATTTTGGGAAATATGTTCTTATCAGGGTAAAAAGTATCATATATCCTAACAGATGATGTAAGCTATTACAATGTGAAATTTTGTTGAATTCTATGCATCAGGTTCTGCATGATGTGCTTAGAGTCAGAAAAAATCTAATTTTACAGTTATCTTTTCTCCATATCAGTGGGAATTTGTATTGTATGGGGATAAAAAGTGTCCTGAATCCTAACTGAAAACATAAGCCATCAGTGCGAGCTGTTTATTTAAAGTCCATCGATTGGTTTCTGCGTGATGCAGGAACACATATACATACAGACAAAAATTCTAAGTTTTATGGTTCAGGCACCTCTATCATCAATTGCAATTACTCTTTTTTTATATAAAATAAGTTGAATGTGTTGACACAATTTTTTCCATAATTTTATTATGTAGCATAGATTGCATATTCTTCTGTGGAAAACAGGCTTATAGTACAACATTTGCTAGAAATAATAATCTTATCTTATATATATATAAAAATAGACGTGTTTTTTCCTATATTTCACTTTTCAGCCACCACTACCTAGCACAGATCACTGATGTTTGTGGGTGGAAGTAGCATGGAGTTTCCTGTCGTGCACAACGTTGGCCGAATGCCGATAGCTGTGGGGATGTGGGAGATATAATGATTAAAGTTGGTCAGTGCAGGGCGTTTTCATATTTCGACCAAAAATTCGTATCTCCGTATACTTCTCTTTCCTGCCACAACTACATAACATAGACCTTTGGTGTTTGTGTGTGGTAATAGAATCGTCTTTCCTGTCTTGCACTATGGTTGTTAGATGTCGGTAGCTATGGGGGTATGGGAGATATGGGGGTTGAAAGTGGTCGACCTGTGGCAATTTCATACTTCTGCCAAAGACAAAAGTGTCATGGTGTATGACTTTTCAGCGAAAACTATAGATCACAGATAACTGGCTGTGGTAGTAGCACAGAGTCACCTTTCGATCACAACAGCGGCCGAATTTCAGAAACTGTGATACTGTGGTAGATATGGTGGTTGTAAGTGGCCGACCAAGGATATTTTCGTATTTCGACTGTTTCCTCATATGTCACTTTTCTGCCACAACTACATAGCATAGAGCATTGATGTTGGTGTTTGGTAGTAGAATCGTATCTCATGTAGTGCACTGTGGTTGTTAGATGACGGTAGCTATGGGGGTGTGGGAGAAATGGGGGTTGAAAGTGGTCGACCTGTGGCAATTTCATACTTCTGCCAAAGACAAAAGTGTCATGGTGTATCACTTTTCAGCGAAAACTATAGATCACAGATAATTGGCGTTTGTGTGTAGTAGTAACACAGAGTCACCTTTCGATCACAACAGCGGCCGAATTTCAGAAACTGTGGTACTGTGGTAGATATGGTGGTTGTAAGTGGCCGACCAAGGATATTTTCGTATTTCGACTGTCTCCGCATATGTCACTTTTCTGCCACAACTACATAGCATAGAGCATTGGTGTTTGTGTTTGGTAGTAGAATCGTATCTCATGTAGTGCATTATGGTTGTTAGATGTCGGTAGCTATGGGGGTGTAGGAGAAATGGGGATTGAAAGTAGTCGACCTGTGGCAATTTCATACTTCTGCCAAAGACAAAAGTGTCATGGTGTATCACTTTTCAGCGAAAACTATAGATCACAGATAATTGGCGTTTGTGTGTAGTAGTAGCACAGAGTCACCTTTCGATCACAACAGCGGCCGAATTTCAGAAACTGTGGTACTGTGGTAGATATGGTGGTTGTAAGTGGCCGACCAAGGATATTTTCGTATTTCGACTGTCTCCGCATATGTCACTTTTCTGCCACAACTACATAGCATAGAGCATTGGTGTTTGTGTTTGGTAGTAGAATCGTATCTCATGTAGTGCACTATGGTTGTTAGATGTCGGTAGCTATGGGGGTGTGGGAGAAATGGGTGTTGAAAGTGGTCGACCTGTGGCAGTTTCATACTTCTGCCAAAGACAAAAGTGTCATGGTGTTTCACTTTTCAGCGAAAACTATAGATCACAGATAACTGGCGTTTGTGTGTAGTAGTAGCACAGAGTCACCTTTCGATCACAACAGCGGCCGAATTTCAGAAACTGTGGTACTGTGGTAGATATGGTGGTTGTTAGTGACCGACCAAGTATATTTTCGTATTTCGACTGTCTCCGCATATGTCACTTTTCTGCCACAACTACATAGCATAGAGCATTGGTGTTTGTGTTTGGTAGTAGAATCGTATCTCATGTAGTGCACTATGGTTGTTAGATGTTGGTAGCTATGGGGGTGTGGGAGAAATGGGGGTTGAAAGTGGTCGACCTGTGGCAGTTTCATACTTCTGCCAAAGACAAAAGTGTCATGGTGTATCACTTTTCAGCGAAAACTATAGATCACAGATAACTGGCGTTTG
Source organism: Vandiemenella viatica (assembly GCA_031002005.1). Lineage (NCBI taxonomy): Eukaryota > Metazoa > Arthropoda > Insecta > Orthoptera > Morabidae > Vandiemenella > Vandiemenella viatica. The sequence goes on from JARYHS010011408.1 coordinate 71,480,062, forward strand.
TGTGTAGTAGTAGCACAGAGTCACCTTTCGATCACAACAGCGGCCGAATTTCAGAAACTGTGGTACTGTGGTAGATATGGTGGTTGTAAGTGGCCGACCAAGGATATTTTCGTATTTCGACGAAAGGCATGTGTCTCCGCAGATTTCACTTTTCTACCACGACTACATAGCATAGAGCATTGGTGTTTATGTGTGGTAGTAGAATCGTGTCTGGTGTCATGCACTATGGTTGTTAGATGTCTGTAGCTATGGGGGTGTGGAAGATATGGGGGATGAAAATGGTTGACCTGCGGCAATTTTATATTTCTGCCAAAGACGCATGTGTCACGGTGTATCACTTTTAAGTGAAAACTATCAATCGCAGATCACTGGCGTTTGTGTGTGGTAGTAACACAGAGTCTCCCATTGATCACAACGTTAGCCGAAATTCGGTAACTGTGGGAGTGTGTGAGATATGGTGTTTGAAATTGGTCTGTCATGAATATTTTCGTGTTTCATCCAAAGACTTGAGTGTATTCGTAAATTTTACCTTGCTGCCAGAACTACATAGCGCAGACGACTGGTACTTGTGTGTGGTAATAGTATCGAGTCTCCCATCGTGCACTAGGGTGGTTAGATGTCTATAGCTGTCAATATGAATTCTTTACAATCACGAACAAAGTCATGGGTACCAGCTAGTAATAATAAAAAAAAATGAAAATACTCAGGCAATGGTTTTTGTTGATGGTAGTTGGCAACAATCATTCGATGATATGAAATGAATGAACTCTCGGGCAATAGGTTCCTGAATCCATTGCACTAATGTTGCATAACCTTTCAGGTACTCAGCTCACCTGGAAAAAAAAAGTCCTGGCACTGCTGGTTTAAATAATAAAAATTGTTTACTAATCTAGTTATTTGCCATTTGTTGCTACTTTCAACAAAACCTGTTCTCCTAGAAATATTCCAAAGAATTTATGCGACATCCGGAAAGAAACTTGTTACATATTTTTTCCAACTTCCTGCCACTTTTGTAAACTTATTGTCAACCATATCTATGATGCTGATACTAATTGATCATCTTAGACATAACACTTAAAACTGTTCTTCGATTCACGTATTTAATCACTCAAGCAAACATTCACTAACTTCTTCCCAAAGGGAAAGTAATTAAATTAAACTGGCCCTTAGAACTTTATATTGTAACACTTTATAGCTACTCAGAACAAGGGAAAGCCTTCTGTTGTAAAAATTTTGTGGCAACTAACTGACATAAAACTTTTCAAACACTGTTTTTAGTGACTGTTGCACAAACCACTGTTGCTTCCTGTGCAAACCTTAACTCTGTTTGCTTTAAACTGTTGATTTTCAACTGGACTTTTAAAAACTGTTTAATTTACTTTCTAGTTGAACCATTAACGCAATGTTTTCAGTAAATGCTGCCTCTCATCCCCTCCAGGTAAAGAGTGGACAGCATATTTCACTTCTATTTCTTACCTCTGTTTATAACATCTCTGAAGCTTTTGCATATTGCAATATATATTGGAAAATTCCCCGGTAGTTTAAATTTAAAAAGATTTGTGTCCTAGGATCCAAGAAATGATCAATTACAAAATATATGTGCTGACATCTGTAACCCATGCCACTTGTACTAAATAAATTCATACTGTTCAGCAATCTTGCACAAAATCTCTCCAAAACTGCACTGCTAGCAAACTGAAACTTTACATACGTTGGGGACAATTCAATGATAGCTACAAATGATGATGTGCATGGTTTTAAAACAAGCAAATCCCCAAAATGAGGTTTAGTGGATGTTGCTAAAAGGTATTCAGAAAATATTTTTAGTTTACAAAAATTTACAAGTTGGCTTTAATGGCTAACTGAATTTGATTCACCTTGGAATTAGAAGCCATTGAGATAATTTGCATAAATATTCTAGGCAGTAAATTCACATTTCACTTTCCTGAAAAGCCATATTTTACATTGCTGATGCTTTCAGTAAACTACAATTACTAGTACTGATGTCAGCTAAATGCACCTCACTGACTAAAACAAATAAATAAATACCTACAAATTACGAGAAAAATATGGAAGCACATAAAACTCAGCTTCTGTGCATTTAAATCTAGCAAGGTGTCAGGTATCTTATAAATTTTGTAACTGCGTGACAAAATTTGTTCTTGGAACCACGAGTTAGATTGAATAGTATTGTATATAATTTTTAAAGTCGGTTTCCATGTTAATTTAAGTGAGAAATCAGATTTTTACAGTTTTGAGATAGTATTTTCAGTTGCAATATTCTCAAGCATTCGCCTGGATTAATATTTCTAAAATTTGTAATAAATAGAAGAAAAAATTTAGAGAATTTAAATTTTCGCAGTAACCATTTTTGAATATTTAGATTTGATTAAAACTACTTTCAGATAGATAATTTTAATAACTTAGATTCTGGTTTTAGTTTACGAATTTTATTTCATCATTTCAATAATAGTGAACATGCTTTGCTTGTTATCAAACAAAAGAGTTGCCCTTTGGGGAAAAATAGCATTTCTTTCAGTTTAGTGACAACAAAATTGTGAAAGTTATGAACGGGTTTTAGGAATAGCATTAAAATAACTTTTTTACAGCGAACCTATTAAAGTTACAGAATTTTTTGTAAGGATTAAAATGGACATTTTTCATAATATCTAGCGATCTCAAAATTTCAAAACGCTAGGGACATTTTTAATGTTCAAGGTCAGAAAGCTGACGCGAGCCTTTTAGGCATGAGATTTGATACCTGATTAGCTTTCCAGCATATTCTCATGTCAATGCGGAAGTGACCGGCATTCCCACAGTCCATGTGAGCACAAATGTCCACCTAGAACCTTCCCTCAGCCCCAGTCGTCCAGAAACTGTGAGTGCAGCACGATGTAGATGCAGTCTTCCAGAAACTGTGAATGTGACAACATGTAGCTCAGTAGGTAGCAAGTTTCATATCTAGCACTACTGTGCAAGATTTTTATTTTGGCACAATGTAGGTTTTCATATTTAGTTTTATTGCAATGTAGCAGTGAAGCACAGCGGCGTAGCTAGGTCAACAAGGGCCCCGGTGCAAAAAATTATTTTGGGCCCTAAGGCCAGATGGTGACCTTTTTTTTTGCTTTGTGTTGCTGGTAGGGGCCCCTGAGCTGAGGCTTGGGGCCCCTGAGCAGTGAGGGCCCTTATAGAAGGGGCTCCCTATGTCTCAGGGGCCCCCTTAGGTGACAGTAGAGCTAAAAAATAAAAAGGTCGCTAGTTTGCCATGAAGGCCTGTGTACCCACTGAGCTGCACTTGGGGGCCCCCCAGAGGTGCACTTGGGGCCCCCAGAGGTGTACTTGGGGCCCCCAGAGGTGTACTTGGGGCCCCCAGAGGTGCACTTGAAGGCCCCCTGAGGTATGCTTGGGGGCCCCCTGAGGTATGCTTGAGGGCCCTCTGAGCGTAGGGGCCCTGGTGCACTGCACCGCCTAGCCCCATAGTAGCTACGCCCCTGGTGAAGCAATATTTACACTGTGGAGTGCCTCAGGATAACCTAAGTTTTGGTCGTTTGCAAACAAGTTGAATAGTGGAAATTTAGTAAATTGTACTTTGAACTATGGGGTGTGGTCTGGCTCGTATCGGTTAATCGAACTTGCAATTACATCTTCTGATAATTTGTCTGATGCCAGTTCAGTTAATGGCTTTGGAAAATCTTTCAGGAATATACTATATTTTACCAACAATAGAACTGTGAACTTTATTTACAAATACCTTTTCTTAGTTTGGGTTTATTTAAACTAAGTGGCGACTGATTTCAGTATAGCAAAGCCAGATCTGAACATTATCCACGATTATCTACAGTCACAGCTGAGACAAAGCTTTATGCACAACCCCAGTATAAGCTAGTAGTCTCACAAAGGCCCAATTTACATCACAATAGTGGTGCAAATTTCATCAGAAAAACCTTTGACGTTGTGATGTATCATCTGACATACAAAATAGTGAAACTTTCAGTCTACTTTGTATTTAATTTTTATATCTAATTTTAATTCAGGTTTTTATGGTTGTTCAGGAGATCTAGTGTCAGCTGGGCAACTGAGCAGTGGACAACTGAACAGTGGACATACTTTGGGAGTGGAAGATGATTTAGCAGCCACCGTAAAACTTGTTGCTGTGCCTCATGAAACACAAGCAGCTGATGGATCCCAAGTATTTGAACTTGTATGGCAGGCACCATCTCAAGCTCAGCCTGTATCCACATCAGTGTTACCAGACACTGTGTCAGAAGTAAGTTTTTCAATTACATTTTTTGCTTAAAATCCCTTTTTACCATATTACAATGAGAGTTCTGTAGATAAATACTTTTCCAGACATTTGTGAAAAGTATTACCACACCAAAGAGTTTAGTCAGGGTGACATTATTTCTGTCTTTATTTTAATTAATATGGATCTTGTCGAAACTTGTCTTTGCCATCAGAGTTTATTTCATTATGAAGTGAATAAAACATGTTTTGTACAGTGCAAGCCTTAGATAATCTTTTCCCTTCCACAAGGCATTTTCCTTATAAGTATTTTGGATTTACGTAGCTTCAGATTACTTTATTTTTTTAAAACTTTGAAGATCACAGATGTAAGAGTGACACTGACAAACTTCAGGTGGACAATAATGTTACAGTTTACCATGACAGATAATGCAGTATGTTGGAGCCAGAAGTTTAGACCAAGCTGGTTAGCAGAATTGGGCTACAGGGGTAGCAAAAGCTGTACTATGACGGAACCAGGACGGTGTATGATAGGGCAAGTGCCATCCCCTCTCTTTGGGGTGTAGAGAGGGAGAGGGGAACAAAACTGGGGTGTTGGTATCAGTTGAGGTCAATTCCAGGATTTTTATCGAGGGAAGCAGCTGCAGCAGATGGCATAGTCACACTGGTGCCATAGCTGAACAGCAGGCAGAGCTGGGTATGAGACCGTAACCAGTGAGCAGCATTGGTAGCAGTAATGGCCATAGGAACAACAGGCTTCAGCAGACGACAAATCATTGATCTCCGGTAGTACCAGTAGGTGGAAGAACTTCATAAAGAATCTGTCAGACTGAAGGTGACGATTCATTACATTATGGGGGTATCAAATCCCATATGCTCTCTTTTCAGGGCACTAGTTGCAACCCAAGGCTGACCCAGACAGGTTGAAGGCAATGGCCTTATTAATGGGCATGGTTAATAGAATTAGCAAGCACTGAATAAATGTACATAGTTTTACATATAAGTGCTGTTCTTATTAACGTAAACTGTCTCTCATGTTGGCCAAGCAGGATTCCTACCCATAGGAGTCTCCTTCTCAGGTGATGGCAACACTGAAGGGAGAAAAAAAAGTAAGTGGTTCACCACAAGAAGTCCATTGCAGCAGAAGAGAATAGCAAACCAATGCAAGTGCCAGTAGTGGTATTACTTTAAATCCAGGGGATGACCGATAAGAAGAAAAATATCCATATTATATGCAAGAAACCCAGGAAGATATATAATACATCTATAAAGCTGAAAGACATGAAGGAGAAATTACAGACACTTAGTAAACATCAAATATCCTGCAGCTGTGGCCAGGTATATATTGATCATGCATCATCATCAAGGAAAGGATGACATTTAAATGATATAAGCAAATCAGTTGCAGTACGACATTTAGCTAACACTGGGCATGCTATTTATTCAGTCACACTAAAGGAAGCAGATGGTAGCCCATGCGAGTTAGAGAAACATTAAAAATACAAAAAAGACCCAATAATAAGAATGCAAACAGTGGGTTCACCAACTTGACAAAATATGGTGATGTCTGCTCTGGTAAATACAGAATGTGCCCTAATTGGACCACCTGCACTGGCTTTAATCTACATCTACATATATACTCTGCAATTCACAAAATTGTGGGTGGCAGAGGGTGCTCAGCACCAAAGCTAATCTCTTTGCTGTGGATTCCAATCCCTAATGGTACGAGGGAAAAAAGAATTCATATAAGAATCAGTCCGGCACCTTATTTCTCTAATTTTATCTTTCCTGTCCTTCCGACTCAAATAGGTTGGTGGAAGAAGTATTTCACTACACTCAAAAGTGAAAGTGGGAGTACGCATGTTTACCAATAAGTTTAAACGAAACGTGTGTTTTCTATCTACCAGAGACTCCCAACCTAATCTACTAATCAGTTCTGTGACGCTTTCATAACGACTGTAGCAAGCGGTAATGAATCAAGCGACTCTTCTCTGTACTTTGGGACATCTGTAATAGTACCTCAGACAGTTAGCTTGCAGTTCAAAAGCTATTTGTAGGTGGCAGTGTTCCAAATCATGCCAATCCTGTGATGAAAGCCACAATAAGATGGCTGGAACACTGTTTCAAAAAATCGATGTGGTTCAACCCAGTAAACCAAGAAAACATTGATCGGTCCAACCAATCATTTGGTGAATCTCTTCAAGTTAACCAGGGAATTCAGATCACTCCTAAAGAAGAGGAATCTAAGTCTGTATCAACTAGTATTTCTGTTCAGATGCTGTGATAAGGTCATCCTTTCAGGCTTCATAAACTTCGATCACTACTTAAAGGTGGTGTCTCCCACCAAATATTAAGAGTACTAGTAAGATACTTCTTCGTAAATGCATTCACTACACTGGAGGTGAACTGACTGCATTGGAAATCAGAAGTCTCAATTTCCACGTACTCCTTAGCAAAACTCTGTATGTCAATAACTGGAATTTGTTGGACTAATTGTGATGAAATCAAGCTTGTGATGCCTTTGAAAAGTGAAGAGTAGACAATTGGTGAAATTTTCTAAATTGGATGGACAACAACATCCTAAGCTAGAGGAGAATTTATTTGAAATATGCGAGGTTAATCTCACCAGTGAAACACTAGATACTGATACAAGTTCAGTCCTCAACAAAGGACTCAATGTTTCCAAAAGTCCAGTGAAAATATCTGTAGTTGAACTCATCACTACAATGGACTCTTCAGTTCCTCTCTGCTTCAACATGATGCTTACAAAATTCCCAGCCAAATAACAGATATTATCAATTGTCAGAACATCACTGCAAAACCTCCCTTGAGAAGAACAAAACACCTTACATTAGTTGACAGAGAGAGAATATACCATTGTGTTACTTGTTGACAAAGGCAATTTTACCATGTTGATGAAGAATACCACCACATAAGACAAAATATATAGGAAGCTTTCAACAAATCATTTGACTCCACAACTGTAATATCTGCAAAAAATAGATAAAAATGGTGTTCCATTTTGACAAATTGTTTATATGTTTAAAGCCCCAACACATCAGCTGGCAAGATATCTGACAGAGAAGCTAAAGAATTTGAGAAACTTGGTTTCTACTGTAGATATTGTTCTGATTTAATAAAAATAATCAAGAACAGAAAGTTGCAAGAGAACAACTTGCTAGCAAGATTTGATGTTCATTGCTATTCACAATATCATCAATTGATGAAACCATTAACATATCAGGAAACATTTAGAAAACCTCAGCCTGTTGAAAGAATGGGCATCACTTACTGAAGTTTTCCTAAAATGCAAGACCAACTTTTACCAACTGAATGAGCGAGCAGCAATGAGTACTACATTGCCCCCCTTGAGGCCAATGTGCTTGCGGAGGCATTTGCTGCTGAGATCCTTAGCAGTTTCAACATGACACAATATTTATGGTCTGTGGATGACACTTTTGCCATCTGGAATCATGGACAAGATTCCCTGGAGACCTTTTTCCAGTGTTTAAAAAGTACTCATGGTAAAATCTAGTTTACTGTTGAATTTGGGGTGGAAAAACAGCTTTATTTTATGAATGTGATTGTGAAAAGGTTGTAAAATGACTTTGTAGGCAACAGTGTATACTGAAAGCTCACACACACAAATTGCTATCTGCATACAGATGCCCACCACCATCTAGCTGTAAAACACAGAATTTTGTAAGCTTTAATCGTTTGTGCATTAATATTTAGTGATGAAACAAGCAAGTTGCTGGAAGACAAATTTTAAAAGAAATGTTTCTTCCCACCAGCTATAGCGTTGATATTATCACAGCACTTGACTCTTAAATATTGCATTTGGCCCCAATACCAGCAGAAAAGAGCAGCAAACCAATATACGGTACAGTGGCATAATACCCTAAATCCAGGGGGTGATGGATAAGATTGGTAACCTTCTAAAGAAGAAAAAATATCCATTTGGTATATAGGGTAAATGATTGGATGTGTCCTTCAAAATGCTATGATCAGATTCCTTCCTGTTACTTGCCCCCAGTTCTTTCCTGCTTCTAATCAAGTCAAAGAGGTGTAAAGCTGTAATAAAAATATAAAAGAACAGGGCTACAAGTAAAATCTTGGATGTACCTGTATGGGTGGAAGATGAGAGGGAGAAACTACTGACACTGGGTGTATATTATGGTTGTTATGGAGGTGATCTTTGTGAATGCGTACACAGATGCAGATGTTCAGTGCTTGACATCTGCGAATGCAGATGTTTTGTTGAAGTGGATGCAGAAGTGGAAAAATGAATTTGTAATTATTTAGATTTGAATATCTTATGATAAATAATAATTATTTATGTAACCACGCACACGTCAAAGGAATACTCTTTGTCACATGAACTTTGCGGAGTTCACGGCTTGACTGATTCAATCGTCAAACACAAGGCAACACCACTGCGCATCTCCGTGCCTTTCAACCAACTTTCCACTGCTCTAGTGGCCAATTCACAGTCCATTTTGCAGGATCTACAATGATATGATTTCCAATAAAGGACTCTTGTTGGGCTGTGAAAGGGGTTGCAGGACTACATGTAGGACATACTGGATGTTGTTGGATACGTCACTATGTCGTTGAATCCTGATTGGATGAAACATCCTACAAGTGTGCGATAAGCACACTGGTGTGGCACGTGGAAGGTACAAGTGGAAAGGACTGCTTGGAACATCTTGTTGGACCCCTTCTAGTAGTGTGAATGAGTGAGCACGTCCTTTGGTTGTTCTACACGAATGTCCTACAAGTTGAACCATGCATAGACCACTATACTTTACATGCAAGTTCAAACTCGTAAATTCATCGCTTAGGTAAGAACACTGTTCAATTCATTGTTACTTTTATTGCAGGATCATAAGAAAAAAACAACTACGCTATTGTAAGCTAAGTGATGATTGCCCAAATCTTGTATAGAGAGAAAAGAATAATATATATAGCAATGTAAACAAAACCTTCATTATACATCCACATTAAAAATTGTGGATGTGGAAGTAGGATTCCAAGCAGAAGTTCCTCAATTGTGGATGTGGAGTTCCGTTTATCGAGCGTGGTGGTGTAACGGATAGTGTTCTGGCCTCGCATTCGGGAGGATGGCGGTTCGAATCTCCGTCTGGGCATCCAGATTTGGGTTTTCCATGGTTTCCCAAATCACTCCAGGCAAATGCCGGGATACTTCCTTAAAAAGGCCATGGCCGAATTCCTTCCCATTCCTTGCCCCCATCCGTTCCCGTCTCTAAAGACCTCGCTGTTGTGAGACGTAAAGCAGTTTAAAAAAAAATAAAAATAAAAAAGAGTTCCGTTACATCTCCAGTGCATACCAAATAACCTGAAGCTGTGGCCAGGTACATATCAATGAGACAGAACTCAACATCAAGGAAAATTTGAATGAACTTTTTAGACATTTTAGCAAAGTAGCTGTAGTACTAGATCCCCTGACAACGAGCATGCTGTTTTATTAAGTAACACTTGTGTTGTGGCTGAAGAAAATAGTTGTTGGTCTTGGCAAGTTTTTTTTTGCTGTCATCAGTCTTTCGACTGGTTTGATGGAATCTTCCATCCCTTCCTATGGTGTGCTAACCACTTCATCTCTTACATATTGCTTACAACCCACTTCCTCAATTATCTGCTTCATATATTCTAATCTCTGTCTTCCTCTACAGTTCTTGCGTTAGAATGTTCCCTCTACTAACAAATTAACCAATCCAGCATGTCTCAAAATATGACCTACCAACCTGTCTTTTCTTTCTGTAAGCTTCTTCAACAAACTTCTTTCCTCACCCATTATTTACAAAACTCATTCATTTCATACTTTGTCTGTCCATTTAATTTTCAGCATTCTTCTGTAGCACCAAATTTCAAATGCTTCAATTTTCATTCTTTCTGGTATTCCTAAAGTCCATGTTTCGCTACCATAAAGTGCTGTGCTCCACACGTAGTGTTTTATAAAGTTCTTTCTAATTCCTAGATCAATATTTGAAACAAAAAGATTTCTCTTTTTCATGAAGGATCTTTTTGTTAGTGCTATTCTGCTTTAAACATCATTCCTGCTTCGACCATCAGTTGTAATTTGGTTTCCCAAGTAGCAGAATTCACTTACTTCTCCCATTGCATCCAATCCTATTTTTATATTTAATCTACTGTGATTGGTATCATTTCTGCTACATTTCATCACTTTTGTCTTGCTTTGATTTGTAGTCAGTCCAAAATCATCCTTCAGTATTTTGTTTATGATACTGAGTAACTTCTCAGTATCCTCAGCTCGTTCTGCTAACAAGACAATGTCATCAACAAATCGTGTTTGCTGATTTTTTCTCCCAGAACACTTATACCTAATGAAAATTTTTGTTTTATTTCCTTTCCAAGTTGAATATTAATGGGGAAAGACTACAACCTTGTGTCACACCCTTTTTAACTGATGCATGTCTCTCATGGTTCTCTACTTTTATTATAGCTGCTTGATTTTTATATAGTTTATAAAGTATTCTTCTATCTTGATATTTTAGACCAGATTTCTTTAAAATTGTAAACATCTTGTTCCACCTAACATTATCAAAAGCTTGTTCTAAATCAACAAATGTCATAAAAGTATCTTTGTTTTTCTTGATCCACCCTTCAAGTATTAATCTGAAATCCAGAATTGCTTCCCTTGTACCACAATTTTTCCTAAACCCAAACTGATCTTCACCTATCATGTCTTCTACAACCCTTTCCATTCTTCTTTATATTATTCTGGTCAGTAATTTTGAAGCCTGTGATGTCAGACTAATGGTGTGATAATTCTCACATTTGTTGGCTTGTGTTTTCTTCAGGAGTGTGAAGATGATATTTTTTAAATTAAAATCAGTTGGAATATCTCCTGTTTCATAACTTTTTGATATCAGATTGAATAATCTTTCGATTCCTTCTTCTCCTAGGGATTTAAGAAGTTGTGCAGGGATCTCATCAATTCCAAGTGCCTTATTTGCTTTCAAGTCATTCAGAGCTCTATTAAATTCTGTCCTCAAAACAGGATCACCTAAATCATCAATGTTGACATTGCTTTTCTTTTCCATTACACTATTGTTCAAGTCATCCCAATCATAAAGTTTTTCAATTTATTCCTTCTATCGGTTAGCTCATCGTTTGAGCTTAAAAGAGGTGTTCCATCGGCAGCTTTAATGTTTAGACCTCTTTTCTTCATTTCTCCAAAATTCTGTTTGATCTTCCTGTATGCAACATCCACTTTACCTGTGACCATTTCCTTTTCTACTTCTTCACACTTCTCTTGTAGCCATTATTCTTTTGCTTTTTTGCATTTCCTGTTTATTTGATTTCTAAATTGCCTATATTGCTCTCATCCTAGGCAAGTTAGAGAGTCATTAAAAATACAGAGAAGAGCTGATAATATGAATATGTACACAGAGCTCCAGCTTGACCAAATACGGTCATGTCTGCTCAGGAAAATACAGAATGCATTCCAATCATACCGCTATTGTTCTGGATGCGGGAACCTCCATGATATCACCTCAGACAGTTTGCTCATACTTTAGAAGCTATTTGTAGATGTCAGTTGTTAGATATCCTTTAGTTCACCAAAAGCACTCCCACTAGCTACCCACAGCAGTAAAATATTCTATAGATCAATTGTAAAGTTACCGATGTTGGACTTAGAAATTTCGAGAAGAGTAGTTGTCAACTTTAAGGAAGGAATTTTTCTGTAATCTTTCCTACAATGACAATCCACCAGAAAAATCATTTTAAGGTGTATTCATCATATTGAGAAACGTTTATTTTAAGAGATATTTTGGTTTGTTCACGTTTTGAAACACGCGATGAGAAAAGTAGAAATCTAAGATTCGAATTATCTTTAAATTGAGTAAAGCTACAGCTGACCTTTTATCACCAGCTATAGTCAGCACTGTTCTGGATAATTTGGCAGTAAAATTAAGTAATTCGGCAAAGTATAATTAGCCGTTTTAATTAAGAGAAAAAAATGAACTTTTTAACTAAAGGAATAAAAATTAGCAATTTATATCAGTAAATAGCCCAAATTAAGACGATTATGAACATGTAATGGTTCCGGTAAAAAGTTTAAGCATTTGTCTGGTAATTAAGTTTTTGAAAAATAGATTGTCGCGGATTGTTGTTGAAGCGCGTAAAATTCCGCAAAGTTGGTCATGTGATGACTTCAATTTAAGATTATAGAAACACTTTTGAATGTCAGACTAAATTAAAACAGATAGAACATGACAATAGAAAGTCCCTGTAAAAATTTCAAGTTAAACTATTATCTACTTTTGGAGATATTAATTAAAGAAAGATTCGCCAAGGTCACAGGCTCGGAGAAGTCTGTAAAAGACCTTGCAGTAAGCTTACATTGCCTCATTCTGGTCTCATTCTTACGCTGGAAAGTGTTTGTTAAACTCCGCGCTAGTTAGCGGAGCAAATTGTTCCATGCGGTAGGGGTTTAGGCAAATTCTAACATGCCGTAATACTCACTAACGTTAGGGGGACTTTGTGAGTTTTTGTCTTCTCGTAGAATTGTACTTAATCTGCAATCTTCAAAGAAACTGTTGTTCGATGCTTTATTCAGATATTTGGTACCGATAATGTACGAGTGAACTTTTGCAAGAATATAAGGATTGTGTTATTCTGAAACTGTGTTAAATGACTTTATCTTGTTTACCCTTCGCATTTGGGGTTTACTAATACGAATGCGTGGTGGCCATCTATTTAATATTATAGGTACCAGAGGGCTACACATGGTCACGAACTTAAATATTCATAGTTCAGGTGAAGGGGTTGCATAACCTCCGTGCAGCCTTCGCGCCTGACACAGTGATATCAAGAATGGCAGTACAGTGATAAAAGCTAGAGCAAAATGGCTGAAGTATTAGGTTTCAAAAAATTAACCCGGCTTCACCTCGAGAACCAATATAACAATTATGAACCCAGCTGTTGAAGATCTTGGATACAATATGGCAGATAGGAATAGTTTTTTTACAAAAAAAAAAAAAAAAATGTGTGAGCTATATGTTTATTGAAAGACATAGGCAGACAATAAAATCAACCATACTGCATTACAAAAGATTTTGGGATCCTCCTCCACAGTAAGTGAAGTTGTTTGTGGCAAATCTCTTTGACGGTATCACTCTGCCTCCTTCCCTCCTACATGTATGGTATGGTGCAATACTGCAGAGCTGGATTAAAATAGTGCAGGGTCCGTAGCAAAAGTGAAATAAAGGCGCTTGGTTTTCGCCGTCCGGGGCAGTGGTGGAGTTAATAAAAAGGTCGCCCATCTGGCCTTTGAGGGGAGGCCCCCCCGGAGGCACGGGGCCCCCATAAAGTGCAGAACAGGGCTCCCAGTAGGCACGGGGCTCCTCCAGAACATTATGAAGTCCTTACTGTATTGACTGAGACAACATGACAGAGGTTTTTGCTCCCATTTAAATTATTAAACTTTCTGATAATAGCTGAGAGTGTCCTATACTAACTTCTTGGCTTCCTATTTGTGATTCTTGTGTAATGTTGATAGATGAGAAAGTCACCTTATTAGCATGTTCAGAATGTGCTTATATTGCATGAATATTTGTTAGTGAATAGTAATGACATTTAGTCAGTAACAAAATAACAAATAAATACAGCAAATATAAGAGTCCGATACCAGCACAAAACTGATTGTACTGTCCTGCTCACATATTTGAGCTTTCTGAACTGACCTATTGCATGTAGAGTATGCTAGTTTTCTTATGACTGTACACTACTTTCATCTATGATTTTCTTACACATCACATGATTGAATTTATTTATTTATGTTTGTTTTTAATAAAAATTACACAGCAGACATCTAACCCGAAGACTTGCAAGATTACTTCAAGAAAACGGGAAAGGAAACGCCCGTTTTCTCCAGACAATGTTCTTGCACAGAAAAATCAAGTTAAGAGAAAAGCAAACAAGAAGTTTAAGAAATGTTTGAATGAAGTTGGTAAGTTTTATTTTATACTTGTGTTTATACACTTGAATAAATTTTGTTAATGGAGCAATATCATTAATGTAGGCAATACATTTTAACTTATTTAAATATTGGAAGAATACTCTTCTTTTTTTTTTTTTTTTTTTTTTTTTTTTTTTTTTTTTTTTTTTTTTTTTTTTTTTTTAAAGCACGAGAAAAACAGCCGCAATCTTTTTCTTGTGAGAAATGTGGCTCAGCATATGTCATACATCCAATTCGTTCTCATCCATCCACACACAAGCAACGTGCACCAAGAAGAGTGTTTGACTCTGCTACACAAAGAGTAATGCTCCTATGCAACGCCTGTGGTTTGTCAGCACAACGTACACAGAAAAAATTGTCAGCTAAGGTAACACTTTAAATGCACTGACGAAATATTATCTGACCATTTTATTACTTTTTATGTTATTTTGTTGTTCGATGCTGAAACCAGTACTAGATTCTTCTTTATCATGTTATTATTCATATATGTAGCTTATATACTTACTGTTTGCAACATATGTACTATTTTGATTAATAATTTGGAAAGAAAGAAAGTAAGCTAGAGATGTAAAATGTTTGTAAATTATAACAATAAGGCATAGGGCTTAAAATTGTGTTTTATCTGCCTCTAAACAATTCCAACTTGCAAAACAAGGTATTATCAACTGTCAAGCTACTGCGATATTCAGACATACAACAAATACTCTAAATTACCTGCTAGAAAACATATCCCTGGCTGAGTATTGCCTAGTAATTTTCATTCCTCTGTTTGTTGATATTATTATCTTTGATATTTAGCTATCCAATGGGGAAATACATGAAGAATATAGTTCTCAGTTTTTAGATATATGTCATTAATGTCTACTTCATTTACAGATATGTGAACTTTACATATCCCTTATACTAGACTTTAGTTTTTCCTCAACTATGATACATTAAAGTACTATATGAAGTATTATATTGCTGGTCCAATTCCTGTTTACAGTTTCATATGGTTATGTATTACATTTAATATATCCCATTCTGAGGGTAATGACACTACTGTCTGTAAGACACAAGCTTGCAGTGGGGTGGGTGCATAAACACTTGGTCTCAACTGTGATCGTGCATACCTAGGATGTTACAGTTCTGACTTATCTATTAACTCAGTCGCCACCGTAGTTTTAACCCAGAAACTATGGAAAGGTTAAAGTTCAATGATGATTAGTCCATTCTGGTATAATAACTATATTCTTTAAAATTTTACAAAGTCAGAAAACTGCACAGGCAATCAGACAACTGCTCCGAAAATTATTTCACAGACTCGACCGACCATTCGAGCATGACCAAACCCCACGCTCCCACAATTTATGAGTTCTTCAAAATAAACTTCCACCCATGATGACAAAATTCAACCTATACTACATAACTTTGTAGTTTGCCACGCCACGAGCCCTAAGCTAGCCACCTTCCTACATGATGCTTCTATACTGACTGAATGCTGCTACTTGAATGGGGCGAGGGTAGGTTCTGGAGGAGGTATTTATAGGATCGACACTTCTTGGACCGTGGGTACTTCCTTATTTCGACTTTCCCATGAATCGTATCTGATATCTGATCAGTTTCAGACAAATGTTGCGAAATTCAATTTGATCATGACAATAAAAGTAATCCTAACTTTATGAAATTTTGGTAGTTGCTAGATATTGTTAGAAACGTCAAATTAAGTTGTTATAAAAAATTTTGTAACTTTAATAGTTTCGCCAGAAAAGAGTCATAAAGATGTGATTGCCATAACTTTCAAAATATTTCTCCTATCAAGCTGAAACAAATGTCATTCTGTTCTCCTATTGCTCATCTATCCTCTGATGTCAAATAAAGTATTTTACCTAATTTTGAAAGTGGTATAAAACTCGAAAATAAAATTTGATGACTTGAAATATTCAAAGTATCGACTTGAAAATAACTCTAAACAAATCTCCATATTGAAAAAATTACTGTAAAAATTTGGAACCTCTAAGTACATTCCCTGATTTATTACGAATTTTCAAAATGTTATTCCTCCCGAATGCCGAATGATTCGCATCCTCTCGTCCAATCGTTTTCTCGCGCCAAAACCCATTTCACTTTATTACAATCAAATGCTTTAATATTTTGAAATAAAACTTTTCCAGAAATCTTTATATTTAAATAGACTTTACTCTGAATATAATTTCTTTTAATGAATTCCTGAATAAGACTGAAATGTCTAACTTTTACATGAATCACATGTCTTGCTATACCACATTATATTTAAAAAACGATCTTCAGAATGCATGAAACTTTCTAAAATTTTAATATGTTATTTAAACCGAAATTACGCTACTTTCTATCTATCATTTGATTTCTTAACTGTTATCTAATAACCGAATCTTTGATTTTAGAGTGGAAAATTACGTGATAAAATTCTTTACCGGCAAATCACTTTAAACATATTCAAACTCTAAGTAAGATCTTTTAACAACAAAATTAATCATCTTCTGGCTATCTATTTACCTAAACATCTTTTGAACTAAAGAAATATATTCATTTAGCAATGTTATATGAAAGTCAAATACTACCTATTCAAATCTGAGGTTAAGTTTCTTAACAGCCGTTTAAATGAATTTAACTCTTGAATTTACTGTTCATACTTGACTAAATGCTTATATTGGACGTATTACTGGGAAATATTATCAGAATTGACTATAAAAATGACTTTAAAATGATGGTATCATATACTTCAACTAAACTTGCTATCTTAGCAACTAATTTCGCTAGGCAAAATTCTAAGATGTGTTACATGTCCTGTGTATATACAGATGATAAGAATACATTTAACCTGCATTCTTTTCTATTGTAACAAGAATTAAATACTCCATTAGAAACATTTTTTTTTCCATATTGTTTATATTTCTTCTGCTTTGTGTCATAGAATTAACTATTCAGGGTTCCTCGAATCAATACTGACTTTTGTTGTCAGTGAAAAGATGTATTTTAATATAGCGAAAATGGCCTGTCACCAGAAGAATTACAGTTCTTCAATCCTATCTTAAACCAGTTTCGTTTTTACATTTTTCTATGAGACTATCGTGGCATCAGCTACTACATCTGACCATCTTCTTGAGATTAGCATAAACAAACAAAGGTTATTGATACCAGTAATTGATTGCCCTGTGGAATTGGTTATTGTCATGGTGCTTTATTCTAGCATATGCAAAACCTGGTGACACAGGAGACAACCTGTTTCTGATTCTTTCAGTGACTTCCTAGTAAAAAGTTTGATTGACTATGTCACATAACCTTACTTATGGCAGTATACCTTCAAAAACAGTTTAAAGGGTCCTTAACACTGTTAAAACTAACAGAAAATCACTTTAGAAGCATTTTACAGTAGTTTGAGAGTCAGAGAACATGTTAGTAAGGAGAGTTTGAGCTATTTTATAAGTTTTCGAAAATTCTATAAAGAAAGTCAAAATGTTTTAGAAAACTTTTGGCCACATTCATTTTCAGAGGTGTAAAATGAGATGACAATTACATATTTGGTCTAACACTTGCGTTTTAGAAAATTATATTAAACAAATATTGTGAACTTGATGATTTTGCAAGCTTATGGAAAAGATCACACAAGAAACAGTTTCACTTGATTTTCAAGGGACAGTAAAGATTCTTAGCTCAAAATTTTCAGCATAAAATAATATGCAACATATGAAAAGATAGTCAATAACTAATAGGAAAGTATGTTTTTTAAATAACATATTTTACTGACTTTGCAATTCAGTATTTTTGCGAATAAACAGGTCTGAGGACATAGAAATGAGATTTAGATTAAAGAGAAGTTTCCACTGAACACATAGAATGATTTTCGTAAAGATTCCGACAATATGTAAGCTGTAAAAGGAAAATTAAGGTTTAAACGTAACGGCTGCTATAAATCATCATTTTGGAAACAAAGGATTAGCATTAAGGGAAATAGATATTGAGGAAATAATATTACAATCAGATAGAGAATCAAATTCAGCAAAGTTTGAGATATATTACAGATTTATAGCACTAATATATTTGGAGATAATCGACATCGAAGTTACAGTTCTTCAATCCTATCGTAAACCAGTTTTGTTTTTACATTTTTCTATGAGACTATTGTGGCATCAGCTACTACATCTGACCATAGTCTGCACTTATAGTCAGAGTCGATTTTCACTGTCTAATACATTTGGGATCTGGACCAGTTATATGTCAAAAGTTGAGGAAATTTTTATAGAATATTTGGTAGCAGAATCATTTCACAGGCTGAAGAATTGTAGGAATGATGACACATTTAAAGCTCTTACAACTTTAGCTTGAAAACCACAACACTTAGGAAGAAGACTCTCATAACAAAATTGACATTTAAAATGTGCTTCACAACATATCAAAATTTCAGAATGATCAGAATAAAAATAAGATTTCTCTTTGTCAAATCATGGGTATGCTGAGTCAGCTGGGCACAATATGAATATAAGGAGGCTACACTGGCCATGGAGGCAGCAGTATTCCAAAAGAAATTGAACGGTGAGGGCGGCATGCTGGTCAGTTGTGGAGATGTAGAAAATTTTAGTAGCAACACAACAGTGGTGCGGGCTCACTCTTCCTTCGAAAAGAACTTTTATTGTTCATCTAGGAGTTGGGAGGAAATTGCTTACTGTGCAAGGATTAACCTTAATCATTTACTTTGGATAGAAGTCTGATGGTTTTCCATTAGGCCTATGCTGGTACCAAGTTTGTGTATGAGAACGTTTGGACAATATAAAATTTATCAAGAAGTCTAGAGTTTTATTGAGAAAATATCTTTATCTCTTGGGGGATCCTTTTTTTATTTTACAAGGGATTGGCAACCACAGGCAAAGAACAACTAGGTACCAGGACATGATCATACTTAAGATAAGCTGCTGCTTCAACCCCAAGGAAGCAAACAGTTTTACAACTGTTGGTTTGGATGCATAAAATCCTTGTGGATCTTGGCAGAAAAAAAGAATGATTTAGCACCAAATTTATTTTTAATTTGTTCATTCTTGCTTTCTGGAATGAGAAAGTGTGCTATCCCTTTGGTATCTAGTCTCCAGGTAATGCTAAAAATTACAAGGAAAGGTAAAATGATTCATCACTCGCCAAAGTTGAAGGCTGTAACGAGTGAAGAATATATATGTGAGCACTAGAATACACAATATTTAGGTTTTACACCTTATTCATGCTATAGGAAATGAGTCATGTGGTTCAGGAGGTGTGCACACACCGAAGTTTTAACACGTGACAGAGCGCATTATCGATATGTCAGGAGAAACTGAGATGTTATATACAAATACATATATCACAGATGCTGATAGAATTAGTTATATAACAAAACAGAATGGAATGTAAAAACAAAAAATAGACAGATAAACTTTGAAAAAATTTGTAACTAGAAATGATAATAATGATAATACTGATAATAATTAGTGATGGGTCAAAAAAAGGAATTTTATCGGTGGTTGAGGCCAGGTGGGTGTCTGGGATCCAGGAAATTTTGGTATGCAATTTCCCATCTCCTAAGTTCTGAAGTGGTGGTGGTTTTGGAAAAAACTCTGACTGCTCTCACAGTTAAACAGTCATTGAAGTTGTTAGAATTGTGGTGGTTAGCATGTTCTGGTACTGGAAGATATAAATTGCAGGTGTGGACTGTTTGTTTGTGGCTATTCATTCTAACTGAGAGTTGCTGTGCAGTCAGGCCTGTATAAGAAATAGTGTAGTAGCAGCAAGTTCACTTGTATATGATGTGTGTTGAGGAGCATGTGGCATGTCCAATGATGGGGAAGATTTCCGCTATAGCTGGGTTACAATATGGTGTAGTGGGAGTATGCATGTTGCAGGTTTTGCAGCGAGGTCTATTACAAGGAAAAGATCCATATGGTGTTTTTGGAGGGTCTGATGGGGTATATTTGTGGACCAAATGATTTCGAAGTTAGGTGGTCTGCTGAAACATGTATGGGGGACATTTGATTCTTGACTGTCCGAGTGGCTCCGTGTCATATTTCTCATAACTGAAGTTTTGACCCTCATTCTATGGTCTTCTGGTTGGGCAGAACTGCGTCTTCGATGAGTGTGCGGTGTTGTTTTATAGCCGAGGCCCTTGCCTGTGTAGAGGGTTCGACTTACCCGGCCAATCGGAAGGTCCAAACCAATTGGCCAGGTAAATTGAACCCTCTAGACAGGCATGGGCCTTGGCTATAAAACAACACCACACACTCATCGAAGACACAGTTCTGCCCAGGAAGAAAACCACAGAATGAGCGTCGAAACGTCGACTACAAGCCACTCAGACAGCCAAGAATCAAGACTCTGGCCGCGGAAGCCTACGATTACACGTACAGGGGACAGTTGGCAGAATTTTTGGTAAAAGAGTGTGCATTTTGGGAAAGGAGCGAATGAAGTCATGCCCCTGTTGTAAGATTTGATTGATGGATTCGAAGCCAGGAGAGAACTGGGTGACAAAGGCAGGTCTACCGTTGGATTTTGGAGGTGCTGGGTGGGGGTGGTTACGTGGAGGATGGGTGATTGCACGGGTCATTTGTTTCTGTACAAGATCTGCTGGGTAAGCGCAGGAAATAAGGTCTTGGGGTAGATTCTGGGAGTACTGGGAGAGAGATTCAGCATCAGAACAGATACATCTACCACGGGTAGCAAGGCTGTAGGGGAGGGAACGTTTGGTATGGGAAGGGTGGCAACTGTCAAAATGTAGATATTGCTGTAGATTAGTTGGTTCAGTGTGGACAGAGGTGTGAAGAACACCCTGCCTGAGCATGATGTCCACATCGAGGAATGTAATGTGTGTGCGGGAGTAGGTCCAGGTGATATTAATGGAATGGCTATTGTTAAGGGAATGGAGGAATTCTAGGAGTTGATTTAACTGTGGGTCCAAATCATAAATACACAGACGGAAAAAAAAATCCCAACACCAAGAAAAAATTATTGTAGAGTAATGAAATTTGGACAAAACATTTGTCAAGTTAACATGTTTAATTGATTAAATTTTCAAGATCACAGGTTAATTTAAGCTCAAGAAAATGCATTTCAAATGTGAAATACTGTTAAATTAATAGCCGGTGTAACCTCCAGAATTTTGAATGCAAGCCTGCAAACGTGAATGCATTGTGTCATACAGGTTTCGAATGTCACTTTGTGGTATGGAGTTCCATGCTTGTTGTACTTGTGCTGTCAATACTGGGACGGTCAGTGCTGGCTGTGGATGATGCTGGAGTTGTCGTCCAATGATATCCCATACGTGTTCAATTGGAGACAGATCTGGTGATCTCGCAGGCCAAGGTAACATGTCGACACTCTGTAGAGCACGTTGCGAGACAACAGCGGTATGAGGGCGAGCGTTATCCTGTTGAAAAACTCCCCCTTGAATGCTGTTCATGAATGGCAGCACTACAGGTTGAATTACCAGACTGACGTACAAATTTGCAGTCAGTGTGTTTGGTATAACCACAAGAGTGCTCCTGCTGTCATAGGAAATTGCTCCCCAGACCATGACTCCAGCCCTGTAGCGTGCATTCCACTGACTACAAGCCATCGCCGTTTGCGACTCCAGTGGTGTCAAGCCAGAGCTCATTGGAGGACGGAGTGGAGATCTGTTGTGTTTTCTGATGAAAGCAGGTTCTGCCTTGGTGCCAGTGATGGCCGAGTGTTGGTCAGAAGGAGGCCAGGGGAACGCCTGCAACCAAACTGTCTGCGGCCTAGACACACTGGACCTACACCTGGAGTCATGGTCTGGGGAGCAATTTCCTATGACAGCAGGAGCACTCTTGTGGTTATACCAAACACACTGACTGCAAATTTGTACGTCAGTCTGGTAATTCAACCTGTAGTGCTGCCATTCATGAACAGCATTCAAGGGGGAGTTTTTCAACAGGATAACGCTCGCCCTCATACCGCTGTTGTCTCGCAACGTGCTCTACAGAGTGTCGACATGTTACCTTGGCCTGCGAGATCACCAGATCTGTCTCCAATTGAACACGTATGGGATATCATTGGACGACAACTCCAGCATCATCCACAGCCAGCACTGACCGTCCCAGTATTGACAGCACAAGTACAACAAGCATGGAACTCCATACCACAAAGTGACATTCGAAACCTGTATGACACAATGCATTCACGTTTGCAGGCTTGCATTCAAAATTCTGGAGGTTACACCGGCTATTAATTTAACAGTATTTCACATTTGAAATGCATTTTCTTGAGCTTAAATTAACCTGTGATCTTGAAAATTTAATCAATTAAACATGTTAACTTGACAAATGCATTGTCCAAATTTCATTACTCTACAATAATTTTTTCTTGGTGTTGGGATTTTTTTTTCCGTCAGTGTATATCATCTATGTATCTGAATCACACAGTGGATTTGGAGGGTGTGTGGTTCAGGAAACGTTCCTCCAGATGACCGAGGAACAAATTGGCATAGGATGGGGCCATGTGGGTGCCCACAGCAATGCCGCGGATCTGGTGATAAACTCTGGAATTAAAGGTGAAGAAGTTTTTGGAGGGAATCAATTGAGCCAAGGATGTACTAGGACGGCTGTATGGGGGTCGCAGATCTGAGGCCCTGACAGTGTGGAATGTTGTTATAGAGAGAAGTTACATCGATGGAGACTAGGAAGAAGTCTGGAGGTAGAGGTGTGTGGACTGTGGATAGATGTTCAAGGCAGTGTGGGGTATCTTTGACATAGGAGGGAAGACTCTGTACAAAGGGTTGGAGATACTGATTCACCAAGGCTGAAATCCATTCAATGGGTGATCCATATGCTGCAACTATAGGTCGCCCTGGATTGCCAACCTCGTGGATCTTAGGAAGAAGGTACAGGTTGGGTGTACGGGGATTCTGGGGAGTTAGGAGGGAGATGGACTGGGGAGAGAGTCCTTGTAAGAGGCCCTGCAGGTCCAGGAACGTATTTATTTCCTGACATATGGAGGTGGTTGGATCCTCAGCCGCATAGTTATTGCAGTCCATGGCTACTGTTGTTGCGCCCTTATCAGCAGGGAGGATGATAATGTTACGGTTTCTGGATAGTTCTCTCATGGCTAAAGTTTCCATGATGTTGAGATTTTTGAAGTGTAGAATGGACTTTAGGAAAGAGGCTGAAGACAGGGTGGAGGTGAGGAACTCTTGGAACAGAATAAGTGGATGGTTTTGTGGGAGTTGGTACTGATCCAGTGGAGATGAAAGTTTAAATTGTCATAAGCTGGACTCAATTTCATTCTGCTGGATGTTGTTTACTCCCATGGTAGCTAAATTAATATCACCAATGCAAGGAGTGGCAGAACGCTAATGAGTCCCGGACCCAAGAAGCATGATCAAACTTGGGTGTTGGAGAGGGGTTTAATTGAAGGAGGGGCATTGGCTTTTGGGACGGGTTTTAAAGGGACAGGGTGGGAAATATTGAGGAGGTGAGGAGTTCTGACAATTAGTGGTGCAGTAGGTGCATGGTGTGTGGGAGGGGGTGTTGATAGGGGAGGCACAAGCCTAGAGCTAAATTACTCCTGACAAGCGATAATAGCTTGCATGGGTGTTTTTGTGTGTGTTGGGTTCACAACTGTCTGCAAAGTGCCAGGATTTGGTTCGTTCTTCCTTCGCTCCTTTGCGCTCTTTTTACCAAAAATTCTGCCAACTGTCCCCTGTACATGTTTCAGCAGACCAACTAACCCCAAAAACATCTTGGTTCACAAATATCCCCCATCAGACTCTCCAAAAACACCATATGGATCTTTTCCTTGTAAAAGCCCTCGCTGCAAAACCTGCAACATGCATCCTCCCACTACAACATATTGCAACCCTACTACAGGGGAAACTTTCCCAATCATTCTATATGCCACAAGCTCCACAACACACATCATATACAGTAGAACTCCAATTAACCGAATCAATTGGGACAGGACTCCATTCAGATAATCAAAAATTGGATTTTTTCTGAAAAAGGGTCTATTTTACTTATGTTGAAAATGGGAGAAAATATTTTTAAAGAAAAAGAGGTTTTAATTAATTAATGAAAAGGCAACACTTATACATTTTAAGCGTACTTACAAGTGCTGTACATCAGTACAGTATGCACGTACTGTACTGTAATTAAAAGTAATTGCTTGCTGAATATCTTGCTCTAAGTAAGCTGTTTGACCATATTCATATGTTATAGATCTGCCACTGGGAGGAACAATAGCGCGTAGGCAGAATCATTATTATGTGATTCGCAGTACGTTTCTATCTTAATTAAAAACAGCGATTCAGAAATTCAGTGATTCGGATAGTCGGAGTTCAGATAATTGGAGTTCTACTGTACCAGCTAACTTGCCACCACGGCACTAGTTCTTATATAGGCCTGGCTACACAACAACTCTTTGTTAAACTGAATGGCCACAGACAAACAGTCCACACCCGCAATTTCTATCTGCCAGTACCAGAACATGCTAACCACCACAATTCTATCAACTTCAATGACTGTTTAACTGTGAGAGCAGTCAGAGATTTTTCCAAAACCACCACCACTTCAGAACTTAGGAGATTGGAAATTGCATACCAAAATTTCCTGGATCCCAGACACCCACCTGGCCTCAACCTGTAAGCTACCTTACTCTCTATTTTCAATATTCACTAAAAATCCGGCGAAGTTTGAGGTTAACATTCAGTACAAGATACCATATGTTGAAATCGAGATAACAACTTTTTAAGTTCAGAAAAGGAAATAAACAACACATAGCAACCATAAATAAGAAGTTTCTAATAAAATATAAACCATAAACTTACCTAAATGAGCGTAATCCATAATAATTCTGAAGTAAAGTAAACAGGCTTGGTTACACAACCATATCACTGATATTCCACATAATTGAACATGGTAAAGCACTTTAATAATTATATTTCACCATTGGATATTAAATTCACTGATAACTCGCAGTTCCAGACTAGCAGTAAATATGATTTTTAAAGCACTACCACATGGATTTAGTTCAATATTTAATTCCAGCACATCTAAGTAATTTCAGAGCTTTAAAAGTAGATTTAACCAAGCTAAATAACCGGCAAGCCAATATTCTTTAAGTTTCCAATAGCCATCAACTAATAAACAGAAGATATGAATAAATAAAATTCCTCTTTTTAATGACATCGTAGAAACCGATTTGCAAATTGAAATTCTTTCTGACGAACATATTTCACGAACTAAAAACTTTTCTAAAGTACTTAAATTAAATAAAGGTACGATTTAAAATTAGTCTCAGGTCATAACAGACTTTAAATAAAAAGTGAATATCTTATTGCACCATCCAGGAAACCAGTAAAATTTAGAAATTCAATAACTTTGGATAGCCTTAACCGATTTAAAAGATTTTTACACCACTGAACTCAGCAGGAACTGGGGAACACTTTAAAAATAGTATTAACTTGATATTTTAAAATTCTGCAAATCCATATTTCGGATGTGATGTATGATGACGTATCGCAATACTCTAAACAAATGTGCTTTTAAATTAACCAACTTTCAAAATTCATTTACACTGGTCTGGAGGCCTTAAAACCATAACCAACCACATCACTACACTTGTCTCATTACGCTCTTCATCTTGTGATTTTCTGGTAGTTTGTAGTTAACGATTTTTGTTTCTAGATAGACTGTTGTCTAGTTCAGTAGGCCATTTTGATAAAAGTTAGCCTCATCAGCCTCTCGGCCCCAGTTGATCGGTACATCTCGAGGAGTCAACACGAATCTCGTGTGTTCGTCGGTTTGAGAAAGCCCGGCTCGCGGTGGCTGATGGGTAGTCAGAATTCAGGCAGCATGGCTGACGGACGCCATTACTAAACAGGATAGACAACTTAGAAAATCTAAATCTTTCCGGCATGTTTTCATCTATGTGAACTTTCAATTTCATTCCGGGTGGTGCGGTCTGTTCTGTTTCATGACTTGTGATCTTCGGCTAATGGTTTTCTCCGATTGCCATTGCTAACTGTGACTTTTTGTAAATTCTGTGAACATTTTTAAGAATATATACTTCAGTGATCCAGACCTAGACTTTCATATTTTCTAACTTAGTACCTTTCTTACAGAGGTTAATCTGTAAGTGGCGGCCATTGTAATCATTACAGTTACCATTCTACAAGGTTTTTCACGGTTACAGAACTTTTTCAGAACTTTTGACAACATTTTGGATAACTTCAAGTTTAGGTGTCCAAGCTGGTACCCAACCGCGGTATGCCGCTTATCCCCTAACAAACCACCGATAAAATTCCTTTTTTTGACTCATCACTAATTATTATCAGTATTATCATTATTATCATTTACTAGTTACAATTTTTTTCAAAGTTTATCTGTCTATTTTTGTTTTAACATTCCATTCTGTTTTGTTATATTACTAATTCTATCACCATATGTGATATATGTATTTATATATAACATCTCAGTTTCTCCTGACATATCGATAATACGCTCTGTCACGTGTTAAACTTCGGTGTGTGCACACCTCCTGAACCACATGACTCATTTCCTATAGCATGAATAAGGTGTGAAACCTAAATATTGTGTATGCTAGTGTTCGTCATATACACTCCTGGAAATTGAAATAAGAACACATTGACGCCGGTGTGTAAGACCCACCATACTTGCTCTGGACACTACGAGAGGGCTGTACAAGCAATGATCAAACGCACGGCACAGCGGACACACCAGGAACAGCAGTGTTGGCCGTCGAAGGGCGCTAGCTGCGCAGCGGTTGGGCACCGCCGCAGTCAGTGTCAGCCAGTTTGCCGTGGCATATGGAGCTCCATCTCAGTCTTTAACACTGGTAGCATGCCGCGACAGCGTGTACGTGAACCGTATGTGCAGTTGACGGACTTTGAGCGAGGGCATATAGTGGGCATGCGGGAGGCCGGGTGGACGTACCGCCGAATTGCTCAACATGTGGGGTGCGAGGTCTCCACAGTACATCAATGTTGTCGCCAGTGGCGGGCGGAAGGTGCACGTGCCCGTCGACCTGGGTCCGGACAGCAGCGACGCACGGACGCATGCCAAGACCGTCGCATCCTACGCAGTGCCGTAGGGAACCGCACTTCCCGGCAAATTAGGGACACTGTTGCTCCTGGGGTATCAGAGAGGACCATTTGCAATCGTCTCCATGAAGCTGGGCTACGGTCCCGCGCACCGTTAGGTCATCTTCTGCTCACGCCCCAACATCTTGCAGCCCGCCTCCAGTGGTGTCGCGACAGGCGTGTATGGAGGGACGAATGGAGACGTGTTGTCTTCAGTGATGAGAGTCGCTCCTGCCTTTGTGCCAATGATGGTCGTATGCGTGTTTGGTGCCGTGCAGGTGAGCGCCACAATCAGGAATGCATACGACCGAGGCACACAGGGCCAACACCCGGCATCATGGTGTGAGGAGCGATCTCCTACACTGGCCGTACACCTCTGGTGATTGTCGAGGGGAAACTGAACAGTGCACGGTACATTCAAACCGTCATCGAACCCATCGTTCTACCATTTGTAGACTGGCAAGGGAACATGCTGTTCCAACAGGACAATGCTCATCCACATGTATCCCGTGCCACCCAACGTGCTCTAGAAGGTGTAAGTCAACTACCCTGGCCAGCGAGATCTCCGGATCTGTCCCCCATTGAGCATGTTTGGGACTGGATGACACGTCGTCTCGCGCGGTCTGACCGTCCAGCACGAACGCTGGTCCAGCTGAGGCGCCAGGTGGAAATGGCTTGGCATGCCGTTCCACAGGACTACATCCAGCACCTCTACGATCGTCTCCATGGGAGAATTGCAGCCTGCATTGCTGCGAAAGGAGGATATACACGGTACTAGTGCCGACATTGTGCATGCTCTGTTGCCTGTGTCTATGTGCCTATGGTTCTGTCTGTGTGATCATGTGTTGTATCTGACCCCAGGAATGTGTATATAAAGTTTCCCATTCCTGGGACAATGAATTCACGGTGTTCTTATTTCAATTTCCAGGAGTGTATGTTCTTCACTTATTGCAGCCTTCAGCTTTGGTGAGTGATGAGTCATTTTCTTTTTCCTTGTAATTTATAGTGCCTAAAGCCGTTTCCCTTTTCCTTAGTTTTATTCCAGGTAATACTAAGAAATTCATCTGTGATCATGCAACTAAAAAAATTCTAGCTATACATATCCCTCCAATTGACCTACTGCTTAATCATGAAGTTCTCTGCAACTATCCCACCACATACTTTCCATGTCCTGTGTTTAAATCTGATGGATAGTAAAGCAATTCAAATTTAACCCTGATGATGATTCTAAATGGCAGTTGATGATTAGAGCACTCTTTCACATGGTCATCTCTTCTTGAGAATGAAGGTTTTCCTGTATAATATTTCCTGTAAAATATTTGTTTTCCAAGCCTGCCTTGTGCAGTCTGAACAATTGTTCCTTTCACACAGAATTTTCTCCAGAAGTCTTTCCAACTTTCAACACAGTTCACAAAATTTGATAACACAACATTGCTCAAGTTTTTCCTGGTCTATTTTTGAAATGCTCTTCTTAAACACATCTTCACATCTTTCAACAATCATGTAGCCAGTAAAACATGTGCAAACTTGAACTGGGTTTTTAGCTGGTGTTAATATAATTGTCATGTAGTGTGTAATTCCTGCATTGTTTTGCTAGTCTCTTTACTTTACCACAACACCTTGTACACAAATATTGTGTATTTTAGACAGCTATTCTAATCCATTTGTCTTGTGTACACGATGCTTGAAATGTTTGTGTGCCCTCTCTGGCATAGCATTTGACTGTAAGTGATAACATTTAGTGTTCCAATATTCTTTGCAGACTTTACTCTTGAAGCTACTGTCTTTGTCACCGACTAAGAATTCCATACTGCAAAATTGTTTCCAATGCTTTACTGACAATTTTGTGTTTTGTCTCTTAATCAGAAATGTAGTTATGAATTTAATAATCACATCCTGAGATAACCCCACAGTAACGACATTACATTCAGGTAATTTGAATGGGTATCTTATTTCATTTTTTCGTGATCTTATTCTTTTGGTAATCTCTGCATTTCTTAAAAGAGGATCATTGAATAAGCTGATACACTTGAGTTCCCACATAAAAGGTAAATAACACTTTTGAGATCAGTCTTCCCAATGCTTGTTTTGTATTGCTCACCTTAGTTTTGTCAGTGTTTGACAATACCTTTCTGGGTTATTGTTGTACCATGTTCAAGGAAATTAACTTTAAGCGCTCCCTCAGCATCCCAAAACACAGTTGCTATAATGTTTCTGGTTGAGAACATTTGCAATCATTTTACTGGTTTTCTGAATGAACTTACGTGCCCCCATTGCATTGACCGTCTTTTTGTCTCAGAATTGACGTGCTTTATCTATGTCTCATCTCCCATTATGACATGGCAGAGAAGTGCATTATCATCTTTGTTGTAGGATTTGAGGAAATTTTGTAATGTAGCAAGATGTTGTTTTTGTGGTCTTCCTTCTAGGTTATTGGCACCCATCTTGTGATACCAAGCTTCTCTGATAGAGTTATTTGCGGGACGCGTAAGAGGTGAGAATCGGGAGTTAATGCATGATTCTTTGTCCATATTGCAGTTTCTTCTATACTGCTAAATAATTACATGTGTTGCCTTAAAGTTCACTCTTGGTTTTATTAACTCACCACATACAAGTTCTGCACCACAACCAACATTTAATTTAGCAAATCTGACCATAGATAAGGTAATTCCAAGACTTCATGTCTGATGATTACAGATTCATACCACACTCTGGTCTGGCCAACACCATGCCAATCACCAATTCAACAAACTAACTCTAACACATCCTCAGTTTTTTTACAAACTTTAGTCAGAATCACTTAGAAGCAGACAAGAAAACACTTCCTTCACAATTTTGTACTCAAAGGCAACACAGACTTGCTACCATTCCAAAAGGTGCCACTGCACAACAACTTAATGTTCACTAGTTTCCCTCCAAACTCATACTACTTGCAACGATCACCGAACTGTCCGTTACTGTATACCTCCACACCCGACAATGCTCCCCGAAATCTCGGACTTACTAAACAATTAATCTCACTGCAAATACTTATTTGATTTACTTAAACTATAAAATGGGTTTACTTCAATCCCAGATAAATCAAAACACGTTGTACCTAACAGTGGCAAGTCCACTATCACTAACTTTTCTGCACATTATACTGATACATAACTGTCTTGTCATAAGATTTATGCAGTAAACTTTGTGAAATTTGGAGTAAATGAAGCAAGAGTTCTGTAATCATAAAGTGGCGATTTTAATGAATTTTACAGTAGATTTTCATAGCCAGTTCACCAGTCACAAGACTAGGCAGACTACTGCGGTTTTCATCATTAACATTGGTGCGGCCATTTTTAAACTGAATACACCACTGCTTCACTCCACTTTCACTCATTATACCTGTCTCCATACGTCACACAGAGTTGCCAATGAATTTCAGTTGGTTTGAGGTTTTTTGCCAGTAAGAACCTTATCACTGAATGCACCTCACAACACAAAGCATTTTCTCTTGAAACACACATTTCAATCATTCACAACAGACAAAGAAGAAAAATTCCAGTCCACACACTTGAACAGCTAGATACTTACTGAGTGTAGAAATGCTTTGATATCAAGATGGCAGCTCCATCCCCACTCATCACACCGATCATTGTGCATGAGCGGTTAATGCTCTGGCCTCGCATTCGGGAGGATGCCGGTTTGAATCCCCATCTGGAAATCCAGATTTGGGTTTTCCATGGTTTCCCCAGATCACTCCAGGTGAATGCCGGGTTGCTTCCTTCAAAAAGGCCATGGCCAAATTCCTACCCAGTCCCATTCCCCCTCTAATGATCTCAATGAGGCGTAAAGCTATAAGGAAAAAAGACCGCTCTTATCTCCATGCTAGGCACAAACAGAATTTACTTTCTGTCATCGTCCAACCAATTCAAACATTACAATTACATGCTAGATTTAGTGAAACCTGCCTGTAGAACCAAGTTGCTTAGAAATTAATTAAAATAAATACTATGTTTCACTAAAGATTGATTAATTGATTGATTCTGATATGCAGTGCCACTACAAAATAAGCTAAGCATAGCTGTATTGTCAATTAATCGAGTCATAATGATTTTTCAAGACTCTGATCAAATACCTATTTGCATACGTTCTAATGCTGTTATATCTTCACTTGCCCTATACCCTGCATTCTGTTATTAATTGTTTTAGACTAAGTATCTTTCTCTCTGCATGTGACCCAGAAGAACTGTTTTTCTTATTTTGATGGTCCTTGTCAGCTCTGATAGTATTCAAGTTGTAAGGACCCAGACCGATACTGGGGTTATCGGTATCGGCTAAGTGCCTTAACTTACACTCTTGATCACACCTCACAGTCCGATGAAAACTTGCTGAATATTTTAATTTAGTTAGACCATGTTGCCAGGATACAACTAGAACGCTACAGGTCGCCACAATATTTGAAGACCCCAAATATTGAAAAGGTATGATAGTAGCTACAGAAATGAAACAGTTCACTTTTCCAAAAATTCTTCAAGTTTATTTAAAATGAAATTTAAAGTTCAAACAGCATTCTTAAGTTGCATAGGCCTATCGGACAATCGTTCCAAAAATTACAGATTGTGGAGAGAAGTAAAGACCGACCAAACCCCGTTGAAAATTAAAAGTTCATATTAAGAAAACAAGTGCCATGCCCCAGAAGCCAAACATTCCATCATGGCCGAACCGGTAGTACCAACTAAGTCGGAGCTGCCAACCTACCAGCGCACACGCTTATAACATCTTATTAGTACAACTTCAAACCCGGAAAAGACGCCGTCACCACCGCGTCCTCCGATTTATACCTTTGCTGACGTCAGAGCCAAAATACAACTTTCTGCTAACACCTAAACGATTTAGATCGGAAATATCTCAATAACTAACCAATTATGCGAAACTTTAGGTGTGCCAGTGTTTATACTTATTTAATTGTGAAATAATGGATATTTAGTGATTAACTTTAAGTGTTTGGTTTAAAAGATCTTAGCGTAGGAGTGAACTACTTTCCTACTCTGGGGAATTACTATTGTTCGAGAACCTTCTACATTTCGTCATTTTATTAACGCTACAATTTATGCAAATATTATTATTATCACCATGTTTTACTAAAATTCCTGAGTTTATTGGTGTAATTTTTATTAAGATTGGTGCAGGGAAAGTTTAACTACGACGTAACCAAAGTGCAATTTCAGTTTTAATTTTATAACTTTATTCCTATTACTTTTATCGCAAATATAAAATTACCACGAGATTCTCTGGATTAAATCACGTATTCTGAAAGTTATCTCACCTCTGTATCTTCTCGTAAACGGCTGTAAAATATTTCTAAGTTGCCCACATGGCTGCAATGAAAAATAAATTTTAAGATCTCTATAAAATCGGCTCTATTACTTGGAATTACTTGAAATTATTATATGTGATATTAGATTTTTAGGTCTTCCCGGAAATCTACTTTTTATTTCGAATGTTCTCTAGGATTTTGAGATAAAAAATTATTAAAAGTGCAGAGCATGTGACGAAGTATAAAAATTGATTTAAGTTATTTAAACGTTCAGAAACTACGAAATTTTAGTGAATTTATATTTTAATTCCATTATTACTTCATTAAAACTACTTTATTTTGTTCGAAAGTGTATAAAAACAGTGAAATGCCAAATATTAGAAATTTCTTGTGTGCTGAACTGGATTATTTTGGATTATCATATTTAAGGTTAGTAAAAGGTGTTGATATTATTACAGAAAATTAGTGTAGTTTGTTTATCAAGTATTGAGTTACTTTACTGCTCGTAAATCGGTTTAAAAATGCCAAAATACTCCCAAGTTAGACGCTCATAATTACAAAGTTGTATTACTGATGATTATTTAATTTTCAGTTGATTTAAAGTTTATTTATTTTTTATACAGAGTTTATATTCGGCATTTAGCAACTACTAAAAGTCTTTACTGCATTCACATTGGTTTAGAAACTGTAAAGTTAACCTATATCAAAATCTATTATTTGAAACTGAACTTGGGGGATTTAACCTATTTCCTCCCAAACTGATGTTTTCTTTCTGTTAAAGAGATTTATTTAGAGCATTTCTTTAATTTTGACTACTTTTATTATTCCTAAAGGGGTTTATTTAGTGTGTTTGGTTACTGTATCCTTATGCTACATAAAGCTTCACTCCCATAACCTATACCTGAAATGAAAACTATCTTTTCCTACAGAGTAAGCTTTCCCCCTAATACCTAAAGGTGAGAGGCTAGAATTTAATAAAATTCTAAGATGCTTACAAAGTTCTTTCAGAATCAAGTTGTGTGCTCTCATACTTCCTGTGTTTTTAAGCTTGGTGATGATTCTGTGTCCTGTTAGGGGACACTGTGATGTTTCAACGTTTCATCATCATCTTCAACTATCTCCAGTTTCGTGAGTGTGGTGTAAGAGTGCTTTGCCATGTAGATTTCCTCTTTTTGGACTCAGGGAACACCTCCCTCCTGTAGGTGCATTTTTACCAGATGAACCATCTCCTCCTTGGTTGGCCTTAACTTCTTTTATCAGCTGTATCCTCACTATGGGGCCTATCTGCTTGACATGCCCCAGCCATCACAATGGTGCTTTGGCAATTTATATTTAATGTTCATCTCTGCTAAATATCATTTTTCTAATAATTATGTAATTTGTAATAATCATGTTAACTACATGAAATCTTTTTGGAACATTAAAAAACTTCTCAGAATAAATATGTCTCAGAACTTATAAATAGTAGAAGAATTGCAAGTTAGTCTCAGTTGACAAATGTGGTAGAAAGCCTTACATTATGAAACTGACAATAATTTTTAACTTTTATTTTATCACACCAACCTTCAACACACACAAAAAAAAACTTAAAGAATATTCTTTTCATGTTTCTAAATTACAGAACAAAAAAGTTGACACAAAAAACTTTTTTTCTCTGAAAATACCACATTGTATTTTCAACCTATAAAATAAAAAAGCTATGTGAGTATCATAGTTAAAGATGACATTTCAGTGGTCAAATTGTCTGTTGCCTTTGCAACAGACTGCTGCAAGAGGAGGAAGAAGGTGATGTTGCTGCAAATGTTGAAGGCATTGGCTGTACTAGAGGACGGGGGCCTGTTGCACTTATTGGTGGCATCTGCCTCTATGGTTGCTGGTGCTGTTTCTTTGCTATTGATTGGTGTCATTGCTTGATCCTCCATCAAATTGTCGTCTTGGGTAGGCACAGTTGCACTTGTGATCATTTTTTCATTCTTTTTTGGTACACCGGATAGTGATTGTGCCAGTTGGACTAGCACAATGGCCAATGCATCTGCAGTGGGAGGCGCTGTGGAAATAGTGCTCCTGCATGGCCCTTACTACTGCCAGATGGCGAGGAACCTCCTTTTATTGTCATGGTGGACATGCTATATCATCTCATTGCTGCTTGGTGGCTGGCATTAACTGTTGGGAAGCATCCAAATTGGGTTTTGTTTCCAAGTACGCTACAACTGAATTTCATCACCATCTCAATCACTAGGTTCCAAGTTTCACTCATCTGAAATCAAGTACATCAATCCACTGAGACAACTTAAATATGGATTTTAATGGTCTTGCATAATCAACAATGAGAAAAAATATTCAAGTTGTTAATTAGAATTAAGGCTTAAAATAATGTAATTTTTCATTTTTTGACTTAGGGATTGACCTTCATTTGATGTATGTGCTTTTAACTAACTTCAATAAAGTATGTAAAACAAAAATACTTCTTTATTTTTAGGAAAGTGAACCAGTGGATGAGGGAAAAGAATCTTATAAAGTGGAAGCAGAGAACTTTGCAGCTTCACTGGCAGTGAGCCTGCAAGATGATGATGCTAATAGACTTTATTGTCCAGTATTTAAGAAAAGACCTTGTCGTTGTGTCCAGAATCATATCTTATCAGCTGGTTAGTAATATAGTACATAATAAAAATAGCTACAACAATCTTTAAATGGTTATTGCATTTTATAAGTATTTAATTTTATTTAAGTTGTTATTTAAAATCTAAAATGATTTATAAGTAGCATTCAAACCTTAGAGCATAATAGATGAACCACACGAACAATTTATGAATAGCACTCCCTACTTTGCTGTAAACACCTGAAGCTATTTTTTTTAGTCAACCAATATTTTTATCTGAGTGACTGTTGATAATTCTCCTACTCATTATTGTTCCTCTTTTTTTTCTCCTTCATGGTTGTACTTGACTGTTAGTATGTATGTTGAAATTAATTTGGCACCCCTTAATTCTTCTGTGGATCATCATGTGTCATCCATGTGTTCTAAAGAATGCATGTGTAATTTCTGGAGTTTTATCATCTGCTGTGTCAAACTACTGTTATCATTTTTTTATGCGAAAATTTTACCATTCAGCAATATTTCTCACAATTCCTACCTTATTTCTTTATTAAGTTTGCTGTAATTTAATGTTTAATTTGCTATGTTTCTTAAAATTTGATCTCAGAACTTTTTTTGCTGTTTCACTTCCATACATCATTGCAATTGGTACAAACATCACTTTGTAAAATTGTGGAGTAGCCTCCTTACTGAAATTTTACCTTTTATTTGTACCATTCATATAAAATACATAATCAAAGTAAAATAAATATATACAAAGCTATTTATGGGAAGCAATGGTATCTGCATTCCTACAAGTAATGAAACGGTACATGGAAGAAGTAGGAAGCAAGAGGTAGTAGAGTGGGGAATGAGTCAAGAAAATATTGGAGCAATACCTCAGATTAAGGCCAGGTGAGTGCTTAGAGCCCAACATGTAGCTCATCACCCACTGCCTTAGTTCAGAGGAACTACTACAGAAAGGATACTGATAGCACAGACTTTGAAACATAAAATGATTGCTGTTGTGATCGTATGCATGTACTGTAACACAATGATCAGGATTCTTGTCTGCCTGTGACTATTTATCCTGATGAATAATTGATTGATAGTCAGGCTATTAGGTTCTTCGGTGGTTTAAATTAATATTGTAATTAAGAAGTAGTCCATCAAAGTTCAGTTTTAAGATTTTTGTTTATTTTCAAAATAACGTCAGCGATATTGTTTACAAGCAAAGATACAATCCACTGATACTACTGACACATTTCCAAAGTGAATCTGTATCAACTAACTGTAAACTAACTCTGTCCTTCTGCTGTTTTCTTTATATAGGCTCTATTGAAATTTCTGGAATTCTTCAAAAGCATCTGCCAGATATTTCTCGAACATTAACAATTACTCAAACAATTAAACGTATTAAAAACAATCAGAATTAATACATAATCACTTAACATCATTACAAAACAGTCAGAAATGGAAATTAAAGATATTTAAACACAAAATTATTTACAGAAATAATTTTAAACTGTAGATAATTGTCCTGTAGACATCGTAACTTGCATTAATACTTGGAATTACACACATTTAAGCAATTCTCTTGCACAATTCGGTTCTTATACATATTAAATGGCCTTTAAATAATTTCTTCTCATGAAACAAAGTCTATATACACTGATTTACAAGAAATTGCAAAACAAACATACCAGATCATATTCAAGCAAACTTTAGCTCACTACAAATACTTCATCCAATACAATACTATTCAAAATTCAGGTATG
The DNA here is from genome assembly GCA_031002005.1 of Vandiemenella viatica. Classification (NCBI taxonomy): domain Eukaryota; kingdom Metazoa; phylum Arthropoda; class Insecta; order Orthoptera; family Morabidae; genus Vandiemenella; species Vandiemenella viatica. The sequence continues at coordinate 71,517,049 of JARYHS010011408.1, forward strand.
AGGGCTGCTACAACCCCTCCCCATGATTCACTTAATTTTACACAGTTAAAATTGATTGAATCCTTTATGAATGTAAGCAGGTTGTATGTACACTTAATGCCAACACAGACGGGTTACCATCAATCAACCATAATAACTTTTACAATTATACAATGTACATATACAAGCTCTCCTTACATACAACATCTATACATAGTTCATGACACTGATTCTGGTTATAGTAAATGTCTTTTTACAGATCAAATCATTTTTTTTCAGTCACCGTTTTACACAACAAACATTCAATGCCATCACCTTAAGTTACAATTAATTTTTCATCTAACTTACCCACTTGATGTCTGCTTGTTAATGACAACAGTCTATGTACATTTTACAGCTGATCATTTGTCACCACAATGTAGCAAGTCACATCATCATGAAAACACCAGAAATCTCTAGATAAAACTGGTACAATTTTTTTTTTTTTACACTGGAATTTTTACATCTTAAACATTCAGTATCTACATCTGAACTTTAGTACTCACACAAACCATCTATATACATTAATTGTCACAATCTTATTTACAAAATTAGATATTTACAGGTGGTGACCCTTCCCCAAACCATGCATTTCAAAAACTAATTCTATAAGTGGGTTCCAGGGTGCATTTTCTCTTCTGCAGTTTCTTCTTTTCCAATAACAACTTCACCAAGCTGAACCATTTCATCATTCACTTTCCCCAATATTATAACTTCCATGTTAGCAAGATCAGATACCATAACTCCTTTTTCACAAGATCCTTGATCAAATTCAACCACTTCAGCAATATTACTGCTGTCTGTTTTGTGTTCCCCTTCCTCATTTAATTCCTGTACTGCACCTTCGATGATCATTTCAAAATCTTTGTCCAGTACTATTTCACCACTAAACACCACTTTTTTCACTGATTAACCAAACTTTACACAGACAGAACACTGCACTGCTGGAAGATTGTATCCTAAGGCAATCCTCTCGCTGACGGAAAATTACTGCAGATTCCAGTCGCCGATGCAAAATCTCTGATGAGTGCTGTATTATCAACTCGTTGTATTCAGTTTCAAGTTGTCGCCGAATAATTCACTCATCGCGCATCCGCCGTCGATTCATGTTGCTGAACAGTGTTTTACACGTCATAATTATCCAAAGATTTTGTTCGCTTATTGCCGATCCACTGCAGATTCTTTTAGAAGATTAACATCTCACAGATGTTTAATGCTAACTCATCGCTGTCAACGGTCGCCTTATCAGGTTCTTTGGTGGTTTAAAATAATATTGCAATTAAGAAGTAGTCTACCAAAGTTCAGTTTAAGATTTTTGTTTATTTTCAAAATATTGTCATCGATATTGTTTACATGCAAAGATACAATCCACAGATACTACTGACGCATTTCCAAAGTGAATCTGTATCAACTAACTGTAAACTAACTTTGTCCTTCTGCTGATTTCTTTATATAGGCTCTATCAAAATTTCTGGAATTCTTCAAAAGCGTCTGCCAGATATTTCTTGAACATTAACAATTACTCAAACAATTAAACATATTAAAAACAATCAGAATTAATACATAATCACTTAACATCATTACAAAACAGTCAGAAATGGAAATTAAAGATATTTAAACACAAAATTATTTACAGAAATCATTTTAAACTGTAGAAAATTGCCCTGTAGACATCGTAACTTGCATTAATACACACATTTAAGCAATTCTCTTGCACAATTCGGTTCTTATACATATTAAATGGCCTTTAAATAATTTCTTCTCATAAAACAAAGTCTATATACACTGATTTACAAGAAATTTCAAAACAAACATAACAGATCATATTCAAGCAAACTTTAGCTCACTACAAATACTTCATACAATACAATTCTATTCAAAATTCAGGTATGAGGGCTGTTACAAGGCCTATGTATGAAATGGGGTGTATATTGGAAGTAAGATTATAAATGATATGGAAAGTTTCACAGGTGGCATGACAGACAATGAAATAGGTACTTCAATGGAGGGATTGGTAAAGGTTGTGGTGACAAGACTTAGAGTTTAGTCTGTTGCAAGGATGGGACCTAGTGGATGTGCTTATTATGTATGAAAATTGGTGTTTGTAGCTAAAACGTTGGCAGTAGTTAGGAAGCCAACTGAAGAAGGTGAGAGTGATCTTAGGGAGGAGGAATCATATTTCATGGCAGAACTGAAATAAATCATAACCCTGTTGTAGTGTATCAAGGCATTAAGAGAGGGAATGTTTAGTGTGAAATGAATGGAAGTGAAAGTACTGTTAAAAATTCGCTGGTATGATGTAGACAGATGTATTCATGTGACCATTAAAAGAGACAAATCATCATCTAGAAGGGTGGCATACTTATGGCAAGAGGGCCAAGTGAAATTCAGAGTATGGTTGGAGTTAAGGTTATTAAAGAAATCACCAGATGACCAGATAATGAAGATATTATCCATGAATCTGAGCTCCAAGTGATGTTTGAAAGAAACTTGAATATTTGAGTTGAAAGAGAAGAAATTATTTTTAAGAATTAGATGTGTCTAGGTAGTGAGAAAAGCAGTGATAAAAGGGCTGTTGGGAAGGCACTTTTCAAAAAAATATTCCTTAGTGCTCTGGTCAAGGCAGTGTGGGATGTTTGTGTAATGGAATGCAACAGCTATAGTGGCAAGTATTGAATAAGCAGGAAGTGACACAGAGGCTGTGGCAGGAATAAATGCTGAATATCTTTTATTTGTGAAGGAATATGGGTGATTATCAGTTGAAGGTGTTGATCTGTGGAAGCTGAGATGTGCTCATTATGTTAACAATACACGGCAACTGTGGAGGGTCTTTGGTTACCAGGCTTGACAGCATGTATATAATAGTGACATTGAAAATTATATTAAGCAGTGAAAACGTTGAACAATAGGGAAAGTAAACACATCATTCTCCACAGATGAGGACAGAAGAGCAACAATGAAAAAAAAACACAAACCGTATTTTTTTATAGTATTTTGGTTTAAACCTTTATCATGTGTAGAGATGAGACATGTGGATAAATGGTCAGATTTGCGCACATTGAGACTGACGATATGACTGAACCCAGAGATGAACAAGGTGGGAAACATGGAATGGCATGGTGTGTAGAGAAATAAACAAACAATGATTATGGGAAAGTATAATTTCTAGAAGGCAGTAAAAAGTAATAAAATAAAGTAAAATAGAAAAATATCGGATCAGAAAATAATATATATAACTGATAAAAAGATTAAAAAAATTATATAATAAAAATATGTAACTTTTTTAATGATGGGGTTAAGTCCAGGAGGATAGGTTGGTTCTCTCAAAAACATAGACAAACCATCATTTCACAGTGCTACCATGCTCTTGTACAAAAACCAATCTCTCACACGATGTAAGGACATAGACCGATACTGGGGTTATAGTATCGCCTAAGTGCCTTAACTTAAACACTTGATCGCTCACAATTCTCAGTACATCTGCTAAATAATTTTGATTTGATTTGACCATGTAGCCAGGATAACTCAACTAAATGCCTAGGTCGCCACGAAATTTGTTACCCACAAATTAAGAAAAGGGTTTTATGCTATCTACTGAAGCACACAAGTTCACTGTTAGTAAAATCCAAAGTTTTATTGTTCAAAATCAAAAGTTCAAAATTGCATTTACAGTTGAGCAGGCATATCGAACTATCTTTACCAACGATTACAGATTGTGGAGAGAAATCTAACCGACCGAAACCCCTTAGTAAATTTACAAGTTCTTAACAGTCATTGAAGTTATGATTTAACACGACACGATCCTTCATGGTTGGACTAGCCAGCGTGGCGAGTTACAACCAGCGCGACGAAAGAAAGACCGAAACCGACGCCAGGCAGGAACAGACAGACCGGAACAGACCGCGGACAGGAACAGACAGACCGGAACAGCCCACGGACAGACACAGACCGGCTCTTTTATCGAAACCACGAGAACCAGTGACGTCAGCAACTATATCACATCTTTTTCCTCCGCGTAGCTCAAAGAGTACGAAATTTATTTGACGATCCCGACTATTAAAAATGTTTAAACTTTGATAGTATCTGGACTTATCCACTAGAAGTCCAGCGGCAGTCTCTTGAGAAATTTAGAGTAATTAATTTTAATGTTTTAGCTGATTAAGACTCCGCGTAGTGATACATTCAAATTTGGGTAAAATCCCTAAGTGTTCTAGAACTTTTTACGCGCGTGCCCAACAATCTACGACAATCTGTTTTACAAAAACTTAATTTCCGGACAAATGCTTAAACTTTTGATGAAAACCCATATATGTCTGAAATCGTCTTAATTAGGGCTATCTGCTAATGTAAAATTTAAATTGATATCTCTTTTAATAAAAAAGCTTATTTTTTTCTCTCAATTAAAATCGCTAATTAGACTTTGCTGAATTATTTAATTTCATTGCCAAAATATCGGGGATAGTGCTGACTACAGCTGGTGATAAAAGTTCGGTTGTAGCTTTACTGGATTTAAAGATACTGCGAATCTTAGATTTCTACTTTTACGATCGCGTGCTTCACAACTTGAACAAACGGGAATATCTCTTAAACCAAACGTTTCCCGATATGATAATTACACTTTAAAATGATTATTATGACGAATTGCAACTGTGAGCAAGATTACAGGGAAATTACTTAAAGTTGAAAACTGTACTTCACAAAATTTCTAAGTCCCGCCTAAGCAAAACTAGAATTTGCCAAAATTCTAAGGTGCTTACAACGACTCACATTCTGCACTACTTAGATGAAAGTATGACTACAACATTTTAAGTTACACTACTGCTATCACCATGCCAGCAGCACTAAATGACCATTATGAAACTTGCCGAAAAAGTCAGCCCTGGTCTATTTATTGAATTGGGAATTTTTGTGACATCAGCAAAAACCTTCAAAATTTAATATCTCCAAATGTACTTACTAGTTTGCATCATCATTGCTGTATTGTCTTCCTAGTATCTTAATTCTATCTGTTTTAACTTAGTTTAGTCTTCAAAAAGGTTTCTATTAAATTGATTTTAAAGTCTCTTACGTAATCAGTTAAAGCACCATCCTTAACAATTATGACAATCTATTTCCAAAATATCATTTATCTTGCTGATGCTTTAAATTTTCTACAAAAACCAATATATATTTTTAACCCTCTTAATTTGCTCTAACCTCTGATATTAATGTCTTGCCTTTATCTCTTTTAGTTTAAATCTTTTTCTTTAATTAAAAACTCTAATTATACTTTGCCTGATTATTAGACTTTATGTTCAAAATACTCTCAAAGGTGCTGAATACAACTGATGATAAAGGATTGGCTGTAACTGTGTGTGTTCATTAGTTATTTCCAATTTCAGTCCCTCTGAACGCATGGCCTACAGACATCAACAAATCGAATTATCTTCTAAACTAAATTTTTCTGGGTGTAATAAATACACTTTAAAATACTTCTCCTGCTGAGTTCTAACACTGAAAATGAATGCAAGAAAAACTATTATGGTTGGATTTTATGTCTTCCACATAGGTAGCCTTAAAATTAAACCATAAAGTAAGTCACTACTGGGAATAATTTTCTATACTTGTTCTCTAGATTAAATCTATCCCTCAATTGTTTTGACAAGCTTATAGATACGTTATACTGTATATATGATTAAGGTTTATTCTGAAATATTGAAAGGTTTTTTTATGTTTTTTTGTTCACGTTTGTTTGTTGCATTTCTACTGCCTTCATCTGTGGCGAGTGATGGGTTTACTTAGCCCATTATTCCATATTTTCATTGATAACAGCATTTTCACTGTCATTATTATGAAAACAATTTTTATTGGATTAAAAATATATAATTTGATTTGAATAATTACAATTATCATGATTATAACAACGAACATTCATAAATATTTGTACCTTTACATTTGTTTGGTGGATATCATTTGGAGGAAGTTATCTCTGTTAAAGAGCATAAAAGTCTTTGAGTTTTCTCTTCTGTTTAATTTTTATTTAGGTAATGTCCACCTGCCAGGCTGGTAACATCCAGTCGCCTGGTAGATTGCATTTTCTTAAAGTAGATAAGGAAGGGATTGGGAAGTAAACCCATCATTTGCCATAGATGACAGTATCAAGGTAGCAATAAATCCAATAAAGATGAACATGTGTAAAACAGTATTTTGGTGACGAATGTTAGTCTTGTGAACAGATGAGATACAAGGTGAGGAGATCTGATGTGACTACTTATAGACCCTCTCCTTGAAGGGAGAACCAAGGGGACCAAGGAAATTGAGGAGCAGATGGGAGGGCACAAAAAATGTTGTACCAATAATTATGGGGAAATATTACTGCTGGAAGTAGGGAAACTCTGCAGAAGTGTTAACAGAATATAAGAAGAGTAATAGTAAAATTAAGAATTCCAAATTACATTTTAGCAAATAAATAGTCATTAGTTCTGGGTCTGTTCCTCTTATCTTTAATACCAGGCATTCCCCATGCTTCACCTCTGATAAAATCCAGTAGGATCAGCTCTTATTATTTGTTCACTTACACATAATTCCTCATAATTATCAATTCAGAATTTTTCACAGCCCTCCACTACCATCTCTTCACTACACTTTCACTTTTGTTATGGCCTTTTTTTTTTTTTCTTTTTCTTTCTTGTAGAACACAATTATAAATGTATGTATATTCAAATGTTAAGTTACTTAATGGATTTTCTTTTGCTAATTACGTTTGAACAATTGTCAGCGAAAATGCTGCACCTCAGATATCAGATGCATAAGATGGAAGTTATGATCTTTAACAAAGGTTAATCTATATTTGTAACCTTACTAAATTCTTTATCATTTTCTGTTCATATTGTGTACTTCCTTCCAGGTTCAGAAGGAATACATACCCATGCATTGTATTTGTTGAATCTGATTAAAAAGGCAAGGCAACTTATTAAACAGAAAGGTGCTACTGAAGAAGACAAACTTCAGTTTTTAGGTGGAGATAAAGAAGACAGTTTCAACAAATGTAATGTGAGTATTAAGCTGTAAAGTTAATTTCAATATACTGGCCAACAAACAATCTGGTGAGTCTGATGTGAGGTATCTTGACGTGTACTCAGAGATTCCCTGTTCAAATTCTGGTCTTAACTGGAATTATTACAGACCTATACTAAGGTGAAGCACAGTTTGCTTTATGGATGTAAAGTCTGATAAGAATGCCCCTTAGTTCAGATTTTATTTTAAACATTAGATCCAGTCATGACAGTGATGAAATTTTGGCATCTGCAAATATTTAGGACTACATATTTTTCTTCGCCTACTTTTATTGCTATTCCTTCTTATTAGAACTATAAATGATGCATATTAAAATAAATATGTTTGTCTGAGAAGTTTGTCCACAAAGTTCTTGTGTTCAGATGGTGGTACTATTTGTAAGCTGGAAACAATGAAATTTCACAAAAATTTTGGGATCATCACTTTTTACATACACATATAAATTTTTCTTTAAAGCATAAAAAAATAGGCATTGGCATCTATGATTGAGTCCAAGAAATTTTCATACCACATTGATGTAAAACATACATTTATTGTTTCGGTATTAGTCAAATTGTCAAAATATTGCATGTCTTTTATGAGAAACCATTATTTTTTCTCACATTATATATTGTGAAATCCACCAAGGTCTTTGTTAGCTACCTTGCAGTTAAATGGAGTATAGTTATAGTAGAAACGAAGAATTAAAATAAGAATGACTTTACAACTACAAGGATAGTAATGTACGAGGCGCATCTAGAAAGTAAGTTCCGTTTGGTAATAAAATGAAATTGTACACATATACAGAAGAAATTTTTATTGCACAAAATTCTACAACTCTTAAACTACTTTTCCACATAACTGCCGAAATTTTTCAGGCATTTGTCATAGCGTGGAACCAGGTTTTGTATACCTTCTTCATAGAAATCTGCCGCCTGTGTCTTCAACCAGTTGGAAACAGTTTCTTTCAGCTCATCGTCATTGGTGAAGTGATGACCGCCAAGGAAAGACTTGAGATGTAAGAACAAATGAAAGTCACTAGGAGCGAGGTCAGGGCTGTACGGAGGATGGTGAAACACGTCCCAGCCAAATCCCTGTACGAGGTTTTTCGTCACGTTTGCAGTGTGTGGTCGTGCGTTGTCATGAAGCAAAACAACACCTTTTGACAGCAGTCCCCGGTGCTTATTCTGAATTGCACGGCGCAATTTCCGAAGTGTCTCGCAATAAGCATCTGCTTTGATTGTTTGACCACGCGGTAAGAAGTCAATGAGTAGGATGCCTTTCCAGTCCCAGAACACTGTGCACATCATTTTCCGAGGTGTCACCTTTGGTGGGGATGAAGTGTGCCTCCATTCCATTGATTGCCGCTCACTCTCAGGAGTGTCGTAAGAAACCCACGTTTCATCTCCTGTGACTATCCGTCTCAGAAATTCTTCGCCGCTTTCAGCATAATGGGTCAAAAACTCAAGTGCACTACCCATCCGTTGTGTTTTGTATTGCTCAGTGAAAATCTTTGGTATCCAACGTGAGCAAAGTTTATGGAATTTCAGTTGTTTGGTAACAATTTCATGCATCAGTGATCGTGAAATTTGGGGGAAATCCATAGCGAGAGCACTAATTGTAAACCTGCGGTTTTCCTGGATCTTGTCATCAATCGCGTGAACCAGTTCTTCTGTAACCAAAGGTGGACGCCCACTTCGTTCTTCATCGTACACATCACTACGCCCGCCATTGAACTGTCGGACCCATCTTCTCACCATCGAATCACTCATCGCATTTGGTCCGTAAACATCGCAAATTTGCCGATAAATTTCACTTGGTTTCATTTTCCTTGCATTCAGAAACCAAATCACAGACCTGATTTCACAGGCGGCGGGATTTTCAATCAACGCCGACATTTCAAACAAGCACAACAAAGCGTACGTAACTGACAGCGATCTCCAAATGGCGCACGTTCTTCCCCTTGATACACATCATCTACAGCGCATGTGCGGAACTGCAATCGCAGCGCTGTAGCGGAGATAAATTGAAACGGAACTTACTTTCTGGACGCGCCTCGTATTTTCTCAAGACAGTTTCCTTTACAACATTTTAGTTTGTTTTTGCTACAGTTTGAAAAGTCCTAAACTTAGGTAAATTAATTACAGTACAGTTAATTAATGATAGGAAGTGGATGCAGAGGACTGTAGAGGATGTGGGCAAATGGGAGGATACTGCAAGTAAAAAGAAGAAACAAAATCTCCAGTCTAGGAGAGTTGGAAATGAAAAAGAGGCAGTCCTTCATATTCTACTGGGGATCCTTGTAGGTCTTTGTTCATATTATTTAGTGAGAGGGATGTGATCTGGAAAAGGATATTATTGAGGTAACAGTGGGAGGACAACCATCATCTGCAACATGTGCAATACAGTTGTTAGGCCAGATTGAAGAAAATAGTATATAAATTAATGAAATGCTTACAAAAAATTGATATGCAACCACATTAGACATATCTGTAAGGAATGTAAGTGGTTTTCAAATTGGCAACATGGATTTAGGCAATGATATTCATTGTAAACTTCATGGGTGTTCAGCTAGATAGCGTAATAAAAACAAAACGTTTTAACCGCTGGCTTTGCTGTCTTCATCAGGTGAGGAAGGCTTCAGGTGTTGTAAGCTAGAAGTCACCGCCTATACTGGTTTATCAGAAGTCCATTAGTTACAAAAGCAGCTCACCGAAGATTGAACCCCGTCTGCTGGTGGTTGCTGGGCCACCCAATCAGAGCGTGGCAGAACTGGAAGGCAACTGCATACAGAGCCATATCAGGTAGTCGTGCACTGACACTTGTAGAACCAACCAATCCATGCACAGCAGGAATCTGGCAAAAGGTAGACCCCATCTGCTAACAGTTGCAGGGCCAACCAATCAGCACGTGGCAGAATTGCAAGGTCTAATCTGCCATCTGCATGTCACAATGTGTATGTTAACAACATCATTAGCGACAGTGGACTCTACCTGAGTGAAGCATGGATGACAATCATTAGAGATCTCCAAAAAGAGATAGGTAAATCATCACAACATGGAATAATAAATGCAAACCATGCTGTGGATTTAGGCAGTCAATGCTTATGACCATTCAGAACGGGCCGACCATCGTCGTGGACTGCCAGCATATCTCTGGCCTCTCGAGTTGCTTCTGCTGTGCATGGACTTTGCAAGTATCAGTAGACCGTTCCTAGCTACCATGCGTAGTCCGTAACATCGACACACCCAGTTGGCATATCACGCCTTCCAATTTGTAGTGTACCCATGTATAGGATTGTTGCCACCAGTTTTTATTGTTCTCAGTTTATTAAAATTTTGCATGTCATTCTCTTTTTAGAATATTGCCTGATCGTCATGGAATAGGTACTTCCAAAATTAAATGAGCAATCCACATTAAAATAGAATTATTCTCATGGGAATTATAATCATCAAATGATAACATTACTTTAGAGGCAATGCAACACAAATTAAAGGTATGACATTGCAGACCATTTACAGAAAACAAAATTGCAGCTAGCTTGATTGACAGTCATAGGGCATGAGTTCTGTCTCTGTGACGAGAGTCACGGATATCATTTACGGGTTCCTAAATGCACCACATTCAGAGTTAGTTTGTCCTTGCAGATAAAAGATTCTCTATATTTACCATATGGTCACAGTCATTGCAGGGAAGCATAGCCTCGTCCTTGGAGCTTCTTGTGTAGTATCCATATCACACTCACAATTGTGTACTCGACGCACTGTGTCAAACAAATTGGATCAACACTTTATGTGTGACTGACTCTGTGATCCAGCCCCACTCGTTCCATGTGCAGTTTTTCTACCTCAAAAGTTCCACTTGCTCTTCTCAAACCAGATCCACCAATACCAGTGGAAGAGGGTGGGTTTGTCCAGGTTTATGGATGAAAATATAAAGAAATCACTCGTTTTAATTCAAATCAAATATACCATGTGTTTCATTCACTCTTACAACACACATTTGCGCAAAGCATATCACTGTGTCCTTCACGCACCCCTATCACAGGGGGACTGTTCCCCCACCAAAGGAATGTGCGGTTTTGTTATCTCTTTCCCCATCTGCAAACACCTGCACTGCACTACAAAGAGTGCTGCGATGGTTGAACTGCAAAAGGTCTCTGCTGCTCACACCGGCCAACAAAACAAGCACTGTTCGACACAAGTTTGCTATAGTCTTGCTAGTAAAATATAAAGCTTCTGCGAGTGGACCGCTTGAAGTTCTGCCATGCGCTGATTGGGCGGCCCAGCTAGCACCAGCAGATGTGGTCTACCTTTCATCAGGTTTCTGCTGTGCATGGATTGGTCGGTTCTACATGCGTCAGTACACGATTACATGGTACAGCTCCATATGCAGTTGTCTTCCAGTTCTGCCATGCCCTAATTGGGCAGTCCAGCAACCACCAGCAGGCAGGATTCAATCTTCGCTGAGTTGCTTTTTATAAGTAATGGACTTCTACTGAGCCATTCTAGGCAGTGACTTCTAGCTTACAACACCTGAAGCTTTCCACCCCTGACGAAGACAGCAGAGCCAGCTGCCAAAAGGTTGTGTTTTTATGACACTGTCCGGATGACCACCTAAGAAGTGTAAGACTGTAAACTGATACCGGGGTTATGGTATCGGCTTACTACCTTAACTAGCAGTTCACTTGAATTAAAAGCTCTGTGGAATTTTGACGAAATAATTTTAACTTGACCATGTGCCTGCCTGGATACTCAACTAAAATGCTTAATGGTCGCCACCAAATTTGTTCAAACCACAAACTTAGAAAAGGTTAAAACAGTTTACCATGAAATCACAAAAATGGTCACTTGGACAAAATTTTAGAGTTTATTTAAAAAGTCACATTTTCAAAGTTAGCATTATACAGTTGAGTAGGCAATCGAACAAACAATACCAGAAAATTGTAGGTTGTGGAGAGAACAAGATACTGACCGAATAAAAACCCCTTTAGAAAAATTAAAAGTTCTTAGTAGACATTACATTCGCATTCTGTTGCAACGACACCCAACATGGCCGACAATCAGTGTAGGTTGCTAACCGCTTCCTTCCCGCTCTGAAACAAACTTGCGCAGATTAACTTCACATAACGCTCTCGAGGTAAAGAAAAGACGAAACGGAAAGAAAGACCAAGTGAGCTAGCTGCACGATCTTGTATAGGAACCACCCAAACCAGTGACATAAGCAACTGTACCACACCTTTGTGTCTCCGCGTAATAAAAAGTGTGTATATTTTACTAAACGCTTTAGATTATAAAAAATGTTCAAACTTTGACAGTGTGTAGACTTATCTATTAGAAGTCCAAAGGATGTTTGGTGGGAAATTTCGAATGACTAATTTTAAATTTTTGTTTAATTTCCGCGTAGTGATACAAATCTCTGAAGTAAGGGGATTAACCCAACCATTTGAATTTATTCAGTTTTCTCCGAAATCCAGGGAACTGCAAGTTATCTGAATAAAATTATTGTCAAAATATTCTACAAAAATTTACGAGTTCAATGGTGTAAATTATGTAAAAATCGCTTGTGAGACGGCGAAATTACAGCTCAAACAAGATTTATTAAATTAACGGTTTAGAAATCGTATGGTTTTTTATTAATAACTTTTTAGGTATTGTTTATATCAAAAAGGAAAAATTATCAGGATTTTCTTTGAATTTAGTTACGTGTTTTAAAAGTTATGTTATCTCTGAAAGTGTTTGGGTTTGCTCACAATTAATTCCTAAGTAAAGCCACATGTGTCGAATGACGAATTAATTTTAAAACTTCTGTAAAATCTGTTTTACTGCATGAAATGTTCTGAAATTTAAATATGTGAAACTAGATTTTTAGTTCTTTCAGGAAAACTACTTTTTAGTTCGGAAAATTACTAGGAATCTGTTATAAAAATTGTTAAAAGTGAAGTGCATTTATCAAATTGTTTAAAAATTTATTTAAGTTATTTACTTGGTCAGAAACTACGGAATTTTAGTAAATTTAATTTTCTTTTGAATTATTATTAGTTAAAAATTACTTTATTTCACTTGAAAGTATTCAGAAATAGAGAAATGGTCATGTAACGAAAATCTGTTGTTTGGTAGTAAAACAAAAATGGATTATCCCACTTCAGGTTAGTATAAGATTTTCTTACTCTTATAAAAAGTTAGTTTAGTGCTTTTATTAAATGTTTTCTGCCTTTACTGCTTTTGAAATGGTTTAGAAATGGTGACATGCTCATATAGCAGAAATATATTGTTTACAAGTTGAATTATTATGAATTATCCTATTTCAGATTAAAATAAAATTTCCTTATTCTCATAGAAAGTTTATTCCTTGGTTTTATTGAATGTTGGAGGTCTTTACTTCTTTTAAAATGGTTTATTTAGTAAATTAGGTTGGGGTATCAGCTTCTACATAAAACGTTCCTCCCATAACCTGTATAAGCCACTGAAACTATCTGTTTACTTTAGATTTACTTCCTCCCTTACACTTGAAGCTAAGGAACTTGAATTTGCTAAAATTCTAAGATGCCTACAGATGCTTACATTGAATCAGTATGCAGGGAAAGTTTCCTCACGCAATAACATCATGTAAATCTAAATTAATGGGCTAAATGCAAGATATTTTGGATGAAATGTGAAATGGAGGTCAAATTGATAGTGTAGCACTACATCTTTCAAACGCTTTTGACAGAGTGATCCATAAAATGGTGCTAAATGAAGTAAAAAACTATTGGAGTTGATGAAAAGCTTATTTGCTGGGTAGCCGAATTCTTAAAATGTAGAAAGCAAATAGTCGTGGAAGGAAATAAATTATCAAAAGAACTGGAAGTGCATAAGGGAGTCCCACAGGGTAGCGTATTGTGACCATTGCAATTCTTATTTTTAATGAATGATTGTGTTGATGGTTTAGTATCAGAAGTTAGATTGTTTGCAGATGACGTAATGTTATGTAATAAGATCAAAACAACAGAAGACTGTGAACAGCTGCAGGGTGATTTACACAGTATACCTAGGTGGGTTGGTTAAGATAATTGCAAAGAAGTGTCAGCTTGTATGTAAACGTAAGTTTTCCCGGCGAATTTGATGCTTGAAAATCTCTCGGGCATGCAGCCGGGTCAGTGGATCGTAGATGAACGATTTTTTGACGGCAAAACTTGCCATCATCATCAGGTTCCGTACTCTGGTTGGCGTGAGGAGCGCAGTCCAGGACGTGACTGCTGGTCCGATCCGGCTGCGTCGGTATTTATACCCTCCGACCCATCCCCTGCACTCCCGCCGTGGCACCCCGATAGGGGTGGTGGGTGTGGCGCGCTCCATTGTGTCGAGCAGTGACCATCAGTCTGTATGCCACCTCTGTCGTGCACTGTGTCTTGGCTCCGGTGTTTGCGGAGCCACTTCAATACTGGGTTCCAAGCTTGTCTTAGTTGGAACCCGTTATCTTTGTTTATGAGGTTACTCCATAGCTGCATCTCAATACCGTGCGAATGCTGAAAAGCATACGTTGGGCAGACCAGTCACTTGATCGAAGAATGGTGCAGAGAACATAAATGCCACACCGAGCTACAACTACCATCAAAATCCGCAATTGTCAAACATTGTCTAGAGACATGGCATACTATTAAATATGAGGACACTGAAGTTCTGAGAAACACATCTCACTTCAGGGACTGTATATACAAGGAAGCCAATGAGATCTGGCTATGGAGTAACCTCATGAACAAAGATAACGGTTTCCAACTAAGCCAAGCTTGGAACCCAGTACTGAAGTGACTCCGCAAACATTGGAACCAAGGCACAGTGCACGACGGAAGTGGCAAACAGACTGATGGTCACTGCTCGACACTCTGGAGCGCGCCACCCCAACACCTATATCGGAGTGCTGCGGCGGGATTGAAGGGGATGGGTGGGAGGGTATAAATACCGATGCGGCTGGACCGGACCAGCAGTCTGTAAGCACCTTAGAATTTTGACAATTTCTAGTTTTGCTTAGGCGGGACTTAGAAATTTCGAGAAGTGTAGTTTTTAACTTTGAGTAATTTCCCTGTAATCTTTCCTATAGTGACAATCCACCATAAAAATCATTTTTAAAGTGTATTTATCATATCGGGAAATGTTTAGTTTAAGAGATATTCCCGTTTGTTCAAGTTTTGAAACACGCGATCGGAAAAGTAGAAATTCTAAGATTTGTAATATCTTTAAATCGCGTAAAGCTACAACCGAACTTTTATCACCAATATTTTGGTAATAAAATTAAGTAATTTGGTAAAGATTAATTAGTGATTTTAATTAAGAGAAAAAAATAAGCTTTTTTATTAAAAGAGATATTAATTTAAAAGTTACATCCGTAGCTAGCCCTAATTCAGATGATTTCGTACATATATTGGTTTTCGTAAAAAGTTTTAGCATTTGTCCGGTAATTAAGTTTTTGAAAATTAGATTGTCGCGGATTGTTGTTGACGCGCGTAAAATTCCAGAACACTAAGGGATTTTCCCCAAATTAGAATGTGTCACTTTGCGGAGTTTTAAACAGCTAAAACTTTAAAACTAGTTACTCTAAATTTCTCACGGGACTGCCGTTGGACTTCTAGTATGTAAGTCCAGATACTGTCAAAGTTTGAACATTTTTAATAGTCTGGATTGTCAAATAAATTACACACACTTTTAGCTACGCGGAAGCAAAAAGATGTGATACAGTTGCTGACGTCACTGGTTCTAGTGGTTTCTATAAAAGGACCCCGCCGCCATTATGGTTCGTCTGTTCCTGTCTGTCGTCTGTTCCTGTCTATCGTCTGTTCCTGTCTGTCTTTCGTCTCGCTTAGTCTTTCTTGCGACGCACACAGGGGTATTTGATACAAAAAGCCGATCAAAAGTCAAACTTTTTTTTACCAAATTCCAAGAACCCGTATATACCTGACTCGAGGCAAATGTCTATAGAATAACAATCAGCTATATTTTTTAGATAAGCTTCATTCCCCACCCTGTGAACAGTCATGTTCTGAGCACATTCCAAGACCCACGTAGTGTTACCAAGCAAATACAAGAAAATTATAAGTTGTACTAATTTAATTTGTGAGTGATGTTAAGTGAGTAGTGGTGATTTTAATCATGTATATTGTTCAGCCAGGTATCTAGAACTGAAATAATAGTAACATACATCCAAAAGTATAGAACAACTTTATTTCTGTACATTTTTGTAAGCTGACTCATTTTGTACGGATTTTTTTATTAGGGAAAGTATTAAAGAGTGATTTTGTTATATTTCCGGGCCTTTCCCGAGTCTGATTTCTTGTATGGTATTAGTTTAGTGTGCTATCTTGGTGTTTCATTGAAAATTAGGTGCCAAAAAGTGCCAAACGTCTATTTAATCGAAAAAATTCTAGATTATTTACAATGAAACAAACCTACTTTTCTTCCGCCACATTAATTCATCTAAGATTTTCTTTGTTATGGGCTCTTCTGGTATCATGCTCATGACCCTAAAAGTTATTTATGATATGATTAAATATGAAAAAGGAAATGATTTCGTGCAAAAATTGTAATTAGTCGAGGAAAATATTTTAAATCAACCGACATTCACGGTCGAACAAACGCAACAGTTCGAACAAAAGTTTTCAATGCTTAAATTTGAAATTAAAAGAATATATATATATATATAAAATACTCCCCACTGCCACGAAAAAAAATTTAAGATGTACTGTACACTGAACTGTACTCGTTGCATCCAATTTCACCTATACAAGAAGTATTTATTGAGGGCCCACTTATAATAGAGTATGCACTTTTGCCGATAGGCAATCTGTCAGAAGCAGAAGCTAGAAACAAATATTTTCGACGATTTAGGGAGACACTCCAGAAAACTTAGTTGGGTTTAGTGCAACACAGATGTAATTAAGGCTTTCATTAACTTAGGATCCGTATTTGAGCTTCATCAGGCACAAAACCCACGAAACATCTAAATCATTCAATCTAGAAACTATTAAAATATTACTTTAATGGGACCCGAGTACTCAAGAAGAGAACGAGCCATAAGCTGAAGGTTCTGACGACGAAGGATGGGATGGTTCGTCAGAATGATATTTTAGTGTACAGTACATTTATGATTATTGTTTAGGTATTCTGTAAATATTCGCTTAATATGTTATAAAGTGTATGAACACAATACGTGGTCTTTATTATTACTCCTACTTCACAGTTATAAGTTCTAACACACAAAAGAAGCGAAACAAAAATCCAAATTATGTAGAAATAATTTTGATCGACTTTTTGTGTCAAATACCCCTGTGTGCGACGGTTGGTTGTAACTCGCCACGCTGGCTAGTTCGACCATGTTGGATGTTGTTGTGTTATATAGCTATTTTAATTTTTAAAATGAACTTTTAAACTTTCATAAGGGGTTCGGTCGGTTCAAATATCTCTCCATAACCTGCAAACTTTTGGTAAAGTGTGTTCGATTTGCCAACTCAACTGTTAAGTGCATATTTGAAATTTTGAACATGTGATTTTCTTAAAATAAAACTTGGAATTTTCGGAAAGTGAACTTTTATCATTTCGTAGTTATCTTTCAACCTTTTCCTTATTTGTGGTTTAGCAAATATTGTGGCGACCTCAAGCATTTAGGTTGAGTTATCCAGCTACATGGTCAAACCAAAATTATTTCATAAATTTTCTACAGAACTTTGAATCAACCACAAACTGTTAGTTGAGGCACTAAGGCTATACTATATATTGGCCACAGCATCTTCACAGATGATAGTTGTAGTGACTCAGCTGTCGCTAGGGTTGAGTGCATCACATCTTCTTTTGTGGCTGAATAGTCCGATGGCGGCGTGACAAATTTTGCCACATCTATCGCACACGAAAGAGGGATCCGGTGGGTGTATTTCCCTATTACGAAGCTTTTTCAGCTTTATTTTATCCAACCATGCTCTGTCATATTTGGACATGCCGGTGGTAATATGATGACGCCATAAGGATCTCGTGTTGGCGCAAGCTTCCCAGTCAGAAGGGCGCATGCCGAAGCTCTCCAAATCACGTTTGCAGGTGTCCTTAAACCTTAATATCGGGCGCCCTACAGGTCTCTTGGTATTAGCAATCTGACTGAGCATGACTTTCCGTGGTAGTCTCTCAGGGTCCATTCTATGGACGTGGCCAAGCCAGCGGAGTCGTCTTTGTTTTAGGGTGGCAGTAATACTGTGACACTTTGTGGCAGACAGAACACTCTCATTGCTCATTTTGTCCTGCCACGTGACTCCAAGTATTGTCCGCAGGCAGCGCATATGGAAAGCGTTCAGCTGTCTCTCTTGCCAGGCGTAAGTGGACCACGTCTCAGCTGCGTACAGTAAGATGCTCAGGACACACGTCTGGTATACTAGAATTTTGGTGGAGAGAGTTAGCTTGGAGTTTCTCCATACACGTGTGGACAGCTTGCCAAAGGTCGTCGCGGCTTTGCCAATTCGTGCGTCAATCTCCTTTTGAATGGACTGGTTGGATGTAGTGATGGAGCCGAGATAGTGGAAGTGTTCTACTACTTGAAGAGGGATGCCTTCCAATGTTATTTTCGGGAGACGGTCTGTGCCCTGAACCATGACAACCGTCTTCTTGATATTGACACTCATCGAGAACAGATGACATGCATGATCAAATCTGGTGAGAACCTCCTGAAGCTCATCTTCGGTATTAGCGACAAAAGCCGCATCGTCAGCATATAGAAGTTCACGAACAATTAGTTCAATAAGCTTTTTTGAAGATTTCAATAGACTTATATTAAAAAGTCTACCGTCACTCCTTGTATGCAGATGTACTCCAACGTGACAGTTTTTAAAAGCTACTAAGAGTAAAACAGAAAAGAAAATTCCAAAGAGTGTGGGCGCTAAGACACAGCCCTGTCGTACACCGCGGTTTACTTTAAAGGATGCGGAAGCTTCGCCATCAAATATCACAGAGCCTCTCATGTTATCGTGGAAGGACCTTTATTAAAGACAACAGCTGTAGGTGGGCAGCCGATTTTGTGCAGGATGTCGTAAAGGCCGTTACGGCTAACAGTATCAAAGGCTTTATTTAGATCTACAAAAGCCAAGTATAAAGGCACACGATGTTCACGGCATTTTTCTTGAAGTTGGCGGACAGTGAAGATCATGTCACTCGTGGAGCGGCCGGCGCGAAATCCGCACTGAGATTCGGGGTAGACACGTGAGGCGAGGGTTTCCAGTCTTCCCAAAACGACTCGAGCGATAGCTTTTCCAGCAATGCTGAGGAGGGATATACCTCTATAATTGTTGCAATCGCCTCTATCACCTTTGCCCTTATAAAGGGTAAAAATATCTGCATCACGCATGTCCTGTGGTATTGTACCCTCATACCAGCACCGCTTTAGGAGTTCATATATGACCGGAAAAACACAATCAAGTTTAATTATTTCAGCCGGTAGGTTGTCACGACCTGTACTTTTTCCCAGTTTGAGTCTCGTCAGTGAAAAATGAAGTTCGTCCTGTGAAGGTAAATCATCGAGTTCTAATGCAGTAGGATAAGTTGGTAAACTATCCAGTGCTTCAGGCTTTATGCTGACTGCCCTGGAGTAAAGGTTGGTGTAGTGTTCTGACCATCTTTCCAACTGCTTCTGCTTGTCAACAATAGGTTCCCCATTTAAGTCTTTTAGGGCGGCACGTTTCCTGGTTGTGGGCCCGATTGCACTCTTGATGCCTTGATACATGCCTCGGTAGTCCCCGCTATCATGGTACTGCTGTATGGACTTGCAGAGGTTTGTCCAATACTCATTCACGCAACGGCGAGTGATACGTTGTAGATCTGCTTTAGCTTTTTTGTATTCCGACTTGGCACTGATCACTGGGGCTGTTTATAAGGGTTATATGAACTGCTCTTTTGTGCTCAATGTATGGACGTAATTTGTCCTCGTAATCAGCAAACCAGTCATTCTGCGACGCATCTTTTGTTCCAAAGGTTCTAAAAGCAGTTTGTAAAAGTTTTTCTTTCGCTAAAAGCCACATGTCTTCGACGCTACCTGTGTCCCTCAGTAAAGCATGACTGAGATTCTCTTTTACTTCAGATGAGAATTGTTTGTGTAAAGCATCGTCATGATTGACTGGGATATTAAACATAATTTTGCGGCGGTTGCTTTTCGCTGAATGGATCTTCTTTGGAATCATACGTGTTTTGGCCATTACCAGAGAGTGGTCAGTGTCGCAGTCTGCACTGTGATAGGTTCTGGCATTGAGAACGTCACGCAAATCTCGCCTGCGAGTGATGATAAAATCAAGCTGATGCCAGTGACCTGATCTTGGATGTTTCCATCACACTTTGTGAGCAGGCTTATTCTGAAAATAGGTGTTACATACGCAGAGGGAGTGTGATGTGCATAGTTCCAATAGACGCTGCCCATTTTCATTTATGTTTCCTATTCCATGGCGGCCAATACAATCCGGCCAATTATCAGAACTGCTGCCAATTCTTGCATTGAAATCACCAAGAATAAAAAGTTTGTCAGAGACACGTACTTTTGCTAGACAATGCACGTAAGCTTTCATAGAAAGAATCTTTAACTTCTGGAGAGGCCTTTAATGTAGGTGCATAAGCTGATATTAGGGTTATGGGACCCGAAGCAGTTGTTATTCTCAAGGACATAATTCTCTCTGAAACACAGATGGGTGCCTCAATGCAGTTGGACAAGCTGTTGCGAACTGCGAAGCCCACCCCGTGCTCTCGCTTTGCGCCATTGTCTCTACCCTTCCAGAAGAAGGTGTAATTTTGTTCACGAACGGAGCCCTCATCCGAAAGCCGAGTCTCTTGCAAGGCAGCGATATCTACTCGCAAACGCAGCAGTTCCCTGTCGATGATAGATGTTTTCCTCAGTTCAGGGATGCCATCAGTTGGGGTGTCAGATCCCGGTAACATGGTTCTCACATTCCACGAGGCGAATCTCGTTGTCGTTATCAGATTTTTACACGGTTTATAACTGTTTTTCTTTTTGCCAGGTGATTGCTTCTCTCATCGTTGTTACAAGCACTGTGATATGCTTGCTGCTCCACACACCTATAGAAGCACAAGATGAGGGGCGGATCAGTACCTAATTGGCTGGGGGCTGCCCAGCTTGAGGCGGGCGGTAACTGATCAATTAGCCACAATGGACTATCCCACCGACGGAAATCACCCCTGGCGCTCGTGCGCACGCCCATCAGCACAGAGCTTATAACCGGTGACTGTGACTCCCCGTGTTGTTTCCGCACCTTGACAGGTACGTGTGAAGTGTCCTCTCCACGTCACTACATCGCCTGGGACGGAGTTAGAAGCCATGAACTTGCCCAGCATTCGTGACTTCCTCTCGACCTCGACAGCTAGCTCTGCAGGGGCAACGGGTCGCCACGTGCAGAGCCATCTCGGTTGCAGGAGTTGCCGACTTGTTCGGGTAGAACCCTAATGTCGCCTACGGTACTCCGGATCCGTTGCCTCATCCGCCAGCAGCGCCGTACCGAAGATCTTCTTCTCCGCCGTTGTTGCCGTTGAGGACTTCACCCGTAACCCTGGGCAAGGGGACTGCGATATACCCCGCAGAACTGGGTCCCTGCCGGACTTAGCCGCTCCACACTCCGGCCTACTGAAGTGCAGAGCGCCCACCCCCGCGACTAGGACGCGCCGGACAGGATTTACTCCGGTGGCAGACAGAGAAGGAGGCTCTGACCACCCCAGGAGCCGGGTTAATGGCCTCGTATTGAGCCGAGACCACAGCCCCGGTATCAGCCTTGGGTCTTACAAGTCGTGTCCTGGACTGCGCTTCTCATGCCGACCAGCGGATGCAACCTGAAGATGATGGCAAGTTATGCCTTCGAAAATTCGTTCGTCCATGAACAACTGACCTGGCCGCATGCCCGAGAGATTTTAAAGTGTCAGCTTAGTAGATACACAAATAAAAAACTAAAGATTGTTTATGGTTATAAGGTGGGGAAAGAATTGCTTGTTGAAGACTTGAAATGTAAAAACTTTGGCATTACATTTTTTAACAAACTCACTTGGGCAGGATATATTGGCCAATTAGCAGTTAAAGGTTTCAAAATACTTCACTTGTTAGAGAGGGTGATGAGGGGATGTACTAGAGAAGTAAGAGAACTGGGTTGCAAACCATTGGTCAGACTGTTGCTTGAATATGGTGGTGTAGTGGACCCACAGTTTTGTTATCAAATACAGGAGTCGGAGCATCTGCGAAGAAGGGCTGCTACGTTTGTCTCTGGAAATTACTGCAGAACACAATCAGTAAGTGATATGTTAAAAGAGCTGGAATGGGATTCATTGGATCATAGAAGGAATATGAAGAAACTGATGGGAGTGTACATAGAGTTTAGTGGGCACAAGGCGTGGAAAGTTATTGGTAGGAGAATTAAGAGAGATGTGTAATAGAAAAAAGCTGGCACTCAGTTTCAGGCATAAGGATGTGGGATGATTTTCTTTGGTGGGGTAGGTTGTGAGGGATTACAATAAATTACCAAGAAATATGATGAATAAAAACATGGGAAGAGTTTAAAGTTCAAATTAGTAGAGGGAAAAAGTATGTGGGAAAAGGAAATGGGGAAAAAATGGGTGTGTAGGGTAATTGGCACCAGAGCGTGTGCTCCATCACAATTAAATTAAAATAGATTAATCAAAAGCTGGTTTACAGTGCATGCATTGAATGGTGAATGGTAACAGTCATGTGTGGTGTAAGCTATCTATTAAATTTTGTAACTATGTAACAAAATTTTATTCATAGAACCACGAGTTAGGTTGGATAGAATATTAGTGCATTTCATTTCTAAAAATAGTTTCTATGATAATTCAAGATAGGAATCAGGTTTTTATAGCTTTCAAGATAGTGTTTTCTGTTACATTAGTTTTCAGCATTCGCCTGGAGTGGAAGTTCATATTTAAAGTATTTAGTTTTGGCTAAAGCATTAATGTTACAAAATTTTGTATGATAACTAAAGTTAACGTTTACTTAAAGATCTAGCTATTTGAAATTTTTTAGAGTGATTGAATTATTTTTATAGTCAAGGTCAAATTTCATGACGTGCGATTGGATATCTGATCGGCCTCCCAGAATCTTTCCATGTGAATGAGGAAAGAATCCGTTCCCACGGTTCGTGAGAGAGCAGTAGCCAGGAATCTTTGAGCAGCAGAGAGCGCGAAGTGATATAGACGAGTACGTTCAGTTAGTCGGCCTCAGTCTGTCAGGAACCACGAACTCGATAACATGTAGCTCAGACATGCAGAAGCAGTCGGAGCAACACCACGTTAGGCTCAGTTGGCTAGGAACAGTGCGAGCGACAAGATGTAGTCTTGAGTAATAGCAACCAGTTAGTATTTGAAAACTGTAGGCTCGCTAACATGCAGCTTAGATCGTTCAGTTTTATTATAATGTCGCGTTAAGATAGTATTTTTCCAAATGAGGCCTCGGGATTGTTTAAATTCGGTATTAAACAAACAGTGGAACAATGGGAGCATGTGATTCATTTTTATTTAATTTCTACAACTAAAAGTTTGAATTGTGAACTATTGGGTTGTGGTCTGGCTTGAATGGTTAATTGAACTTGCAAAAACATTTCTTTGGTAAAATTGTCTGATTGCCTGTGCAGTTTTTTGGCTTTGTAAAATTTTGAAGAATATAGTTATCTAACGAGAATGGACTAGTGAACATCATTTGAACTTATAACTTTCCGTAGCTTTTGGTTAAATAAGCTATGTGGCGGCCAGGTCATTATATCTAAGTCAGAACTGTAACATCCTAGGCTATGCACGGTCAGAGCTAAGATCCAAGCTTTATGCAGAACCCCACTGAGAGCTGGGTTCTTACAGTGGGAAGGAGAAGTGCTTATCATCATCATTATCATTGGGGACCATCTCCAGTGTGGTTTACGAGCCTTGGCTCTTATAGACTATCATTTTCCACTGTCTCCTATCCAGAAAAGTTTCTCTTTCCATGATGTATTCCCAATTCCAGCCTCTTCTCTCTACATCCTCCTTCAGTTGGTCTGTCCATCTTCTTCTTGGTCTTCTCACTGGTCTTTTGCGCACTATCCTCTTTTCCAAATAAGTTTTTGGTAGTCTTGTACTAGTCATTCTCTTGACATGCCCAAACCACCAAAGTCTTAATGACCTAAGTCCTTCTTCCATGGATTCCCTTAGCTCTAGCTTTGATCTAATCTCATCATTCTTTATGTGGTCAAGTCTAGTTTTCAGGAGGGCTGTTCTAAGAAACTTCAATTCACATGCTTGGATCTTGCGAAGGTCCCTTGATGTTAGTGTGCATGTTTCCAAAGCTTATGTGAGAATAGGAATTAGATATGATTATTACAAGACAATTTTTGTTCTTCTGGGAACCTTCATGTCCCATTGTAAGCCCCACATGGTTCTGTAGAAGTTGGCCCCTTTGGTTACTCTATTCATTGTTTTTAACTCACTTCTACCGTTACTAGCAATTATGCTCCCCAGGTAGCTGAATTGGTCAACAACTTCAACTTGGTGGTCTTGTAATTTTATATGACAGTCTGTATTCTTTCGGCTTATTTTAGTGCTAGAGTTTTTTTTTTTTTTGATTCAGTTTCATTCCATATCCTTCACACTTATTATTCCACATTTTCAGTTTGATTTGTATTCTTTCTTCGGTTTCATTCCATACTGCCACATCATCCGCAAACACCAATGCCTCTTATATCAATGTAATTGGCAGTTTATGACCGATTGTCAAATTACCATGTTTGGTTGTAGGATATGGTGTGTTCTTTTCCAGCTAATTCAATTCTTTTAAGCATTTAAGATGTCTTTCACACATTACAGCCTAGTCTATTGATAAACTCTCTTCTTTTTAATGGTTGCCTTACTTGTTTATTAATTAGTGTGCTGTTAAATGAAAGACTAGGTGTCAGGGAACAAACCACATACTGGGGTTGATGTATCGGTTTCTTCACCTAAACTGTTGCACATTCACATTGGCTGATAAAGCTTAAGTTCAAAAACCTTGGTTAACCTTCAGATATTACTAACTGCACAATCAAATGGGTCGCCACAATTCTAAATAAACCCTAAGAAAGTAGGGTGCTAGTTTAGAAATGAAAAATTTTAAAGTTCAGATCACGAAATTAATGTATTCTTGAAAAAAGTTCCACATATTACACATATTGCAGTTAGCCTAGGCATCAGACAATTCATCAAATGTGGATTACAAGAAATGAAGCAAAACAAGACCGCCGAACCCCGAACAGAAAATTTACTCTCTCCTCCTACTAGTCCATATATGCTGTACTGTTCAAAATTCTAACATGGCTTCCATGAGGAGCGCCATTGGTCCACTTCCTGTTTGTAACTACCCAACATGCCCCGCATCTCAACACATGCTCATTCAATGACACATGCCCGTCCTCTCTTGAGGTTCCCACTTGAGGGTCCTAGATGCCGGCTCGTATTTCCTTTTGTGAGGATGGCATCTTACCACCAACATCAAAAAGTGTTAAAGAAAAATATGCCACCAGAGGGCTCTCAGAAAATCACTGTGTGTAGAGCATCTCCTTAAGAGGTGTTTCTTGATCAGTGGGTTTCAGTTCTAAATTTCTTCAAATCCTCGTAAAACATTGAAGTGGTGTAGTTATTTTGACTAGAGGGTATTTGTTTAAAAATTTCCGAATATTATTGCTCAAATGTTCCCACACGCCTGCTCTTTCCAAAAAGCTATTTATCTTTCAGATCTGTTATGTATTTCAAAAGTAATTGGACTTCAAAAATCCGAGGTGGAAGCTTTTGTCTTTCAGTTCGGCTTGAAATTACTATTTTCTTATTTAAGGTTTATCTCACAAAGGTGTTTCCAGAGCTTTTCTTTAATTTATTTAAGCATTTTACAAGTGTTTTTAGTTACTTAAGTGGCTTTAAAAGTTCGTAATCTCAGTTTATAAGTGACCACATTTTTTGTCCTACACGGTTACTTTGAAATTACTTATATCGTTTATTAGACGACTTGCAACTGTTTGAAACTTAAAAAATGTTTGATAGAATATTATTTGGTGGCATAAAAACTAGTTTTTAAACTCGGAAATTACTTAGCTGTGTTGTAATCTTTTATCGACATGTGCACATGGATTGTTGTTTAAAAAAAACGTGTTTACTGTCTTTTGGGTAATGGAAACAAAGAAACTGCCACGAGGCACTGAAAATAAGATAGGATAGGGAAAAATAAACAGATACCCGTCACTTACCACAGATGAAGGCAGGAGAGCGAGACGAACACGTAAAAACACAAAAACATAAACAAATTGCACAATATTTCGACATAAGTCTTAGTCATGTGGGAGGTGAGACATATGGCAGGGGGAAAGATGTGATCACATCCCAACACGCCAGATGAATGAGGCACAGGCAGAAAACGCGTGGTGGTGGTAGTATTGGCGGGTGGGGGGGAGGGGATAGGCTTGACCAGCGATAAAAGTGAAACAAAACAAAATAAACTTTGTGTAGCATAATTCAAAAAGTTATAATTTTATTTAGATTGGTTATAGATGAAAATAAAGGCAGATAGAAATATATATATAAATAGTTAAAATGAACAGATGAAATTTACATATATAAGTAACTAACTGTAAAATGAAATGAGAGATGGCAAGTGACAGGTTTAAGGTAGGTTTAGGCCATGGGTGTGTCTGGTGTCAAGGATATGTTGGTAGGCTAGTTCCTATCTGCGGAGTTCTGAAGGGGTGGTGGTATTAGAAAAACTCTAATAGCTCTAACTGTGAAACAGGTGTTGAGGTTGTTTGAATTATGGATGTTTGCATGAAATGCCACTGGATGGTCTGGGTTGGAAGTATAAACTGTTTGCCTGTGGCTATTCATCCTGTAGGATAGTTGTTGCGTGGTGAGACCAATGTAAGAGGCAGTGCAGTGGAGGCAGATGAGTTGGTAAATAAGGTGAGTGGTAGCACATGTAGCATGTCCAATTATAGGGAAAGTTTCACCTGTGACCGTATTAGAGTAAGTAGTGGTGGCAGGGTGCATGCTGCAAGTTTTGTAGTGGGGTCTGTTACAAGGGAAAGATCCCTGTGGAGGTCTAGGAGAGTCAGCAGGGAAATACTTGTGGACCAAGATGTTATACAGATTGGGTGGTCTGCTGAAGCAAGTGCGGGGAGCAGTGGGTATGATTTTGGGAAGGAGGAGATGTATTTCAGGGAAGGAACGTAGAAAATCATGCCCACGGCGGAGTATCTGGTTGACAGATTCCAGGCCAGGAAAGAACAGGGTGACAAGTGTTGGTCCATGGTCAGCTTTAGGAGGTGCAGAATGAGGGTTGTGGATGATGGCACGGGAAATTTGTTTTTCCATGAGATCATGGAGGTATTGTCGTGAAACAAGGGCTTGGGATAGTTTTTGGGAGTAACTGGAGATTGATTCATGATCAGAACAGATGCGTCTGCCATGGATTGCAAGGCTGTATGGGAGGGAACATTTGATGTGGAAGGGGTGACAACTGTCAATGTGTAGGTATTGTTGTAAATTGGTCAGTTTGATGTGTACTGAGGTATGGAGGGCCCCCTGTCGTAGGGTGATATCTACGTCAAGGAAGGTGATACAGGTGTGGGAATATGACCATGTGAAATTGATGGAGTGATTGTCATTTAGTGGGTTGAGGAAGTCTAGGAGGTGGTAGTCCCCGTGGGTCCAGATCATAAATATATCATCTATGTATCTGAACCACACGAGGTGACTGAGGGTGCAGTTCTTCAGAAAAATATTTTACAGACGTCCCAGGAAGAGGTTGGCATAGGACGGGGTCATGCAGTTAACAATGGCAGTGCCGCGTATCTGGTGATAAATCTGGGAGTTGAAGGAGAAATAGTTTTTGGAGAGGATAAAGTTGGCTAGGGATATGAGAAAGGATGTTCTGGGAAGACTGTTTGGAGGGCGCATATCCAGGATGTGTTGAAGGGAACTGAGGCCTTCAAGGTGGGGAATATTGATGTACAAGGAGGTTACGTCAATGGAAACAAGGAGGGAGTCTGGTGGTAGAGGACTGGGGACTTTTTACAGACACTCTAAAAAATGTGGCGTGTCTTTGATGTAAGAAGGAAGGTTCTGCACAAAAGGTTGGATGAATTAAAGTATCCAAAGTTCAGCGATCAGAGGGATAGCAGTGGGAAATGAGAACTTGTGGTAGGTTTTGGGAGTATCTGAAGAGAGATTCTTCTTCAGACCAGATGTATCAGCCATGGATGGCCAGACTGTAAGGAAGAAAACATTTGGCGTTGAAAGGTGACACATGTTACAATGAGGGTATTGTTGTAAATTTGTGGGCTTGATGTGTTCAGAGATATGTAGGACACCCTTCTGTAAGGAAATGTCAACATCAGTAAAGGTGATATGTGTGCGTGAGTAATAAAGACAAATTCATTCTCATTAAGGAATAATCCATCAAGAAAAAGAGTAGTATGACACTTTTTGGAGACAGCCAAAGGTAACATAAAAAAATAAGTGAGTCCTCAAAATCAGTAGAAATATGGTAGCCTATGTCAGATTTAGACTGTCATGTTCTTTCAACGTTTTTGGTAAATTATTCATCATTTCTTTTGGTAACTTATTCCAATCCCTAACACCCTTATCAAAAAAAGAGGATCTTCCTACATCCTTGTGCCTGAAATTGAGTGCCAGCTTGTGGTCATGGTCATCTTTTCCCTTCCATGCATTACTTTTAATTCTTGCATCAATATTTTTCCATGCCTCATCACCAATATACGACTTAAACGCTCCCGTGACCCTCTTCATCCTCCTGTCTTCCAATGAATCCTATTTCAGCTCTTTTATCATATTTTTTACTGATTGCATTCTGTGGTAATTTCCAGAAACAAATCTAGCAGCCCTTTTTTGCACCCTCTTCAACTCCTGTATTTGACAAGAAAAATGTGGGTCCCATACTACACTACCATATTCAGACAATGTTCTGACCAAAAGTTTTGTAACCCAATTCCTTTACTTCTCTCATACATCCCCTCATCACTCTCTCCAACAAGTGCAGAATTTTGAAACCTTTTCGTACTAACAGACCATTGTGTCCTGCACAGTTAAGCTTGTTATCAAATATAATGCCGAGATACTTACACTTCAAGTCTTAAACAAGCAATTCTTTCCCGACCTTATAATCATAATCAACCTTTAGTTTTTTATTTGTGTATCTAATAAGCTGACTCTTCTTTGCATTTATCTTCATCCCATGTTTACCAACCCAACTAGATATCCTGTCCAGATCACCCTGCAGCTGTTTCCAGTCCTCTACCGTTTTTATCCTTTTATATAGCATTATATCATTTGCTTGTTGTTATTATTATTGTTATTGCTTTAGGGCGCGTCGACACATATCATCTGCAAACAATCTAATTTCTGATAGCAAATAGTCAACACAATTACTCATTAGAATAATGAGTAGCAATGATCCCAATATGCTACCTGGTGGCACTCTCATTTTTACTTCCACTTCTTTTGATACTGCATTTTCTACCCTAACTTTCTGTTTTCTACCTTTTAAATATTCTTCTACCGAGTAAATCACTTTCTCATCCACTCCAATAGTTTTTACCTTCTTTACTACCATTTTATGGCTCACTCTGTCAAAAGCCTTTGAAATATCTAATGCTACACTATCAATTTTGTCTCCCTTGTCCATTCCATCTTAAATATCTTGCATATATCCCACCAATTGAGATTCACATGAATATCCTTGCCTAAAGCCACGTTGCCAACTTGAAAACCACTTATGCTCCTCACATATATTTCTGATGTGGTTGCATATCAATCTCTCCATTAATTTCCCTACCACTGATGACAAACTGATCGGCCTGTAATTATTTACTTTATTTCTCACCTCTCCTTTATGTATTGGCATTACTATAGCACTTTTCCAGTCCTGTGGTAAGCAGCAAGTACCCAGAATCAATTTAAATAATATTTCAAGATAAAATACAAAGTCACATGCGGCTATCTTTAAGATATCTTGTAACGATAAAGTGCTTGCTGCCGGATAATGCAGCTTGGTGTGGGTTAGGGTAATTGTTGTGAGTCTGGTTGTTTCTTGATTGTAGATTCACATTCTATTGAGTCTTAAATTCGCCATTTAAATTCACTTCTGATTTATTATCCAAACACACCAGTGCATGTCCACCACCACCAATAATTCGACTTCTTTACTTCGACTGAGGATAAGGTAATGCGGCACTTCTTTTTCTCACATTGCAGGCTCTGAACCACGCTATCAATAACTCCGTTTGTACACTTTGTTACAACTCCTAATAGCATATTAATTTTCATGAAGTACTATCACTTCGCTACATACAAATAACATTTTGTTACTGTTTTGTCTGCTCAACACAACAATACCGGGCGTACTGCCAACTTATTACCGGGCGCACTGCCACTTGCGACCGATCTCTTCTACAATTTGTTGCAGACTAATCATGGATTTGCAACATACATTTTGTTGCCTGATTTGTCTGCTCTAACATATTGCGGGAGGGCGTAGCCAAACTTAATACTGGGCGCTGCTAACACAATGCAATACGACTGTGGTGGCCAAATCACGAATGATCCCTCAGAAGGTCTGCGGCAGACTGACTTCAACAATCAACCTTGCTCCTCGTGTCTCTCTTGACAATGCTTCGTTCTGATTATCGTTTCACACATTATATCGATGATTTTATACTGTCTCGCCACAACCCCCCTTGGGTTTATTTTTTCCTATTTGGAAACCATTGTTTACATTTGAAAAATTAAACCCAACAACTAATAGAGACAGTATTAGCTTAAGTGTGCCTCCTTATCCATACCAAATTCTTATATTTAAGTGGTGATGTTCGACTGATATACATATCTTCCATTAAATTTCAATGCCAAAACAACGTTAGCTTACTACACAAATGACATATTAAAATAGTGTCCAAAATACACCAAAATCATCTACCTGTAATATGTCCAAAATACACCAATAATCCTTGTCCTGTTATGGTGCCACTATACATACAAAACATTCACATATTGATATAATGAATGTAAATAACACATGACGATTAAATATTGGTGCAGTCTTTCACCAAACTTTGTGTTCACACAAGTGAACCCCCTGCACTCTTTTCCTGCTCATGAAAGCAAACATATTTACAATACAACAAATTTTTAAAAAAATGAGTGGATAAAAATATGTACAACACAATACACTTAAAACTGAGTGGTTTCATACTATGAGGATAATCCCCCTTAAAAAAAAACAGGCGTGGGAGATAAAGTTTACAGCTTCTTATGTAAAACGTGTTACACTCAAATACACTGTCATTGGAAGCTGTTATATTACATTAACTCATTCCTCTTACCTTTATAGTCCACTATTTATAAACATCACATATTTTACAACAAATCAAAGTTCTATGTGGCTTGGCTTGTCTTATACTATGCCTTAGAAACTGAGCAAGAGAGTTATAAAGAAAGAGTCTTTTTTTTTTCATTCCTTATTTTTCCAATGGAAGGCAGTTAATAATTATATATTATCTTTTAAACTTTCTGCATCCCTTACTTTTATCGTCAGTTCTACTAAATGGTACAGTGAAAAAGAGATTTTTTTTTAAAATTTAATATCATGCCCCCCCCCCCTCCCCTTCCTCGCATTATTGAAAGATAGTGGGACAAGAATTGAAATCATACTTTACTTTAAAATGAAATTTACATCATCAACAGCATCAATTTAAGGCACAAGTAGTGGATTTTGGTTTTATTCCTATGGGAGAACCAAATCTGGAACTATTTTGGTTCCTTTGAAGGTAAATCTAGACAAAGCCCTGTAAAAGGTGTTTTCACCTGGATCTCAATATCAACAGTGGGTAACCAGAACTGGAACTTGGTAGATTCCTTTAAAGGTAAACCCTGGACCGGGCCTCCTCCCACAGGAGACTGAGTCCTCACAGCTGCTGACACTCTGTTTAATTTGGATGTACTGCTCATCAATGTAAACCACCAGAAAAATCTATTATCAAATTTTAATATGTTTGTAGGTTTTCAAGGATACTTCATTGTTTACTCCCTTATGCTTCTGTGTTGACAGCACTACCAAAGTGTATGAGTTTTCATTGTCTACCTTAGCAATCTGAAAAGGTCCTTCATAAAGATCATTAAACTTCTTAATGTCACGATCTAGGGCAGATAATTGACAGTGTGTTTTGACCAGAAGTAGGTCTCCAATGTGGTACCTGGGTGGTGTTGAGTGATTATCATGTCTTTTCTTTCTGTTGAATGCACATTTATTAAAGTATTGTATTACTAAACTTAGTTTCTCGGCATAGTCTACTTCTCTGTCTGGGAATTTTATGTATCCCTGAACTAATCTCGGTGGAGGTTCTTGGAACATAATCTTAAATGGTGTAAAAGATGTGGAATCATGTGGTATAGTATTGATAACCCAATGTTGGGAATTTCAGGAGCCCACTTACAGTGATTGTCACTGCAGTACATCCTGAACCACCCACCCAATTCTTTCATTACCCACTCTACCGGATTTCCCTGTGGATAATAGAACGATGTTTTCAAAACCTTTATGTCCATTTCCTCCAAACACCTCTGCCAGAGTTTCCCTGTAAACTGTGGTGCATTATCCGTTAAAATACCATTGGGATGCCCTAGCTGTAGAATGTAGTCTCGAGCAACTCGGTTAAATATAGCTTTTGCATTTGCTCGTTTAAGTGGATATAATTTTACAAACTTTGAAAAAATATCTAGCACGACACAAATATAGGTTACCCCCCCCCCCATGTGACCTCGGCAAGGCTCATAAATATCAAGCGAGAGAATATCATTTGGTGCAAGACAATCGCGTTGCATGATTCTATAATTTAGTTCAGCTTTATTTAGTAGCCAACTTGCAAAAGCTATATGCCTCTTCTCTGACACACCTTCCGATTCAACTATCTGGAAAACCTCCGCTCCGAGCCCATACTCTGAACTATCCGTTGCCATGCAAATAGGGAGCTCCCATATAGGTGAGTGTAGAACAGTATGCTCTAACAAAAGTTTTTTAACAGTTTGGAAATCATGCTCACAATCTTCAGACTGTTTCCAAGTAGATCCCTTTTTCTTTAACTGCTCAAAATTGGGGCTATTTAAAATTTGTCCTTTTATGAACTTCCTATAATAATTGCATAGTCCCAAAAAACTTTCCAATTGTCTTTTGTTTGTAGGGGACGGGAAATCTTTTATGGCAGTCAGCTTACCATCATTGGGTGCTATTCCCATGGGCGTAATGATGTGTCCCAGAAATTCTATTTTGTTAGTCAGAAAGACACTCTTCCTAAATTTGACTGTCATACCCCCATGTTTTAAAGTGAACATCACCTCTCTTAGTGTTGCCCAATGCTCTTCAATTGTCATGCTAGCAATTAGAATATCATATACATACACTTGGATTCTCTGCAACAAATCTTTCCCCAGGACTAAATCTAAAGCTCTTATGAAGTGAGCTACCACTACGTTCAGTCCAAACGGTAACACTGTAAACTGATATGATCTCCCCTGGTATAGAAAAGCTGTGAATTTTCTAGAATCTTGTGCCACCTGCAGCTGCCAATCGGAGGAAGTAAGGTCCAAGCTTGTTACGTATCTCTTTCCATGAAACGCGTGTAGAATTTCATCTGTTGGAGGAGGATGATCCCTTTCCGGTACTAAAACTTTATTTAAAGCTTAGGCGTCTAACACTAGACATACTCACTGGTCTGCTTTTGCAATTACAACCAGTGGGTTATTGTATGGACTTTGTGCCCACTCTGTAACACCCCACTCTAACATTCTATTTATCTCTGCCTCTACTTGACTTCGTTTGGGATTGGATACGGTTTAATGTTAAAATGGTTGGTTTGAGCTTACTGTAAAATGGCATTCATAGTCCCTAACAAGTCCTGGCTTGTTTGAAAAAACCTCAGAAAACTCCTGGAGAATGTTGCCATCACTTTTTTCAAACTGGTACTGGAAACACATTAGTTATAGTGGCCAAGAAAAACCGTACAAGTTTTCTATAAAAACAGAGTTCTTTACTAGATCCTATCATCTTAGCTACCAACGACTGTACTGATTAATCTGTTCCCTCCTTCCAAAAACAATTCATTGGGACACAAAGTTGTTTGTCTTCTAACTGAAAATGTAAAAGCTCCCTACTACAATGCAACATAGCCAAAAACAACTGTAACTATTCTATACCAAAAATGCAATCATGCGTAAGTCTATAAATAACATACACGTGTCTCAAAACTGCACCCATTAATTTCTCCCTCTAGTAGAACTCCTTACCAAGCGTGGTGGTGTAACGGCTAGAATTCTGGCCTCGCATTCGGGAGGACAGCGGTTCGTAACCCCGTCCGGGCATCCAGATTTGGGTTTTCCATGGTTTCCCAAATCACTCCAGGCAAATGCCGGGATGCTTCCTTGAAAAAGGCCATGGCCGAATTCCTTCCCATTCCTTGCCCCCCATCCTATCCCGTCTCTAAACACCTCGCTGTTAGAGAGATGTAAAGCAGATAAAAAAAAAGAAAAATCTAGTAGAACTCGTGTGCTTATAGGTTTGGTTTTTCCACCATTGGCCAGGGTAGCTACTATCTTTGGTGCAGGATACAGTGTCATGCGCTCATTGTGAAGATTTAGTTCCTCAAAAAGAGATTGGGAAATAGCCGATAGCTCTGCTCAATTATATATCAACTCCTAGATGAGCTTCCCCTTAACCATTATTTCAATGACTGGTGTTCTGATTAGTGGTGCTGTTTATAAGGGTCTTCCTGAATGAGATCTTCTCTAGGATTATTATGATAAATGCCACAGATTTGATAACTAGGTGTCGGCCCAGGCTTACAGTCCGCCAGTGCTTGGGCCAAGGCATTGGCTGGAACTAGTTTTTTGAGTTTACTTTTTCCTGTTGTTGAGTCAGATCAGACCCAGGAACCTGTGATGAGGTGCTTCTGTTATGGTTGGTTTGTCCACCCCTTGTGTGTCCTCTCCCTCCGTTACCTCTACCTCCTCTAGTTTCTCTTCCTCTACTCATAGATTGTATGCTGTGTCCCCTTTTTGAATGTTGTTGGGCATTGCTGTTATAAAACATACCCCAGCCTTGACCGTTATGATATGTGTGCTGTTTGTTATTATATCACATATTTTGGTTGTACTGCTCCTCTGTATTTTGTGTCTGACCGTTATTGGTTACTAAAACACTTTCTCCAGGACTCCAAGACCACTGGTATACATCTAATATTTGCAAAAGTTTCTCTGCCGCGTCTCACGTAGTAAACCCTTGTGTTGCAAATCTTTCTATTACGGGTGTTGACATCCTATGGACAATGTCTTGAATTAGGATTATTTCAGGCATGGGGTGGTCTAAGTAAGTCGCCTTATATGCTTCCAATATAAAAAAGTCATATAATGTGGGAGGAGTTCCATCCCATTTAGGCCCTAGCCCTATTGACCTACGAACTGAGTATTGTGTTTCTTGTAACCAAAACCTGTTAAGAAATGCTTCTTTTAGCATGGCAAATGTTGTGTAATTTTGTAGATAGGTATCACTTCACAGCCTGGCTGATCCTGTTAGATGCTGACCGAAACAATTTATTTTTTCTTTGTCTGAATAATTTGTAAAATGCCTCGAATCTTCAGAACTTTTCAGGAATTTGATGGGGTGTAAATTCCCCTGT
Organism: Vandiemenella viatica; assembly: GCA_031002005.1. Lineage (NCBI taxonomy): Eukaryota > Metazoa > Arthropoda > Insecta > Orthoptera > Morabidae > Vandiemenella > Vandiemenella viatica. The sequence goes on from JARYHS010011408.1 coordinate 71,552,837, forward strand.
CCACTAAACCTGCTATATTCAACTTTTTCTGGTATGGTGATTATGCATTGTGAAGAGGAAGCTGCTTGGTTTTGTGTGTTAAGTGCTTCTGTCAGTTCTGTTCTCAAATAAACAACTTGTTCAAAATTTTGTATTTTACTGTCTGTCTGTAACACCTGTGTCGTCACTGAACCCACTTGCTCATCCCACTGTTGTATTATCTCGCTATTCTCTGTAAATACTGTGTGTAGGGCATCAATGGCATCAATACTGTTTTCTACCTTGGACCTAATGTCTGCTATCTGTGTCTGTGCTGTTGGGACTGTTGCAATAAGGAAATTCCCTTATGGGATTCATTCAAATCCTCCTCCAACTTATTGACATCATTTCTATTTTGTGTTACTTGTTCACTAAGTGTTGAAACCGTGTTGTTAACCTTCTCCTTATGCGCATTAAATGCATGGGAGAGTTGAGCGACCTGTGTTTTCACTGTAAGGGAATACTGTTCAAATGTTTCTTTAAGTTTGCTACCAAAAACAACTTCAGGTGACTGTAATTTTGTTTCAAAAATCCCAAATTGTTTTGTCTTTGCCTCGAGTTTAATATCCACAGATTTGAATTTCTGGTCAAGTGTTTAACGACTCTTAGCCTGCTCCTTAGCCTGTTACTCAAATGTTTCAAGTTTGTTTGATTCGAACTTTTGGTCGAGGTATTGTACGAGTTGGAATATTAGAGAGGATTCTTCAGGTGCTGGTCGTACGTGGCGTGTTGGATGTGGGCTAAAAACCACGACTTCATCATCATAAGATGATCTTGTTGAAAACTCCATTTGGTCATAAGCCACTGATTGTGCTGGGATAATATCCATTGATACCTGAGAAGTATTTGGTGCAGTTATAGGATTTAATTCTAATTGTGTGCCCTCTCCCCGCACGACATTATTTTGTACCTCCTGAATTTCAGTTATGCCTGTGTTAACAGCCTCCTCAAGATGAGTATTGGTGCCCTCCATGGTTAAATGTATTTTCTATACAGTAGGTTGAAGTATAAATAGTATCCAAAAATAATCTAAAGATTCCCTAAAATCACTTCCATGGAATTTACAGAGAAATTATTCCGTGATCCAATTCGTTGACCAGAGCAGAACACACCTTGAAATAAACTAAACCTATGTCTCCAATTTTTCCTTTTTACAGTCTCCCAAAAACAACACACACAAAATATAAAAGAAGGGAAACATATCTAGGAAAGAAAATGAATTGTGTCGCTAATAATTCTCGAAAACAAACCAAAGGAACCAATGAAACACAACATTCAAATTATTTGCGCCAAAGAAATCTGAAGTCAAAGATCACGTGTTGCAATGAAACATGTGAATAATATCTATGTGCTGAAAATCAAAGATGAAACTATTTTACATCAACAAAAAAGCAATATCTTTGTGCCATCGAAATCTGAACATCAAAGATCTGTATTTGCAATGCAAGCCGTGATACTAAATCTTTGCTCACAATTCTCTTTCTTTATGCTTGCTATCTTTGGCCTTCTCACTTGCTCAAAGACAATATGGTACCACCGCCATATATCGGCAGAAAACAAATACTAAAACCCGAAACTTAAAAATATTTTGGTTGAATTTTTTACTTACGGAAGGAGAAAATTCGCGAATATTTATGACTAGATTTCCCCGACAAGCCACAAAGATATACTAGAGACATTGATTAAACTATTTACGTAACAATTCAACATGAAAGAAAACAAATATTATAGTTTTTAAATACTACTAATAGACATTTAGCGAGCATGTGGTTGGCAATAACGACAATGTAGTCAACGGAATGAGTAATTGCTTTTTTGGAAATTGCAGAAGCCACTGCACGCGCTAATGAACTGACAACTTTGTGTAAAATTACCCTCAATACTGTGAAAACTGCACTACTTGTGGCTTATGTGTTACCGCGCAACTTCACGGAACGAACACACTTTTGGAAAAAAACAACACGAACAGCACTTATTCTGGCTTTGCTGCACACTTATCAGTATTTTGATAGTTGCGTAGACTTCCATTCTGCGCTGTGAGTTGCAAAACTGGTATTGGCAAAACTTCTGCTCAGCTAGATTGTGTCTTAGACGGCCTTACTTCTGAGTGACGAAATTGCTGAACTGCAAAGCTGCTCCCTGCAGCTTGAATTGCTGTGTCGGATGTAACAGCGTCTCAGAAAGTAGCTTCAATATCCTCATCATATATAATTGTCGTAGCCCGCGCCATCTCCGCCACACGTTGTCGGCAGTTGAACAAAGCTTCCGATCAAGTTCGAAGTGTAGTTTTTCTCGAAGGCAAGATAGATAATCCACTTTCATGATGTAACAATAAAGTGCTGGCTGCCAGACAATGCAGCTTGGTGTGGGGTAGGGTAATTGTTGTGAGTCTGGTTGTTTCTTGATTGCAGATTCATATTCTATTCAGTCATAAAGTCGCCATTTAAATTCACTTCCGATTTATTATCCAAACACACCAGTACATGTCCACCACCACCAATAATTTTACTTATTTACTTCGACCTCGGATAAGGCATTGCGGCACCTCTTCTCCTCACATTGCAGGCTCTGAACCACGCTATCAGTAACTCCGTTTGTACACTTTGTTACAACTCCTAATAGCATATTAATTTTCATGAAGTACTATCACTTCGCTACATACAAATAACATTTTGTTACTGTTTTGTCTGCTCAACACAACAATACCGGGCGTACTGCCAACTTATTACCGGGCGCACTGCCATTGCGACCAATCTCTTCTACAATTTGTTCAGACTAATTAGGGATTTGCGACATACATTTTGTTGCCTTATTTGTCTGCTCTAACGTATTGCTGCAGCGCACAGCCAAACTTAATACTGGGCATGCAGCTAACACAATGCAATATGACTGTGGTGGCCAACTCACGACCGATCTCTCAGATGGTCTGCGGCAGACTGACTTCAACAATCAACTTTGCTCCTCACGTCTTTCACTCGACAATGCTTCATTCCAATTATCGCTTCACACATTATATCCATGGTTTTATACTGACTCTCCACAATCTGTAGTAATGTCATCTACACCAGCCCCTTTATGTTTTTTGAGCTTTTTTATTTCCTTCATGATATCCTCAGGATGAATTTCAATTTTTTTGTCTGTTCATTTCTAATTTATGTTCTTAAACTCGTTCTCCAAGTAGACCCTCCCGTTTCTGATTCATTGTCCCTAATACTCTCAGTTATTTAAAATCTGTGCCTTTTTCGAATCCTCAGTAACTTCTTCTCCATTTTTTATCTATAAGGGTCTCAACACCTTCCCTTCCTCTCAGTTTTCTAACATGGCCATAGAAATTTCTTGTCAGTGGTCCCCCTACACTGAAAATACTCTTCATAAACCCATCTTTAGCCACCTTCTTAACTATTATTAAATCCCTGTTTAATTGTTTTAAATATTCCCTACTACCCTGTTGTCTCTTAACTGTGTTATGTTTTTTCGTACCAACCTCTTTAGCCTCCTCACCTCCCTATTATAGTACAAAGGTTCTCTACTTCTCTTTATTTTCTGTGTTGGAATAAATTTTTCTTCCCCCTTTCTTATTAACTCCTTGAACTCTTCTGTACTGTACTGTACTTGTACTTGTACTTGTGCCTTCCTTCCATTTCCTGAAACGTTCTCTGAAATATATCTTCAAATTCGAAATTTGTGCCTTTTTATAATTGTACCTATTTCCCCATTCTATTTTGGCTGCTGTTTTACTGAATCCTCTAATATCCACCAGAACTGCTTCATGATCACTTATTAATTTGGTTGCTTGACACCCCACAAGGTTATTATCGGGCTTTATTAGGAATATATCCAAAATATTCTCTCCCCTAGTGTTCTGCTCTACCAGTCGTGTAAATCCTCCTTTCCTTATTAGGGTATTTGCGAATCTCTGTTCCCTTTGTTATTAATTTTATTTCCTACCCGTTTTACACCTGGTAAATTTTACTCGCCTTCAATAAAGACCATTCCATTCTCACCTCTGAACTCTGATTATGAATTTAATTTCTCTCCAAGAGCCTCATCTTCATCTGTCATTCTTCCACTGCAGTAAGGAGACAACACCCTGATTTTTTCTTTTTTATTACCCCTGAAATATACCCCAGGTAACTCGTGGTCCTGATCTATGAATACCAGTGAATTGTGGTAGTTTTTGTTATCTGGTATGAAAACTCTCCACCAATTGCTCCTCTATCTCTGTGGTACACTCTGTAACCATTGGGCAAAACCTCACTGTCTAGTACTTCTTCTTTTAATCAACTCTCAACCCCAATTATTACTTGTGGTTCATGTACCTCTATTTAGTTTGCAAATTCAATTACTTTGTTCATTATACTTCTACAGTTGATCAGTAACACCCTTATTACTGGCTTTATATTTTATATGTAAATTAATCTTCTCCTTCCCAGTTTTACCCCAGTCAGTTATTGTTCAGCAATTTCATCTATTTCTTTAACGTCTATGATTTTTCCCATCATCTATCTACAATCAGTATTGCTTTGATCATTTATTTCCATCCCTTCACCAGATGCCCCTAACCTAAAAAAAAGTCACAGTCTTGTCCCCATCATCACTGGAAATGGGCTCCCTTACTGCTTTTGCTAACAACTCAGAAAGTACCCTTCTATTTAAGTGTAGGCCATGCCTAATGAAACCCCAGCTACCAATGTTGTTCACAGTCACAATCTCCAAGAAAGAACTAATGCCTTTCCCAAGTAGTACTTCTGTTTCTACATTTATCTGCCGTACAGCATAGTTAAACTGTGGCCGGTCATGGCGACTTAGGACCTGCATGAGCTCTGCCATGGTATGTTGCGGCTCTTTCACCACCTTCCTCAGGCCACTACTATAAGTCACGTTTCTATCAATACTATTTCCCACACCTCCCACTATCACTACTCTATCGTCATTAGTGAAACTCCTGCAAAGTGAACCTATATCCTCTATTACCTGACCTAATGTTGCACTAGATTTGAAAAAATTTGTGACCTGGTATCCTGTGCCTAAATCCTGCAGAAAAGGGCCTACACTTCTTCCATGGCTACTATCTAGCAACAGAACCGTTTTTTCCCTATTCTTTCCTTGCACGCCCTTATTCCTAAAGGCCTGCTGCATTGTACCTACTCCTACATTTACATGAGGCCCTTCTCCTACTACCTCTGGCAACAGGTCAAACCTATATTTCCCCACAATTTACGAAGTGTCTATCTTTTTCATCCTATTAACCATATTTCTCCTACAACCTGTTACCAGCTCCCAACCATCCTTCTTAACTTCCTCCTATCCACTATTTCTACTTTCTGCCTCTATAGCATGAGTCTCGACAAGCGCAGCCCCAACACGCTGTTCCTCTGCAGACTGAGCCTCCACAGGCTGATCCCCCACAGGCTGATCCCCCACAGGCTGAGCACCCACAGGCGGAGCCACAATAGGCAATGCCTCCACAGGCTGAGCCTCAAAAACCCTGATCCTTTCACGCAACTCCCTCATCATTTTGTCCATCTCCCTCATCCTTTCATCCCTAAGACAAAGTGAACAAAACCATGGGAGAGCCTCATTTATTTCCTTCCTCTTCCCTATATGCCTAATGAAACCATTTCTTATACCAACTACAACCCAACCCCTTCACAATGTACCTGCGACAAGTACCACACTTTCCAGTCATAATCTTTCCCAATTACCATTAGCACCTTATAAGTAGATAAAATTACTTTAATCAAATACTTAATGGTATTTTTTATTAAGAAGTTGCTATTTTAATATTTTTTGAAATAAGTAAATATGAAACTATTATATTTAAGACAGAAACAATTAATAGATATACGAGTGTCGTTCAATAAGTAATGCCCCATATTTTTTCTCTCCACAATGACTAAAAACTGAAAGTTGTACTTCTAGGTACTTCAAGTTCAGTGTTTCTCCTCCAGGTGGATGAAGTTTTAAATCATTCCAACAGATGGCAGAGCTATAGTGAATTTTCAAAATGGTGTCTGTTAGTGATCCAAGTTACAAACAGCGAGCAGCGATTGAGTTCTTGATTGCAGAGAAAGAAACTGTGGGAAATATCCATAAACGTTTGTGTCAGTGTATGAAGATTGTGCAGTCAGTAGGAGCACTATTGGGAGGTGGGCAGAGAGAGTTAAGGCGCCAGAAAGTCCAACAACTCAACTCCAAGATCTGCCACATTCCAGGCGTCCTGTCAGTGCCACCACTCCAGACATGGTGATGCACATGGATGCCATTATTCGTGTGGACCGCCGCATCACAGTGCAACAATTGGCCTCATAGCTGTCAGTCAGCAGTGGAAGTGAGTGTGCAATGATCGAGACTCTCGGATATTCAAAAGTTTGCACAAAATTGGTCCCAAGACGTGATAGAAATACAGTTAGTGCACAATGTCCTGTGCTGCCAATACTTTCCCATTTATGGCCATCTGTAGAAGAAGCATGGCTAAATATTTCTTCAGGTGCCATGTGACGGCTTGTTGAGTCAATTCCATGTTAGGTTGCTGTACTTTGCTGGGCAAAAGGAGTTCCTCACCTTATTAGGAGACGTTATTAGGACATTTAATACTGATGTGTTGTGATAGTGATGCACACTTTTCTTTTCTTTTCTGAAATATTTTGGGTATGAGAGAGTGGAAAAAATTCCATTTATAGATATAAGGTGCTGTAATAAATTGCCAAGGAAAATTCTGTGCAATTTTCCAGAAATTCTGAAAGTGTGAAATTTAAAATAGGAAATGGAGTGATGAAATTATACTGAAAGAATTTAAAAAAAAAAAAAAATCATGAAACAGGAAAATAGATGTATAAGAAAGTTGCCACAAGCTGGATTCTCAATTACAATTAAATTAAACATATGATTAATTTAACTAAAACTGTCACAGTATCTGAATATGTGTCCCAAATTCGTGTATTTTAACATATATTTGTCAAAGTTATCAAGAAATTTTGTCTGTTAATTCAGTTAAATATACTATTTTCAGATTTAACTTTTAGTTGATGATGTGTTTGTTTCGTTTACATACTGTCTGATATTTAACAGATTAGCATTATCTAAGAAACTCCAAGTTCTGTTATATACTTCTACATCTGATAATAGATCTCTTTTCCAGGAAAATGTGACTACTTCTAGCAGTAGTGGAACCAATGGAATGCTTGTAAGTGGTAGGCGTGGTGTGTGCAATCTTCGTAGTAGAATTTATGAAAGTTTTGTACTGAAGAACCGATTGCATCTTAAAAATGATTTCCATTTGTGTGAAAGAGCATGTCAGAAAATTTTACTTTATTCTAACAATTTCATTCATAGACAGTTAAAAACTTCTCCAAAGCAGTAAGTACTTTTTATTTTTAGTTGAAGATTCAGGTAATAAGAACAAATACAAATGTAAAATATGTAGTGTACTTTGTTGATATGCCAAAAATCATGGAATAACTTGATATGGTAACATCTTTTGTAGACATTCTGTTTTTGAAATTTTGAATTTCTTGAATTCATGATACCACATTTATACCGACAACAACTCATAAAAGGCCTGGTCGCTTCTGTGACTGTTTATTAGTAATTAATGATAAAGACTAATGCCATTTTTTTCCAGTCTTAGGGAGCGTGCATAAACCACGTAGCTCCATTTTGGCCTCCTGTAAACCCCCCCTCCCCCCCACGTATCTACGTGGCTTTTGCCTCTACCCCCCACCCTCTCTCCCCACGTAGCACGTAGCTTTTTACCTTTTTGAATCCAGAAGACATTTTGTACTGTTTTCTCTTGTCAGACTATTGTAAATTATATACAGAGATAATTAACTGAGGGAAATAAGTATTCACATATGTTGTGAGTTCTGTTCCTCATTTTAACTGTGAAAAATGTTGTGAATGGAAAGCTACGTGGCCTGGCTTGGAACCCCCCCCCCCCCCCCACGTAACCCAACATAGCTTTCCAGCTAACCCCTCCCTCCCCCTGGACCGAGCCACATAGTTTGTGCATGGTCCCTTATCCATGGAGACAACTAGGACTATCTAAAACACAGATATATCCTAATTTTTTGATGTGACTTTTTTTGCTTGCTTGTAGTACGAAAGCTGCAGTGTTTCTGGTAACTCCTCTACAGTGAAAATAGTGCATCAACTTTGATTTATGCAAGTTCTTATCTTAATCTGCATAATTGGAACATATGGCTTGATCAGATGGTTTATAAATAGTTTTAGACATAAGGCTGTGTTTTTTTGTATAACCTGGTAGGCTATGAACCTCAGTTTTAAGCAATGCTATTTCTGGTGTCATAATTGTATGTTTTATTTTTCTGGTGAAAAGGGTTTCTCCCACAGATCATCTGAAATAATTTGTTTGTTGGTTACCTCTCATTCTGGTGTTTCATGACAGTTTGTGATCTTTCATTGACTGAAGGTTCATTCTGGATAATGAATATGCAAACAGCTCTTATTTGTCCAATATTACTTTTGAAAAATTGTTCAAACAAAAATTCAATAAAATATTAACAGAATGTTACTTACACAGTCATGCATGTCCTAGGCATTGCACCCAAAAATACCAGGATACTGTGAGCTGCTATCTGTATGGTATTCCACAACAGCTCTCAGGAATTATAATACCACAGTTATGGTATTTTACTTTATGCTTTGTGCGAGGATGGAGATGAACTTGTCAATATTACAGACACCTATCTTACTAAATTTAGCATGTTAATCCAGATTTTTACATAAAATAATATTATACATTGGTGATCTAGCCCATCAGTGTAGTACTATTTCCAGAAGCTGCATATCTGTTTCCATAATCCACAAGCTAACAATTAAATAAATCCTCACTGTCTAGCTAAACATTTCATTTTGGTTTCTGTGATAACACTTCATTACCAACTTGTAAAGTTATTAATATTCATTTTAGTATGTGGAAATAATGGAGTCTTTCTGTGCTGGCTATTCCTCATTTTTGTCTCAGATTTACCTTTTCATAGAAACCAATATTTCCAACATGGTTACCTATCACATAGAAACTGTTCTTGTTTAATCTTTTTTATTTGTTTTTGATTTTCTGAGTAATTTGTTTTGTGTATGATCCATTTCGTCAGCTTGTTGGCTCATGTAGTCTTCACCCTTCCTTTCTTCCACATCTAACTCTTTCTGTCAGAATCCTCACATCTTTCCACCATTTATTAAAATTGGTTATCTTCTCAACAAATACACTTTGTGTCATAGTTTGGGTTTGCTGATGACAAATGACCAAAATTTTAATTTTCCTCTGTGTGTCCACATATAAGGTTTATTTGCAGTAGTCTTCTTTAAATTTGGTTGTTGGTTATTTACATCTTCTATTATACTTTTGTTAACCTAATTTCACTTTGCCAGCATACTATATTATGGTGTCAATGTTACTGTTCCTTATAAATAATCAAATACAGAAAGTGCAGTTGTTGTGCAAGATTTTGATATGCCTTTATGTCTTGGTAAAAGCATTAAAGGTGATGGAATATGCAGATAAAATAATAATTTAGAAGAAATAGAATAAAATCTGGAAAAAATTGAAAAAAGTGGTGATTTTAGTGAAAAAATACAGCTTGGAAAGTGGAAAAATCCAAAATAGTGAAGGTCTAAAGAAATACTCGTCAAGTAAAGGAGGTGTCACTCATTGCTAAGGGACTGGACTGGATGAAGTTATTCGGTTGTTTGGTAAGCAACATAATCATCAATGCATAGATAGATACTGAAATAGGATAGAGAATAATAAACAAGGGGCAAATGTATTACATGATTAAAGATATAATCTGGAGGTGGAACATAGAGAAGGAACCAAAAATCTTGCTCTGTAAAGTGTTCTGTCGACCAGTATTGACTTACTGAACATGGCAGGTGAGCATTAATGCTCTGGCCTGATAATCTGAAGGAGGTGGCCATCCAGATTTTGGTTTCCCATGGTTTCCCAAAATCACTTCAGGCAAATGGTGGGATTGTTCCCTCTAAAAGCCACAACCAAAGCACCAAAAACTAGAATTAGACAAAGAGAGAGAGGAGCAAATTGCAGGTGGGAGAGATAAGGTTTCTGAGATGCATGCAAAGTGTCACAAGAAGGATAGAATCAGAAATTGAAAAAATCAAAGATTGCCTAAAGATTGACACATGTTAACAAAGAAAATATTGCAATGGCCAGGGGATGTCTTGACAATGAAGGAAAGGAGACTTGTGAAGTTAGTAGCAATTCTTGAACAAAGGGAAGGAAAGGAAGAATATCTAACAGTTGACCATGGTGAAGTTTGATGGACCATGTTAGGGTCGATGCCGTATATGGGGGTTAGTATCGGCTTGTCCACCTAAGCTTGAAGTCATCCAAAAGTTGTCAAAGTTCGGAAAAAGTTCTATAACCGTGTAAAACCTTGTAGAATGCTAACTGTAATAATTAACGCGGTCGCCACTTACAGATTAACCTCCTGTAAGAAAGGTACTAGAGTAGAAATGAAAGTCTGCATCCAGATAACTGAAGTATATATTCTTAAAAATTTTCACAGAAGTTACAAAAGTCACAGTTAGCAATGGCAATCGGAGAAAATCATTTGCCGAAGATCACAAGTCATGAAACAGAACAGACCGCACCACCGCAAATGAAATTGAAAGTTAAGATGAACACATGTCGGAAAGTTTTAGAGTTCTGATATTGCCCCACCTGTTTTAAAATGGCGCTGGTCAGCCATTTTTCCCGAAGTCTAGCCTACCCATAAGCCACCGCAACCCCGGGTTTCTCAAACTTAAGAACACATAAAATACGTGTGGTCTCGTCGAACCGATCTGTTGGACTCCCTCAAGAAGCTGTCATGGCTGACTTTTATCAAAATGGACTACTGACCTAGACAATAGTCTATCTGGAAAAAGAATCTGTTAACTGAGTGCTACCAGAAAATTACAAGATGAAGAGCGTAATAAGACAAGTGTAGTGATGTGTTTGGTTATGGTTTTAAAGCTTCCAGACCGGTGAAAATGAATTTTGAAAGTTGGTTAATTTAAAAGCATATTTGTTTAGAGTATTGCGATACGTCATCATACGTCACATGAAAATTGTGACCCCGCAAATCTTTAAAATCTCAAGTTAATATTATTTTCAAAGTTTTCCCCGGCTCCTGCCGAGTCCAGTGGAGTAAAAATCTTTTAAATCGGTTAAGGCTATCAGAAGTTATAGAATTTCTAAGTTTTACTGTTTTCGTAGATTGTGCAACCGAAACTTCACTTTAAATCGAGCCTTTACTTAATTTAAGTACTTTAGAAAAGTTTTTAGTTCGTGAAATATGTTAGTCGGTGAGAAATCAAGTCTGTTGCTATGACGCCATCAACAAGTGGACTTTTATTTGCTTATCACTTCTTTTTATAAGTTGGTGGTTATCAGAAACTTAAAGAATATTGACTGGCCGGTTATTTTGCTTGGTTACATTTACTTTTAAAGCTCTGAAATTACTTAGATATGGTGGAATTAAATATTGAACTAAATCCCATGTGGAGATGCTTTAAAATCATATTTACTGCTTTAAATTGGTCTGGAACTGCGAGTTATTAATGAATTTAATATAAACGGTGAAATTCTATCTATTAAAGTGCTTTACAGTGTTTAATTTAGCGGAATATTAGCGTTGTGGTTGTGTAAATAAACCTGTGTTTTCTACTTAAGATTATTATGGATTACTCTCATTTTGGTACGTTTATGGTTTATATTTTACTAGAAACTTCTTGTTTATGGTTGTTATGTGTTGTTTGTTTACTTTTCTGAACTTAAAGTGTTGTTATTTCGGTTTCAACTATGGTATCGTGTACTGATGTTAACCTCAAACTTCGCCGGATTTTGACTGAATATCGAAAATAGAGAGTAAGGTAGCTTACAACCAGGCATGGTGAGACAGAACAAAACAATGAAGACAAATTGAATTAAAAGTAAATTGAACTTAAAAAAGGTAGAAGTTAGTAAGTAATTAAAGAATCATCAGCAACAGAAAAAATAAACCAAAATGAACAGTCATACCAAAATCACCTGGGCTGCTAAAGAAATTTTGCTAAATATTTAAGTTAGAAAGAAAATAAACATTAATTTAGTATAGGAAAGGTAATAACAGTTAGTGCATACAACAGTGAAGAACTAGAGTTATCCAAAGGGCAGAATATGCAATGTGCAGCTGCAAATTAAGAATGTAAGACATAGTGAGGCTCATATGTACCTGATCCCATTCTGTTTACTATATACGAATATTTACTAAATCTCTTTGTCTTCCACTATCTATCCACAGTTTCCAATGGATTATCTTTTTAAAGCTGCCCCCCCCCCCCAATTTCTCGTTTCTAATACCCTCTCTTTGTGTTACATGTGGTTATAATCTAGGATGTATTCCTATACCCTGCAACTCTTCCCTTACCCTTAAACGTATGGTTTGGTTTTTTTTCCCTTATGGCCTTACAACTTGTTAGCATCAAAATCACCAGATGTGAGAAGGATCTGCAGCAAAGAATGGTAAGGAATTCAGCCTTGTCCTTTTAAAGCAACCATACCAGCTTTCAGATGGAATAATTTCAGGAAAACATGTAAAACCGAAATCCGGATGGCCAGACTGCAATTCAAACTTGTGTCTTCCCAAATGTGAGGCCAGAGTGTTACCACTTACCTACTATGCTTAGTGGGTTTGTGCTATCGTCTTGATGTGGCCAAACTTCTGTATCAGATGTAAGGGATTAGGCTGCTATACCGGGGCTAGTATAGGCCTAGTACCGTAACTGAATGTCTACTTGAAGTGAAAAGTTCTCTAAATCTGCATCAATAATTTTAAATTGACCATGTGCCTGCCTGGAATACTCAACTGAAATGCTTAACGGCCGCCACAAAGCTTTTTTAACCCAAAGCTGAGGAAGGGTTTCAGTCTACTACGAAATCACAAAAATTCACTTGAATCTAAATTTGAAGTTTATTTTCAAAGTCACATTTCAGAAAATAGCTGTTACAGTTGAGTAGGCAATCGAACAAACGTTTCCAAAAAATTGCAAATTATGGAGAGGAAGAGAAAACCGACCAAAACTCCTTTTGAAAATTTAAAAGTTCAAAGTCATTACTAGTCACTCATCAGAAATCTAGCATGGCGGTAGGTCAGCCATGCAGTCACTCAAAGTTCAACGATTTCTGGTTGTTGCTAGTCCTAACTGATACACACGCACCATACCGAGCGCATATTAGTTTCACACAACGTTCCCGGAGTAAAGGCAGAAGACCAAAAGAATAAAGACAAAAGACGAAACAGTAAAGACAGCCAGCTGGCCTGAGCATCTAGCTTTATACCCTCAGCTGCCTGCTTGATGTATACCGACGCTTTCCAAAAATAATGTAGAAAGGTGTAATTATAGAATGTGTTCTAACTTAACTCGTGTGTAGCCTGATCTTCAAGGATTATGAAAAGTATTTAGCAAAAATTCTCAAATAATTAGCTTTCTTGTAATTAAATTTAGTTTTCAAGCGCATTAATAAAAAGTTTCCACAAGTTAATTTGCGATTCCCCGATTTCTATCTGGATTTATTCAATTTTTAGGCAACCCTGCTGGATTGCAAATTATCGCAATAAAATTAGTGTCATCATGTTCTATAAAAATTCCTGATTCCAGTGGTGTAAATTTTATTATGATCGGTGGTGAAATGGCAAAGTTATGAGTCTAACAAGATCTGGGTTTCAATCTGTTTAGTAGATACTTGGTTTCTGTTTAATAATTATTCAAGTGTTGTCTATTTCGAAAAAGTGAAGCTATCTGAATTTTCTTTGAATTTAGTTACGTGTTTTAACTGTTGTTTTATTTACGTAATTGGCTTGATTTAATCGCAATTTAATTTAGAAATTACCACATTGTGATTGATGACAAAATAAAATGTATATGAAATCTGTTCTACTGCATGAAATGTTCCAAAATTTAAATATGTTATACTAGATTTTTAGTTCTTTCAGGGAATCTACTTTTTAGTTCGAGAAATTATCGAAAACATATGAAAAAAATTGTTAAAAGTGCCAGTGTGTTCCACAAGGTGTTTAAAGTTTTATTTACCCTAATTACATGGTCTGAAACTAATGAATTTAGCTTTCTTTTGAGTTATTATTATTTTTGAAATTACTTTACTGTATCAAAATGTGTTAAGAATTAGTGAAATGACCACGTAGCAAAATCTATTATTTGCAAGTTGGATAATAATGGATTACCCTATTCCAGATTAGATTAAAGATTCTTTACTATTAAAGATGTTTATTTAGCACTTGTATTGTATGTGGAATGACTTTACTGTTTTTAAATCGGTTTATATATTGGATTAGGTAGCAGTATCAGCTTCTGCATGAAACGTTCCTTACTTCCTATACTTGCAATGAAAATTATATGTATACTGGAAAGCTTACTCCCTCCCTTATGCTTTAAGCTAAGCAAACTAGAATTTACTCAAATTCTAAGGTGCTTACACAGACTGTTTCTAATCTTCTCTCTCAACTGTCCACTCCCAACTGTTTCTTTATATTTGTGTTGCTTGACCTGTTTTTTCTTGTCCCCCCCCCCTCTTTTTTACTGACCACTCCCAATTGTTTCTTTATATTTGTGTCCCTTCACCTGTTTTTTCTTGTTCCCCCTTCCCCCCTTTTTCCTTCTAAGAAATTTCATTTCTCCAACCTGCACCTTACTCCATTTCTTCTAATTCATTGCCAATATCTCTGCTGCATATGCACACTTTTATCGTACACAATACTTTAGTAGAATTTTCCACTTTCAGCTGTTGGTTCCATTCTTCCATCGCCCATCAAACTTGCAATCAAACATTTAAATTCCTCTACCTTCAGTACTATATCCACCACATCTAACTCTGCAATTAACAATATTGTGAGTGACAGAGGGTGCTTTGCACCAAACCTTATGCATTCAAATTTCGACTAGCTCAGGGGAAGAAAGAATTCATATAAGCATTAATACTACTTACATACTGCTGTGGCATGATGAACTGTAGCTGATCCATTATCTAACCAACTAGTCTTCCCATAGAGCTCTTTCTCTCCACCCCTCCTCTGGGATGTCTGCCTTTCTTGCACCTTCCCTTATTGCTTCCTAATTTATGTTATCTCTCCTGCATTGTGACCTAAGAGGTTGTGAAGATTTCATCACAGTGACAAATTAAATTTGATGTGTCCATATTTGTCAGTAAATTCAAAGGTAACCTACATTATCTGTATTCAGCCCAATCTGTGTATCAATTCTGTGACAATTTTGTAAGGTATGTTGCAAGCAATAACAAATTGAGTGACTGTTTTCCGTACTTTCTCTGTGCAGTTAACCATTCCCTTGTGATACGATTCCCATTGGCACAACAGTAGTCTATTAGTGGTCACATGAAAGTTTTGTGCACTATTTGCTTTGTATGTGCATTACAAATCTTCAAAATTTGACCCATGAATGCAGCCCTACCTACATAAGAAGTCATGAGTGGATCCCATTTCATGTTGCTTACTATTGTTATCTCCAAACACTTCAGGGAATCAACCATGTCAATAACTAAAATATTTACTTATTACTCCTGAACAAATGGATGCTTTTTGTTATGCATATTATACTGCATTTTTTCACCCAAAATATTGTTTTTTCTTTGTTTGTGTGTTGTTTTGTGTTGCTGCTGCCCTCCTCCCTTCAACTTTGGTGAGTTTTGAGTGTATTTTCCTTTTCTTTTCCACGTAAATATTGCCTCGTGGTATTTCTTTCCTTTCATTGTTACCTATACAGAATTTTTTGTAATTTAGTGTAAGTTGGCATTGATTGCACTATGCTGAAATAAAGTAGCTTGGAATTTTCAAACAATCATCAGAATTTCGTACTTCTTTCTGTATAACTGCAACATCAGACTGCTTTAAACTTGTCACCAAGATTATTTACAAATATTAAGAAAAGAAATTGTCCTATTAAACTTCCTTGAGGAACACCTAACATAATATCTGGATCAGTAGGGGCTTCTCCATAAGTGACAACATACCGCAGCTGACTAGTTAGAAAATCTTGTATCCATTCAGAAATCTGTTATGATATTCTGTATCCACAAAGCTTTACCAAAATGTGGTCATGTGGTAGAAAGTCAAAGGTTTTCTGAAAATCCAAAAAGAAAAAATGCATCAGCTTTCGAGCATAGTTTTGATTAAGTCATGTGAAAATAGGACCAGCTGTGTTTTGTATGATCTGTTCTTCCAAAATCAGTTTTGGTTTGTTTGTTAGCAATTTGTTATCATCTAGAAATTTCATAGTGATCAAGCATATAATATGCTCTAACAAACAGATGTTAAAGATATCGGTCAGTAGTTCCTAGGCTCAATTTGATCTTCTTTCTTGAAAATTGGGACTTTCTAGTCAGAAAGTACTTTTTTCTCTCTTTTGGATTTACAGTATATATCGTACAGCAATAGTTTGATTTCCATCACATACTCTGAAAATACTGTTACTGGGAAACCATCAGGACCTGTCACTTTTGCCCACTTCAACAGGACTAGTTTGCTTTGCAATAATTGCAGTATCTATTCATATTAAATCCATCTCTAACTTCATAGAAAAGTGGGTATGTTATCCATATTTTCATCAGTAAATTATTTTTTTTTATTGGGTGTTAATCACATTAGCCTTGTCACAGCTTTCATCGTATATAAGTGCTGATATCATATTGCCCCTACAACTGACTTTTCTTACATAATCTATATATCTATAAATGAGAAAATGAGAAAGTTCGGATGTGTGTTTGGATGTACGTTGGCAATCAATCACGCCTTAATAACTCAACATATTTAAATGAAATTTGGCATGAAGTCAGTTAATTGCGTGCGAAGTGCAATAGGATAGATGTTATCCCGCATAAACGCATAGTTTTTTTAGAAATTGCCATTAATATCAATTCGGAAGCAACAAAGAGTTTCCTACTTCGTAGATAGCCGTGCCACGTTTACTCTTTGCTTTTTAAGTAAATCGCAAACACTACTTCTCAGAATGCAAGTTTGTGTTTAGTTTAAAAGCCATAAAACTGACGCAATGGCAAATAATAGTTTTGAAGCAGGAAATATAAATCTGTTCTTAACCTTAAATTAAAAAAAGAAAGGTAGGTACTGTTGTCAAGTTCGCAAAAAGATGTTTTCATTTGCGTACATAAAATACTATGACATATCAAATATTACACCATAATTTCGTTCGTAATATATGCGTTATAATAAATATAAAAAATCAAAGCTTGGAAAAAAAGTAAAATGCTATGAGTATACCAGCACGAAAGTCGGTTCACTGAAAGTGCAAAATGGTCGTGCCCCAAATGTCGTATTTATAAAAATGTAAAGGATTCCATTCTATCTCGGTTATTTCCTGTTTCTTTTTTGTTACTATACAGTCTGTGTATTACAAATTATTTTTGCCGAAATTTAAAACTTAACTAACCCTTTTTATTTTTTGTTCAGAATTTTTGTACGAATAGTACTGCTTTTTATTTACTGTTCAATATTCTGCAAATATCTATCGAACGCTACACTTAAAACGAATGTATTCAATGGGCTAATGTAGAAACTTATTGTTTCATGAAGTAACACTGAAAGTCGTTTACAACACAATACACCTCATTTGCACGGAGCATAACAACTAAATTCCTTCTGCCGTAACAAAAAACATTCTGGTCCAGGCAGCATTTCAACCAAACCACATTTCTGCTAATACTGCCGCTACAAAATCAAACGATACGAACACATCTCAACACATTAAATGCTCTGGACCTACATTTCGAGTGGTAACAGAATTTTCTATATCAAAATTCCTAATTAGTATATCATAAATTACTATCACAATTAATTTCATTATACACCTTACTAAATCACGAGCAATAAAAGTCACTTTATCGCGATGTACATTTGACCTGCAATATGAACGATCGTAGAGAATTGTGGACTTTCCGTTGTACACTGTAAGTTAAAAGCATTTTAGCATAAATTTTTTAATTACGTTACCTCAATAACTGTCATGAAGCTGACGACATAGTTCATGCGGCTGAATGTAGTTTTAGACGTATTCAGTATTTAATTTACTGCGTTAATAATAAGTCAAGTTTATTTTGCTATTCATGACGTCACTAACATACAATATAGTGAATGTATTAATGTGCGAGTGATGCTTTGATTTTCTAGCGGTAATTTTAAAACGCAACCTGGGCCAGAATGAGAACTTAAACATTATTAGTTATTAAGCTTCTTTCATTAGCGCCATTTTAGTGACATCATGTATCGCTTTGTACCGATATTGTATCAAAAGAT
Source organism: Vandiemenella viatica (assembly GCA_031002005.1). Lineage (NCBI taxonomy): Eukaryota > Metazoa > Arthropoda > Insecta > Orthoptera > Morabidae > Vandiemenella > Vandiemenella viatica. Next base: position 71,571,199 of record JARYHS010011408.1, read on the forward strand.
CTATATTAAGCTTGGACGATTTAGCAGAACCATGCGGCGTTGCCCGAAGTAAATTTTTTAAATTTATCAATGTTTTATTCAGATAGTGGAGTGGCGGAAAAGCGGAGTGGTAATTCGCCGGTAGTCATTGAATTCTGTATGCAGAATAAGAAACCGAATATGAAGAAACAATCTATTACTACTTTAATATTGAAATTTATATTTTAGCGCAGAATTAATGGATCGAAACGAATGAACTATAGTAAACTGCTCTATAGAGCAATTCAGTTGTTTCCAGAGATAGAGAAACCATTACCGCAATACCTCTCATTATTATGGATAAAAGAATCAATTACTACTATACTTACTACTATAATATGTAAATTTCTGTTGATGGAACCAATATATCCTAAAAAAAAAATCAATATTCAAAGAGGAAATTAAGTTCTTCTTTTTTAAAGATTTTTTTCAGTACTCAATGCAAATCAAAATATTCATTTTTAGTATCACAATTTTACTAATGGAAATGAACGTCCTTGGGCCACTTAAGTATTTATTTGCTGTTTGGATGTTAGTATTTTTTTTTTTTTTTGTTGATATTTAGTCGATTCCATCAATGTATTGCTAATATTTTGACGTTTTGAGCTTCCATTAATTAAAACTATATTCATTTTTATTCGCGTGATGAAATTAGTAATTTTAAGAGTTGTTGGGTAAACGAAATTCAAATCTTTCAAAGAAATGTAAGAAAACTAGGGCTATGAAAATAGCCAAAACCTAGGAGACAAATCCGCAATATTGTATATACGGATATATTAAACTGAAAATACTCCTTACAAACTGAATATTTTTACTGCTTTATCATTTCAGTGAAGTAGTTGTGGAACATAAATAGATTTTTGTTATTTTATTGCAACATTTATTACTACTATCACTAATAAAAATAGCTCTTAAATAAACTGTATGGTCGTATTGACCTGGTGACAAGACTTCTTTACGTCTCCGGAATCAGTCCCTTTCGTAGCCTCTTAACGTAACCCAGTAATCCTACCGGACATAGAGGACCCACAGTTCAACACGGAATCAGAACAAAGTGAGCATTCTGGCGTAATTCACATCACACACCAACCTATGCCAGAGGTGAAGGTCGAGCTAGGGACCTTTGAAAATCCTCGCCAAGACTGGAATTCAAGCTGGGGACTTTTCCATCTCCAGTTGGACGCCCTAACCACTGAGCAACCAGACCTCTCAAGAATATCTTATATTACAACACTTTTCAACGCGGACGAAGTCGCGGGTAACTGCTAGTTTATTTATATTTTCTTTGATTGCAACAGAAGTCTTTAATGACTTCTGTCACTCACCACATTTTTAATGCATCCTCTGAACTCAGCTATGTTTTCTAACTCCCTGTAGTACTGCATCCTTCTTAAGTGTGAATGTATCTTCCCTCACTTTTTAAATAATCTTTTTAACTTTATGTGTATAACACGATGGATTATTACCTTCAGTGATTATCGATTTTTGTACGTGTGTGTCTATACTTTCCCTGCCTGTATGTATAAATTGATGCCATATCTGTTTAATCGAGTCTCTTTTTAGCTTGAAAGTATAACAATTATCCCTCATGTATGTTCGTTTGTGGCCATTTCAAATATATAAACAAATGAAAAGATCAGGAAGATGGGCAAAAATGATCAGAGAGTTGTATGAGAGGGCTAGGGTCTTAGAAGCTAAGTCTGTAGCTGCTGAAAGGAGATATGGGGGGCTCAGAAGGGATGGTTGGGAGCTGGTAAAAGGTCATAGAGGAAATATGGTTAACAGGATGAAAAAGTTAGATACTTAACAAAATTGTGGGGAAAAATTGGTTTGACCTGTTAGCAGAGTCAAGAGTGGAAGAGCCTCCCATAGATGTAAGAGTCGGTAAGGTTCAGAAGGCCATTAGGAATAGGGACATGCAAGGAAAGCATAGGAAGTAGTGAGGGAAGAGGTGCAGGTCCCCTTCTGTATGATCAGTTAGGCCCAGGTTAACAGGTCACATGTTTTTTCAAACCTCGTGCAACATTAGGTCAGGTAATAGAGGATATAAGTTCACTTTGTTGGAGCTTCACCAAGGTCAATAGAGTAGTGATAGTGGGAAGTACGAGGTATACTACTGATAGAAACATTTGTTAAAATGTAGAGAGTGAATAGAGGAAAGTGGCAAAGGAGGTGCAGCATACTGGAGTAGAACTCATAGAGGCCCTAACTTGCTTTTACCAGCCACAGCTGAACCATTTGTGAGGTGGGTAATTGTGGAAGCAGAGGTGCTACTTGAGAAGAGCATTATTTCTGCATTGGAAGTTGTACCTATGGATACCATTGGTACCTCAGGTTTTATTATGCGTGGCCTACACCTGAATAGAAGGGACAAGGGGGTACTTTCTAAATTGTTAGCTAAAGCAATAAAGGAACCCACTTCCAGTGATGATGTGGCCAGAACTGTACCTTTTTTAGGTTAGGGGGCTATTGGTGAAAGGATGAAAATAGATAATTAAAGGGATACTGAATGTAGATCAATGATGAGAAAAAAAACACAAATGCTAAAGAACTAAATAAAGCTACTGAAACAACAACTGACAGATCTGGGAAGGGCGAAGATTGATGCTGAAAATATCATAAAGTCAGTAATAAGAGTGTTACTGCTGAACTGTTAAAGTATAATGAACAAAGTAATGGAATTTGCAAACTTAATAGAGATACACAAATCACAAGCAATTATATGGGTAGAGTCTTGGTTCAAAGAAGACATACTATAAGATTTTTCCTGATGGTTACGCAGCGTACTGTTGATATAGAGTAGCAACTGCTGGAGGGTGTTTATACTGGTTAGCAAAGAGTGTTTATAGATCATGAAACCTATGGTACTTGGGACAGATTTCTATAGAAAAGGGGGGGGGGGAATCCAGATGTTAGCTGCTTACTGCAGTGAAAGAATGAATGATGGTGATGTTACTCTTGGGGAGAAACTAATTTCATACTCAGAGTTCAGAAATGAGAGTAGAAAGCTTATTATTGGTAGGGGTTTAAATTTACCTGGTGTCAACTGGGTAGGAAATAAGATTAATAACACAAATGAAGAGAGATTTACATATGCCTTAATAAATAAAGGAGGTTTCACACTTGTTGTAGAACAGAAAAAAAAAGGGACAAGCATGTTGGATATCTTCCTAATAAAACCCGATGATAACCTTGTGATGGAATAAGTGATCATGGAGCAGTTCTGATGGAGGATTTTGTAAACTAGTGGTCAACATTAAAGGGGGAAGTAGGAACAATTAGAGATATTACTGGAAAAGTTTCAGCAAATCGAAATATTTCACAAGTATAGTGGAAACGAAGTGGGAAGAGTTCAAGCAGATAGTAAAAAATGCTGAAGAAATATTTATTCCAAAACATAAAATAAAGAGATGTACAGAACCTACATGGTATAATAGAGAGATGAGGTAGTTGAAGATATTGTGAGAAAGGAATGTAACAGAGTTTAGAGACAGTAAGGCTGCTGGGTGTACTTGAAACAATTAAATAAGTAATTAATAATAACAAAGAAGGTGGCTGAAAATGGATTTCTGAAAAATATTGTAGGTACAGCGGAACCACTGATGGATTCATCCAGAAATTTCAATGGCTATGTTAGAAAACTCAGGGAAAGGAAGGTGTTGGGTCAGTTGGAGATAAGGATGGTGAATAAGTTACTGAGCATTTTGAAAAAGGCAGAGATTTTAAGTAATTGATTTATTGAAACCATTAGGGACTATAATTCAGGAATGGGAGGGTGTAAATTGGAGAATGAGCTTATCCATGCAACTAGAAATGAACAGTCTAAAAATTTTGAAATTTATGCTGAGGATATCACGAAGGAACTAAGAAAGCTAAAAAATCATAAAGTGGCTAGTATAGATAATATTATGATGGATTTCTTAAAGATAGCAGGATGTGACATTGTACCATATCTTGAATCATTATTTACACTGAACTCGGATACTTGCTGCTTAACAGAGGACTTGAAATATGCAACAGTAGTAGATAGATAGATAGATAGATAGATATGTTCACTTTGATCCCATGTGAGAATAATCTCGGGGATGTGGAACAGTACATACACTTATTAGTAATGTCAATATTACTATATAATTGATAATATTATTATATATTGACAACAAGTTAGCAACAACCCATTAGTATAACCAATATCTCCTGTAATCTACAAATACAATCCCGAGTTAATTAATACTTATTATGTGGAACAGTGTATACACTTGTTACCAGCATCTAATAACCAGTTAATTTCTTACCAACCAGTTACCATGTAAGCTTTCACTGTAATTTGTGACTACATATTATATTATGTTAGTTGTTATGTGGAACAGTACACACACCTATTAGCAATATCAATTATATTACCAACAACTCATAAGCAGTCAATTACTTAAAAACCTGTTAATATGATAATTTTTCACAGCAGTTTTTGAGTGCATGCTATCCCATGTTAGTTACTATATATAAGTGAAATTTTGTAAACAGTGTAATTAGTTCATTTGTCAAGTTTCAACAGAAAGAAAAACCATATATCATTTTAGTAATTGTGGATAATTTTGTCACCTTCCCCTTCCATACACCATATATACTATTTTATCAGTCATTCTTAGTTACCAAATTCCAAGAAGAAAATTCTTTTACAGAGTAAAATGGGTTCTGAAGTAGAAACTCTTTCAGTTTGGACTTAAAGTAGTTAGGTTTTTGTAGATAACATTTAATTTCTGTTGGTAATACATTGAATAAGGAAGCTCCAGTAACTGTTAGCCCTTTCTGAACAATTGACAGTGATTTGTAATCCTTGTGAATATTATATTTATTCCTAGTATTATGGCTATGTATGTCAGCATTAAGATTGAAGTGTTCAGGATTTTCTACTACAAATGATAATACAGAGTATACATACTGTGCTGGCATTGTTAGAACACCCAGGTTTTTAAATAGATTTCTGCACGGTGTCTGTGGGTTTGCTCCACAAATAGTTCTTATAGCACGCTTTTGCAATTTAAATACCCTCTGTGCTTGTGACGAGTTTCCCCAGAATGAGATGCCATAAGTGAGCAGGGAATGAAAATATGCAAAATATACTAACTTTCTGGTTTCTATATTAGCTATTCTAGATATTACCCTCAGTGAAAATGTTGCAGAATTCAGTTTTTTAAGAAGTTGTTGAATATGCTGTTTCCAGTTCAATTTGTTATCTATATATACACCCAGGAATTTTGTGAAACTGCTTTCATCGATTGCTTTTCCTTCTGACAATACATTATAGCTGTCCTTTGTTTTATTTTTTGTAACAAACTGAAGTAACTGTGTCTTTTCTACATTAAGTATTAGTTTGTTGGCATTAAACCACCTGTTAATTTTCTTTATAACTTCATTTGCTGTGTTTTCGAGGTTTTGTGCTGATGGGTCTTTCAAGGATATGCTAGTATCATCTGCAAAGAGCACCATGTGTTCATTATCACCTAGTATATGTGGGAGATCATTTATATAGATTAAGAACAGCAGAGGACCAAGAATTGAACCCTGAGGCACACCACATTTAACTATACCCCATTCTGAGTTTATAACATCTCCTTCCATCAAGGAGGTGTGATGAATGCAGTCCAAAATTACAGGTCAATCAGTTTGACATCAGTGGTAGGTGGATTAATGTAGAGATTGATATGTAACCACATCAGAAAAGACTGTGAAGTGGTTTTCAGGTTGATAACATGCAGATCTCTAGTAGGCTATATGCAAGATATTTTTCATAAAATAGACAAGGGACGCCAAATTGGCAATGTAGTACTAGATTTCTCCAAGGATTTTGACAAATTGAGCCATAAAATGATGCTAAATATGGTAAATCTATTGGAGTGGGCAAAAAAGAGATTTCCAGGGCAGAAGAATTCTTAAACTGTAGAAATCAAAAAGTTAGGGTAGGAAACGCAGTATCAAAAGAAGTTTAAGTGAAAAAGGTAGTACTATAGGGTAGTGTATTGGGACCATTACTAGTAGTTATTCTAATGATATGAGGGTTTCTATTTGTATTTATATTTCTGAAAAACAAATATTTATGATTGGATTTTTTTGTTTTTATTGTTTCTCAAAATTGCTTTTCAAAGTATTATCCATGAAGATCAATACACTTTTGCATGTGTTTGAACCAATTTTTGAAGCACTTTTCCACTCCAATGGAGGTAACTCAAGAACATGCATCTTGAATGCATCATCCACTTCTTTGGGTGTCGAAAATCATTGTCCACGTAATTTGTTTTTGATGTGTGGGAATAAAAAGAAGTCATTGGGTGTCAAATCAGGGCTGTACAGCAGATGACCCATCAATTCAATATTTTGACTTGTCAAAAATTCTCTTGTTTGAGCCTATGCCATGATGAAGAATTATTCGCCTCTTCTTCGCCAAAGACTTCTGGTAAACAAATGGTTGTGTACCATTCAGAGTTGACTGCCCTAGGTTGCTCTAACACCACTGTCGACACATGACCGGTAATACCGAAGAAACGGGCAACTATTTGCTTCAATGTGCTTCTTCCGTGAACAACTTTTGTAGGATTTGGCTTGTATTGGTAGAACCATACACACGATTGCTGTTTTGTTTTGGGCTCATATGCAACGATCCATGATTCATCACCTGTGTAAATGTTTTACACAGCATTTGATGCACCTTGAACATATTTTTTTAACATTTCCTTTCACCAATCGACACGAGCTTCCTTTTGAGTGTTTGTCAGATTATGCAGGATTCAACGGGAACAAATCTTTCTTACGGGCAAATGATCATGCAATATTTTATTGATGCTTGTAATACTAATGCCCAAAGATGCCTCAGTCTCACGGTATGTCACATGATGATCTTGCTTTATCAGTTCACGCACAACATCGATGTTTTCCGGTACAACAACCGATTTTGGACGAGCCTGATGGAATTTGTTCTGAAGCAAACTTCGCCCACAATTGAATTCATTATACCATTTTTTTACAATGCTACATGATGGTGCTTTATCACTGTATAAAAAATTAAGTTCATAGATGCACTCTTGTCTTGATAATCCACGTCGAAAGTTCTGAAAAATAATTGCACAAAAATATTTACGAGTTAATTCCATTTTTTGCCTGAGATGAATTTTTAAAGTTACTATAAACAATGAATCACACTCATATGACACATTGTTATGAATAAGGCTAAGTTCAATAATGTCATTGTTTCCAATGGAAACATCAGATGGCGCCTGGCAACACTTATTGTTGCCAAGGCCAGAAATATAAATAGCAACCCTCGTAGATTGTGGTGATGGTTTACTATCAAAAGTTAGGTTGTTCTCAGATGACATAATTCTACATAATAGGATCAAAATGGTAGAGGAGTGTGAGCAGCTGCTGGGTTATCTGGACAGGATATCTAGCTGGGTAGATTAACATGGTATGAACATAAACACAAAGTTAAATCAGCTTATTACATACAAAAATAAATAAAAAACTAAAGGTTGATTATGATTATAAGGTAAGGAAAGAGTTGTTTGTTGATGGCTGGAAACATACATATCTTAGCATAATACTTGATACAAAACTGAATTGGGCAGAACACATTGGACAGGTAGTAGGAAAAGGTTTCAAAATGCTTCATTTATTTGAGGGGATGTACTGAGATGTAAGGAAATTGGGTTACAAAATTTTAATAATATTATTGACTGAATATGGTGGTGTAGTATGGCACCCATGTTTTGAGTATCAAATACAGGAGTTGCAGTGGGTGAAGAGAAGGACTTCCAGATTTGTCTCTGGTAATTACCACAGAACACAATCAGTAACAGATATGATAAAGGAGCTGGAATGGGTACTCATTAGAAGACACGAGAAGGGTGATGTGAGTAATGGAAGTTTGCAAGACGTATATAGGTGATGAAATGTGGAAAGATATTGATGGAAGAATTAAGAGAGGTGCATGGAAGGGAATATATGATGATGACCACAAGCTGGCAGTTAACTTCAGACATAAGGGTGTGGGAAGATTTTCTTTCATAGGTAAAGGGGTCAGGAACTGGAATAAATTACCAAGAGAAATAATGAATAATTTACTAAAAACACTGAAAGAATGTAAACCTGAAATTTGCAGAGGCTAATAGTAGGCAGGTACAGGAAAGGGGAAAAATGAGTGCATAGAGAAATTGCCACTATAGTGTGTGTTCTATAGCAATTAAATTAAATAAAAAACCAAGTAGTACATGGTTACTGTTATAAGTATAGATAAAAGCCATAAGTAGTGCAGATAACTTCTATAAATATTATGAGGCAATATAGCATCAGTAGAAGGATTAAGGGAGGTTTTCTGAGAATATATTTTTATATTATAATATTTATGAAGGAAGGATTGATCTGATTTGAAGAGTTGGTAGAAGGAAAATCCATTCCTACACATAGGAGAAGAATAGAAAAGTGGGGGAGAATGTACATAAATTAAGAAATGTGTGCAGGTGGCACCACCGTCACTTTTGGTTGAGTACATTGGTGGTATATATGCTAGATACCTCTGTCAGTAATTCATAGTAATTACTTAAAATTAATTTCAGTAGTTCTGCAAAGTTGTAACTAGCATGAAGTGATTTACATATAATTCTGCAAACTTTTTATCTTCAGTGTTGAGAAGCGGGAGGACCACTTGTCTGAATGAATGATTTAATGTGTCTGATTGGTTAGAAACTGTGATTTCTGCTTCTATTAGAAAGAAGTCAGATAACCATTATATTTCATATTGGTTATGTTGGTTTGATGTGTAAAAAAATTCACTGAACAAAAATTAACATTATACTTACAATTCTGAGTTTATTTCATAGAAGTTCCTCATTATTTTTTGAGAATTTTTGCTTATTTAAAAGAATAATTCTTCTTGTAATAAGGGATGATGGCTGTTTCAATAAAAATAGTCATTTACATGGTTGAGTATCATTAATATTTCCAATCACCCGTAAAAGAAGCTTTCCATGGTTTCCCGAAATCACTTCCAGTGGATGCCAGGATGGTTCCTTCAATAGGCCATGGCTGAACTTCTTCCAATAACACCTCCAATTCTCCCCTGTAAACATTCTATACCGTTTTTTGCTTTCATATGCAAATATCATTTTATTAATCTCTGCTTTGGAATTATCCTTCATCTTTATCATAATGCTCTTCAGTATTGCAATGAACAAATCTGAAATCTAAACAATACCTCAATTCAATCAGTGTTTCCTGCCTTTGCTCATAGTAAGCTCTTTGAATCTATATACTTCATGTATCCCCTCTATGTTCTCACTTTCCACTCCAAGATCTACCAAATTTTATCAACCAGATTTCCTTTTTCTGAATCATATCAACACCAAATCAGCCTTTCCTCATATTGCCACTTCCTCTCACATTGGTTTGAAATCTAGATCTATTGTACCCTTTGTGCTCCCACAGCTTTACACTCAAATTCCTGTACTGTTTCTGTTATTATATTCAGAAAGGTTTTCTAACAAGTGCTCTCCACTGGTACTATCAAAATTATACTCCTTTTATTTTTACACTTGCTTATGTTCCCCTTTACAATTAATGACATTATTTCATCTTTTCCCCAGTCCACAGTCGGTGTTTTATATCCAAATTGCCAAAGCAGAATTCTCATAATTTCATCATGTTGTATTGTTGCTAAATGAATGTTGCATATAATATTCAATAGTGTAGTGAGTTGACAAGTAATGCTAATGGTTCTAATGTTTTATACTCTATTCTTCTCCTTATTGGAATAATTAGCAATAGTGTCAACAGTGCTCTATCTATTCTGAACAAGGTAGTGTATTTTATGCCAGGCTATGTGTGATTTTACAACTCCATTTGTGTGCTATCTCGTTGGCAATGGTTTATTGGTGAACTAGAGGTTCATGTTACTGTGGAAACAGATTATCTTTAAATGTATTATATTGATAGGAATGATTTTTTTAGTAATTTAGAGATAACAATGTATGCTTTAGCAAGACAAAAATATAGTTTAGTTCCAGATTTTTTTTAAAAACATTTAATTAGTCTGGTGTGATACAACATAAAATTTCCAAGTTTTCCAATCTCCCTTTGTACAAAATTGCAGAGGTCCACGTGTAGAACGTACACTAGGAAGGAATGTACGTGGTCTCTTGCAGCCAATAGACAAATTGGCAACATTGCCTTGTTGTGGAGATGGCTGTGTGGCACTGGCCTGTACTCACCCTCATCTCTTACAATTTTGGCGAGCTGAGGCAGCTGCGAGTCAACGTCGAGCTCGTCGTGCCCTTGCTGAAATGCTAACTCCTTCTGGTGGCACAAAAGCTAACTGTTACAAGTTCATTTCTCTTGTCACAGGTAAGGCTAACTAGAATATTTACTGCTCACTACTTACTTGGAATATCAAGTATGTCATTGGTAAATTATGATGCTTTCTAAAGTAATTATTTTGGCATATGAAAAATTATAACCACGCATTATGGCACATTTCGGTGCACTAAACTAAATCCAATGAAGAGATGAAAGTGATACAAATGAAGGAAAAGTAAAATAGTGATTTCACTTCACCCTTTATTCAGTTAAATCACATGTTTTTTCCATAAAGGCAGTATGTCAGATTAGTCTTTGAGGGTCTTTTGTATGTCATTGCATAGTTTTTAAATCTAGTCTGAAATTACCTCATTAAGTTGTGCCACGTTAGAATACTTTGAATTCCATAATTCTCATAATAAATCTTAATCTACATGCTTTAATGATGCTAACCACACTTCAGTTGACTCTAATGACCTTGATGTCAATAATCCACCCACCATTTTGTGTTAATTGCAGTGTATAGATGTATGCTATCAGTTTCAAATAATTGTTTTTTTTTTATGGTGGACTGACGAATCTTTTTTTCCTCACTCTGACATTTCCCAAGTGGAACATTAATAGGTGTGTAAGACTCTAAGCCACCTGAGTGGTAGAGTGCATAAATGATACTCCAGCAAGTTATATACAACATTTACATTTATTTACAATATTACATTATAAACATTTGATCCTTCCATTGACTCTCTCAGCCCTTTGTCTGTCCAAGTCAGTTATTTCCTTCTTCTATTGCGTTTATAATGTTCGATATCTCCTAGCTGCTGTTCCCCAAAGTGGTGTTGTCCAACCTGTTGTACTGATGACAATGGTGTCTGCCATGGCCGATCTGCCATATTGACCTAGATCAAAAGACAAGAGCCAAGAGCAACCCTCTCTGCTCCGTGTATGCTGGTTTTGTTCCTATTTCCTACACTATTTGCATGTGGTAGGGTGACTTTCCATCCAATCGCTGCCTCTGTGATGCTCCCATCCTTTGCCAAATGACATAATTGTTCTGCTTATTTTGCTGACTAAATGACCTACTCCACTGGTTGTTGCCTCCTGCACCATCACGTTCTAATGTCTGCAGGTGTTTATGCTTTCTGTTGCAATTAACCTGGCTCCTGGTTTTGTTGTGTGAAATCATAACTTATTCTAATTTACCTACAAAACCACAGGGGCCACTACAGTTCACAATAATCAAATTAACTTTGTAACAAATCATTAGTGCTTTATTGCTCTCTGTTTTAATGGTAGGAGGAAGTGAAGTAATTAATTTGCATTTGAACTGTTGTTCCTTGGTTTTCCAAAATGCTTTCAGATGTGGTATGAAGGTTGGCATTCAAGTGCTGAATATTGTAAATTATGAGCTTAAAGTGATACTCTGGTGCATTGTTGTGTGTATTGTTATTTATAATGAAGTTCAGGGTGAAAAATATAAGAGGCATTTTTAACACTAGAACCGCCGGAACTAGTACTATACTTAGAACCGCCGATGTGGTCAAAGTGACCACTTTCTTTGTAATTGCATGCTGTTCTGATTAATACAAATATTAATGATCTTGATAACAATGTATCACTTTAATTACATTTATTAACAGTATCACTGTATTTTACAACAACAATGGGAACATAATATTACTAAAATTAAAGAGTATAGTTCACAATATTTATCTGCAACCATACTAATTGTATTGCAGTAATTTTAAAATTAATAGAAATTAATCATACTGGAGAAACTAAGTACCCATGAATATGTTAAGAGAAAGAACAATCATAAGATATAACTATGTATAGTACCTAATCCTACTTACAAGCATTACAAATTACTGTCTTTATTACTTTATATGTACACGGCCCACAAACATATCTCTTGCATTTACTGCACACTTCATTTGTCTTGTTTCTGCATTTCCTCGTTTGGCATAGTTTTCTAACTTTCGTAGGAATTTCCGCTTCTTCTCTTTCTTCATCACCATCTTCCTTTTCCTTTCCTTCCCTTGTCATCCTTTCCTGATTTCTGGTTTCCATATAGTCTCTACGTAATTCTTCTGCTAGATTTAGGATGAAATTCCTCCTACTTATCTTGATCCCTGTCACTAGCTTGAAAATGATCCATGGGTTGATGGCTGCTAAATCAAGGATATTGTGAAATACGTGGACAGGCCATCGACGAGTACCAGAGCGGACAGAATACTTCCTCGTCATCTGGTCCAAGACATCTACAGCAAATTTTGTGCTATTGTAGAAGCTCACTGTTTCGGGAAGGTGTTTAGAATTATTTTGTATTTCAACATCTGTATGCATGGTACTATACAGAAGAACATTTTTGTTCTTTTTCCCTTGGTAAACAGTCAGAGTACCACCTTCCCTTTTCAAGAGAACAGACGTATAAAGAGGAGTTTTCATTTTTTTTACAGTGTTTGGAATTTCTTTTCTTGGACGGTTGATAGTGCCGACAAGACTAGTTTTCTCTTCTTCCAGTCTCTCCCCAAGTGTGACCGTAGTGAAAAAATTATCAGTAGTCACATTTCGACCCTTATTGCGATATGGAGCTACTAATTTCATTACTACTTGTTCTGGAAGTTTCTCATTAGGTGCCCTCTGTTCGTTCTGTCCCACATAAGGGAACCTATTACAAAGATATTTTGTTTCTACATCCGCTAGAAGCCAGAATTTGATTCCGAATTTATTAGGCTTATTCGGCATATATTGCAAATATGGACACCTGGTTCTGCTGGGGAAAAGTTGTTCGTCCACAGTGACATTTGATCCAGGTATGTAATTCAACTGACAGTTTTCTATAAAATGATTCCAAGTAGTTGATATAAGTGCAAATTTGTCACTTTTCAACCGTTCCGACCGTGTATTTTTTTCATCAAAACGCAGATATTTCAAAATTTCTCGAAACCTGTTTCTGCTCATTGTGTCAGTGAAAAATGGGGCTCCCCACGTTTTTGACCACAACTCATCTACTTCAGTACATCTGGCACCTAGTGCACCACGAACATATAACAAATGCATCTAATTCTTCTAAAGGCAAACTCCACGAATCATTTCCAAGAAGCCGTTGTGCCGCTGCTTCTGTGCATTTCTTTATGTGTTTCAACATTGATTGATCAACTAAAAGGCGCCAGGCACTCGAAACATTATCATTTGAGACGTGCCACTTTGCGTGTGGAGTAGGTCCCCATGTTTCTTTCAATATATTCTGTTGACCTATCCTACCTGGTTTAGTAACCCCGAAGTCTGCTACAGTCCACTCCGTGATCCCGTCTTTCCCCAGGAGTTTTGAGCCAGTTTCAGGAAGTGAACCCTCACTTTGTTCTCCTCTTCTACGTCGATTCTGTATTGGTACACTTACAGGGGGTGCAGTTCTTCTTTTACCCAGGGTAGGTCCTTCTCTAGCATTGTTTATATTACTGCTTCGTCCTGGTTCAGCAACTGCATGAGGAAAGAGACAATTAGAAAGCTACAACTCATTATAAAGAAACCATACCACACAATAAAATAGCAGTAACAGAAGTAGCAGTAGAAGTGTCAGCTCTCTTATAATAGTGATCATTATTCATATAGTAACAATAATAATAATAATAATAATATAAGTGAATGTAAATTACCTTCATCTTCAGTCTCGGAGCTGTCACTCTCCACATTAGTGACAGGTTGGTAATCTTCATCTGTAGAGTCTTCCACAAGGTCCTCAACTTCAGGATCATTTTCAACATCCGATTCATACAAAAGTGCGACAATTTCTTCATCTGAAAGTGGCCGTGGCCGTGGTTTGTATCGCTGTGACATCTGAGCCGTATCTACTGCTCTGAGACCAGTACTCAAATAATCTGCCTCGCTTATGCGAAACCCAATAGCAAACAATGAATGACATATTGCATTGTTGAGCTTCAAACAATGCGAGTAAACTTCAGTAACCCAGATATTTAATATATTGTTGACGAGTGCTAAGAGTAAATTCGGGGAGTGACGCACAACAATCTTTAAATAATCTGTTTTCAGATTTCACGTAATGTGGTCAAAGTGACCACTCGGCGGTTCTAAGTATAAGTGGTCATTCAAAGAAAACTAATGAAGATAAAACAAATAGTGGACTATTTATATGATCTACATAAACATTTAAGAAAAGTCATTAACTCACAACAGCATTGATTAGAAACTGACTGAATAATAATATGTTAAAATATAAAAAGTGGTCAAGTTGACCACTCGGCGGTTCTAGTGTTAAATGAGAGAAATTAGCAAACTGACTTCAGATTGTCAAATGGTTTGTGGGGTGTATGCAAATTTAATGGTGAATGCATATCATCAGCTAATCAGAACAGTGTGTAGAAATTATGAAATATGTTTAGAAACTACCATAAAAACTGGGAAAGTTCCTACAGTTGGTGTAGGTCTTAAATATTTCTCTTCCATCTGAATGTTTGATCATAATAGTAGTAGCTTTTCAAAATTTTAATTTCAATGATCCAAATTGTCTTTTCAGTAGATACACAATTTGATCAAATATTTATACTTTTCCCTGTACTTATAATTGAGTTTAAATTCACTGTTGTCTTACTTTTGTAGCTGAATGTGTTTTTACTTAAAATTTTTGTTTAGAATATTATATGCTTGATTTTACATGTTTCTATGTGCTATTTTTAGTATCACCTGTGGCTTAATTTTTAACTGGGAAAATAATTTTTTGATCAGCTGCAATTTGAAAGTGGTTAGTTAAAATGTTGTTAATTCTCCTCTTCCCCCCCCCCCCTTAATATTTGAGCATAGGTATAATTCTATAGTTGATTTTCAGAATTTTATCTATGAGCCATTACTTTTACTTGGTGTTAATTATTAAGTAAATTTTACTGTTTTCTCTATATATTTTTTAAAGTTTGTATAGCCATATTATTTTATTGCATAGTCAGTTTTAAATTTAGCAAGCAATGTTTCTCAGGTTGCAGTTACACAACAATATGTCAAGTGAATGACCAAATGCGGAGAACGAAAGGTGAACGAGAACCACCTGAACATGGACTGAAAAGATGGTGGCGTGAACGTAGAGGAACCAAAGTGATCCCTGTTTCCAAAGTGAAAGGTGAATTATCTGAAAGGTTTGGTTCTTTAAAAAAGTCATGGCCACCACATCATCTCATCACTCTTAATGACCTTAATGTCAGTGGGTCATAAAACTCTAAAATGGTATTTTGAACTATCATGGTTGTTTAGTATATTTATTCCCCATAGAGATTTTCCGTCACTAGCAGCTATTTTGTGGAAGTGTTTTATGAATACATGCTGGATTCTGATCTGTTAAAAGTAATGGATCTACTTGTGAATAAGATTACAAAGGTTTAGTTATGAAGCATTGTGTCACCATCTCAGATTCCACAGATTTGGTGGGAATAGCTATTAGTTTAACACACTTTATTTTGAGCAAGGACTGGTTTGTGCAAAATGTTTCTGCCAAAATTATAGAAGTGTCTACAAGCCCCATACAACATGATAAATTGTGCCAATGCAATCCCAATTTCCTGAATACAGAAATCTCTGGGAATGATTCATGCATTTTTGGACTCAGTCCAGAAACTCAGAATAAGACATCATCACTGTATCTTCAATTGTTCTTGAAGTAACGTAACAGAACAGATACACAACAGAACCATTGTCTGTTGTCTTCATAATTTATATCTTTTGAATATTTCCACTTCAGCAGGTCATTCAATACAATGTAAGGGACTAAACTGCTACACCGGGGTAAAGTATATGTTTAGGTACCCTAACCAAATGTTTACCTTGTAGAAAAATGTTCTCTGAATCTGCTTCTATACTTTTAAATTGACCATGTGCCTGCCTGGAATATTTACTTGTAAAGCTTATCGGCCGCCACCAAGCTTATTTGAACCAAAAGCTTAGAAAAGGATACTGTTCAAAGTTAAGACATTTGAAAAATCCACTTATTGAAAAATTTTAAAGTATATTAAAAATCACATTTGGAAAAACAGCATTTACAGTCAAATAGGCTATCGGACTAAACTTTTCCAAACAAATTGCAGATTATGAAGAGAGAAAATTTCACCGACCAAGCCCCATTGAAAATTTTACAAATTCATAGTCTTTACTATTAACATCTCGTCAATATGGCGGTGCATCGACCAACCAAAACTTGTCCCACCTAACTGGCAATCATTTCAGCACATGCCCGACACATACTCACGCAGGTCCAATATATGCCACGTTCCCGGGATAAAGACAAAGAAGAAACAATAAAGACAGCCAGACGGTCTGAGCAGCTAGCTTTATACCCTCAGCTACCTGCTTGATGTATTCTACTGCTTATCAAAAATAGAATAAAAAGTTGTGATTATAGAGTATGTTTAGAATCTACCCATGTGTAGCCTGGCCTTCATGGATTATCATGCTTGTAAATGAATTTAGTTTTCAGGCGCATCGATAAAAAGTTTCCAAGGTTAATTAGTGATTCCACGAGATGTGTGTTAATTCTGGCAATTTTTTTGCTACCCTGCTGAATTGCAAATTATCGTGTTAAAATTGGTGTCATCATATTCCACTTTAATTTTTGATTAAAATGGTGTAAATATTATTATTATCGGTGGTATAATAACAAAGTTATGAGTCTGACAAAGATCGATTTTGAAACTGTTTAGAAGGCACTTGAATTATAGTTCATAATTGTTAAAGTGTTGTTTATATAAAAAAAAGTGAAGTTATCTGAATTTTTCTCTTATTTGGTTACGTTTTTTAACAGTTGTTTCGTTTACTGAAGTGGCTTGGTTTAATCGCAAATAAATCTCGAAAACTACCACGTCTGGATTATGATGAAATAATTTTAAAAGTTGGTTTAATATCTGTTCTACTGCATGAAATTTTCTGAAATTTTAATATGTTATACTAGATTTTTTAGTTCTTTCAGGAAATCTACTTTTTAGTTCAGAGAAATTACTGAAAACATATAATTAAAAATGTTGAAAGTGTATCTATCGAAGTGTTTAAAAATTTATTTACTTTATTTACACAGTCCAAAACTACAGAATTATACTGAAATTATCTTTCGTTTGGATTATTATTATTTTAAAATTAATTTACTGCATCAAAAAGTGTTAAGAATTAGTGAAATTATCACGTAACCAAAATCTATTGTTTACAAATTGGATAATAATGGATTACCCTATTCCAGGTTAGTTTAATAACTCTTTACTATTATAACATGTTTATTTAGCACTTGTATTGTATGTTGAGTGGCTTTACTGTTCTTAAATTGGTTTATTTATTGAGTTAGTTTACAGTATTGGCTTCTGCATGAAATGGTTTTCTCATATCCTATAGTTGCAAACTGAAAAATTTAATGTTTCCTGGGAAGCTTACTCCCTCCCTTATGCTTTAAGCTGTGAAAACTAGAATTTATCCAAATTCTAAGGTGCTTACAACAAACTCTTCTGAAGCCTGTGCTTATTTTCAAAGTAAGGTTCCATCTGCTTTTGGCTTCCTAGGGCTATAATAATATTGATTGTGTTGCCATTTGTCTGTGAAACTGATGTTCTATGTGAGAAGTGCATTTTTGTTTGTCAATATCTAGTTTATGAGGCAGATATTGGTGACCATCTATACATTCACCTAAATGATTGTGGAAAACTGCCTAAAAAGTTCAGTCGGGATGACCGGTACATGGGGTTCTGGATTTAAACCTGGCCCTGCTGTACCTCTCAGATCCATTGTTGTGGTGCTTTAATGCATGTAGTCACACTGTTTGGGTTAGTGTACATTTACCATGAATCATAATATTGATAAAGGGCTTTAACTGAAGTTTATAATTCTGCAACATTCTTCTTATCTGATTCATACTTTATTGACCCTACACACATTCCTACAGTTTATTAAATTACCTAAGGTGACATCTCAACATGAAATTTTGGCTATTTTTAAATATGAAAATGGCAACGAAGGGAATCTGAACAACAATATGCATTTTGAATGTGAGAATTAACTGAATCCAACCAGTAGTTCATGCATGAATCACATTCAACAAAAAACTGGCTACTAGTTTGTGGACATTCTTTCCATAAATTTCTCAGCTTTTAAACTTTACATAAAAACAAACATACCACATTTTACCTCCAGAATCAGGTGCTGTACATTTTTCAAGTACCACTAAATATATGACCAGTGGTTTTTTAACTAAATACTGTACTACAAAAGATTTGATTACCCTTTTATCATAAATTTCTAAGCATTCCAACTTCACATCAAAATGAAACATGTACTGTTTTACTCCTTGGACATCCAGGCATCCAGATTTGGGTTTTCCATGGTTTTCCAAATCACTCCAGGCAAATGCGGGGATGATTTCAAAAAGGCCATGGCCAAATTCCTTCCCATTCCTTGCCCCCATCCTTTCCCGTAAAGCAGTTACAAAAAAAAAAAAAAAAAAAAAAAAAAAAAAAAAAAAAAAACTCCTTGGACAATAGGCTGCAGATTCTTCAAAACACCATCATAATACAAACAGTGGTTTTTGTGTAAATGCCATGCAACTAAAAATTGATAAACATTAATGAGTGGAGATTTTCCTGTCATATTGATGCAATAAAATCCTCTTGGGTGAACACCCAAGAGAATTTGATTGATGATACTCATTTGTTTACCATTTTATCCTAAATTCCTGTGATTTATGATTTCAAATCAAAATTAATCATACCACATCTTACTCAAAGTGTCAGGGGCTGTATATAATTTAAAACTCCATCAAAATCTGTCCAGTTGTTTTTGCATCAATTGATACTTGTTTGTTTACTCGTTTATCCTTGCATCTTTCTGAATTTACATCAAAATGAAATAACCCTATTTTATCTCCGGGACCAGGGATTGTACATTATTCAAAACCCCATCAAAATTTTTCCAGTGGTTTTAGTGTGAATACTGTTAATCCACCCAAACAAACAGAGAGACATACAGACCCAGAATATAAAAAACAGTTGATTTCTGATCTATGGGTCATTAACAATTCTGCCAACCCATTTTATTCCAAAAATATCCCAAATATATATACTTTTTCCCAGTTACAGTCTAATTGTATGTAAAGTTTACCAAGTAACTTTTTTCCAAACGCTCATGCCATTCATTCGTTCAAATATTCCAACATCTTTTCTACTACTTCTTCATAGATGATAATATTTTCTGTGAATATAATAATTGTTAAGATTATCATTTCCTTTCTTCATAGTACTCTCTAGTGCCAAAAAAACAAAAAAAAAATGCTGGTGAAACCACTACCTTGTTTACCCTGAACCAGTCACTCAACGATAAATGTTGAGTGATGGTACATAACTCAAATCCCTAAAAGGCCAATGGCTTTTAGTGAGCATTGCTTGACTCAGTGGAGTAAATTACACTGTAAGGCAAGGCTGCCCAACTAATTTTGGAGATGGGGCACAATTTTGATTCTAAGTTAGCCTGCGGGCCACATAAAACTTGCCTATTTTTACAATAGACATTTAAATATAACAAAGGTATGTGCAGTGTGGTAGCTCAGTGGTTAAGGTGCTGGCTTCCAAAATGGTCGCTGGCCTGGTCCCAGGTTCGAATCCCGATAGGCACAGGAATTTTGAGATTTGTGTTTGATCATATGAGCTGCACCAGAATGTTCGATGTTTGGATTCCACGTTAAAATGTAGGTCCTCTGTAGGGCTCACAACCCTAGTTGTAACACAGTATGTACACATCTACAGCAAAATTGAGCTAAACAAAGGTTTAATGTGATACTAATTGGCCTAAGAGAACATACATACATAACAAAGGTATAAGAAACACAGTTTAATTGCAATAAAAATGTAAAAACCATTAATGAGACCTATGCAGAGGTTTTTCAAAATATAATAAAAAAGTAAAAAACATCAATGAGATCTTTGCACAGTAGTTTTTGTGCTAGCGTATTCTAGACCGCTGCTGTTGCGGGCAAATTGAAATGCGCTTTGTGGCCCGTGGGCCTGGGTTGGTCAGCCCTGCTATAAGGCATTATACAGCATCTGATCCCTAGGTAGGGGCAACTGCAAAAGGTCCAATGACAAAATGGATGAATGGGTTACCTCTTACTCTTTGGTTCTCAGTACAGAAGCAGCCATGCTAGACAAAAGCTCAACTCACTGAATATTTTGAATCTACAGCAGTCGGTGACAGTCCATGTGTTGGTCTTTTTTTGTGAGATTCCATATGTACTGCAGGAGACTACCTTGAGACCATACTTTGTGAGTCACTGCTTGGGAAGCTGGGATCCACCTTCAACAAATCCATGCCAGTAACATTTTGCCCTGTAGTCTTCCATACATTTAATTTTTTTATTTTTTTTATTTGTCCCTTTGTGTTGGTGGAGGTGGGTAAAATTGGAAGCCTCTGGTTTACACATGTATGTTGGCACTAAATGGATAATGGTCATGTATATGAGAACCAGTTTGATTACTCTGGAATCCAGTACTGCATTTGGGTTGGCTAAACTTATGAGGATTATGATGTCTTGTGGTCAAAAAATTATAACTAAGATTGATACAGGACATTGTACATAAATGCTTTACTGGACAGTGATGGCAACAATGGCAGACCTGAGACAAGAACAGCATTAGTTACCTGAGAGTTTGACAGACTGAAAATTGGTGCTGCCAACTTGAATGAACTTGAAAGAGGAGTAGTGTAGGAATTGCTGTGAAATCAAAACTGATTAATTTATTAAATATTTTATGCTCATGTCTCTTCATATACCACTCTCTGGAGATCATTACACTCATCTCTGACTGTGTCCCCATCTTAGATGTTAATGATGATGATAAGATCTCCTGGATAAAACTATCACTAAGTTGTTAAATTGAGGCTAATTCCTCATATTTATAGACTTCAGTGATAGATTTGGGAGAGATTACAGGAGGCCACAATGGCAATGGATTACTGCTTCTTGGTTTATGTGCTGTGTGAGAATTGTTCACCACCAACACTCAGTTTTGACCATCTAACCATTTGACGCATTCATGGCTTCAGAACTAGTTCATACTTGATTACATCATTAACTGCTGTTGTGATACGGAAGATGTCCCGATCATAAAGGCAGTGGGAAAAATCAATGATGGTTGGACTGATCACAAACTTATATTTTGCCAATTAAGACTCTCTATTTGCAGAAATTCCTCTAGACATTTTGTCTTTCCAGATGGGAGTTGAATTCTATTAAACTTCAGCATAAATCCATTGCTACAGATTTCCGAAATATAATCTCTGACCAGCTTGCAGATAATTCACTCGGCATAAATGATGAAGAACAATCGTGGGCCACACTGTGAATGATTGCCACCAAGTCAGCTGAGTGACCTATTGATGTTGAGAAAAAAATAAGGCATCCCTGGTTTGATGGTAAATTTTGTGGCTCATTTGTGTGAAATGTGAATCCCATCTGTCCCTTTTTCAAGATTAATCTTCAAACTTGAAGAAAACTCATTCTCATGAGCTTTCGGACACAAATATCATTAACAGATAAGGAAAATAATGATTTGGGAAAGCAACAAGCTTAGAAACTTGAGAAACACTCTTATGCCCAAGACCTAAGCAACAGAAATTAAAGAGCAGCATGAGTCAACTTGCTCTACATCAGAAAACTTGAAAATTCTTGCTAACATTTTAAAATGCACTTTAAACTGAAGATTCTTTGGTGATGAAGGCTTTCTTTCTGATGTTACACAACAACTTCAGCAGTCATGGATGACAATTCCATAAACTTTTAAGGAATTCAGTTGGGCACTCAACAAAATGAAGCACAGAAATGCACCTGGATGGGATAATATTCTGTTGGGCTAATCTTAAGGTTACTCCTAAAGACAAGGCAACTCATGCTTATTAGGAACCCAGAAAGAACCTGTATACCCAAAAATTGCTGCAATAATCACTACCATCCTGAAAGATGATCAAAGAAACTGTAGCATATCAAAGTATCTCTTAGTTGTCATTTGATGGATGCATAGGATATTGTATAATCCTGAACAGGCATGTCTGTACAGGCTGTTTATCAAAATAACATCTCCAATACATTCCCAATCACATTAATTAAAACAGGGTTATACACTCACTCCAACACTCTTTTCCCTCTGTCTGGCTGCCATGGACTGGAAACTTTTACAAATGTCCCAGGCATAGAAGATATACATATGTATTTGATGGTCAATTCTTTAATCTGTAGACAGTCCGATGTTAGGGATATCACTAAAATGCAATATTATGATAACACTGTATCACTTGCTTGTACACACAAGGCGTTATGACAGTAAGTAAACAGTTTTAATAGTGCGTGTGATCATTCTGGCTACATTATCAGTATTTATGTAAATAAAATACTTGCTCAACTTCCTATTAGAACTATTTGTCCAGAGTTTGATATCACCATCTTGACTACATTGCTGGGACATGTGAAGCAGTTTTTATACCTTAAATGTATTCCAATTAGCAATTCAGTTGCGATTAGGAAACATCACGAGTGAAGAATTCAGTTGTGATCAGGAGATGGGGAAGAAAATTGGTGTCACCATAGTTAAAAACAGGATAAAGAAATCCACTCTGTGCAAATAGAAATATTGATATAATTCCATTTCATCTGTATTTTTTATTTAAGATACAATCACATTTATTGTATTAATTACAGTGATAACTGTGATTTCACTCTAAATTTTGAACATTATTGGCAGAAACATAAAGAGACCAAATGCCTAACTCATAAAATCTGACAATCTCAATCAGATCCACTCCCATCAGTTTGTCACTATCTGTGTGGCTTCATGTTTCATGCAAGGGTCAGTCTGTTTAGCCACCAAAAATAAATCTATAAATTTTCATGAGTGGATAGACTGTTGGGAAAAAAATGTATGCTTGGAATTAGTAGCAGCTGATAATTCCTTAGCATCCTAATTGCATTGGTCTTTACTTGTTTCTAATTCCATCCATTTATTATATTTAGAATTATTTTTCATTTTTTTTTCTTTCCAAAACACACTACCATTTTAACTGTGAGAGTTATTTCTCTCTGAGTTTGGACTGCCTTCTATTTCTGGTTTTTAACAATGTCTGTTCATCATTCTCAGGTAGTGTTATGAATCCCAGATCCATTTTAATAATCATGTAAAGCCATTGCCCACTATCCATAGTATCTGCTTCGCAGTTTCAAAATTTTACTATTAATTTTGAATAATAAGCACTAAAAATTAATTTTAATTTTTTAACTATGTGAAATTTTATTTATTTATATTTAAGCAGAAAAGGTTCCCAAGTCAACAGCAGCAACTAAAGAAGATGTTTTAGTTGTATCTACTACTGAATTGCAGCGTGAAAGACAGCATGTAGAGGAACTGACAAGACAATTGCAGAAGGCAAGGCAGAGGTTGCGACAGTTGGAACAACATGCAGGAGTTCACCAACAAACTCAATCACAAATACAACCACAACTGCAAAGCCAAGTACTTCACATCCTGGAGATGCCTTCATCTCAAGGTCAGTGGCTAATTCTTTTCTTCTAAATAGATAAATGTGAGTGGAGATATAATTCATTTAATAATTCTCATATGCTGAAATTTAACCAGCTAAAGAAGTAATGTTATTAGCATTGGGAGAGACTGAAAGATAATGAAAATTAGTTTTGAAAGGATATTAAGTTAAATAATTCATCTATTGCATGAATTTATACTATTCTAAAGTAAAACTCATTCTGAAAAAAAAAACCATCAAGTAAAAATAACTTATCATATACCCAATTCTGGCCATACAATGACTGTTCTTGAGCAACTCCATCAGTTTCACTTGGTCATATTCCCACACATATGTTACCTTATGAAAAAAGTGCCCTCCACACCTCTGTGCTCAACAAGCCAAGAAATTTACAACAGTACCTACACTTTGAGAGTTAACATTCCTTCCACACTGAAAGTTCCATTCCATGTAGCCTTTGAATCCATTGCAGACACATCTGTTATGGTCATGTGTCATTCTCCAGGTATTGTCAAAAACTATCCTAAGCCCTCATTTCCCACTACTACCTCCCTGATCTTTCTCAAAAGCAAATCTAACATGTTATTGCCTACAATACCCCCTAAAGCTAATTGCAGATCAATATTCATCACTCAGTTCTCTCCTGGTCTGGAATCCATTATCCACATCCTTCACAGGCATTATTTTCACATTCCTTCCCTGAAATACATGTCCGTCCCAAAATCCTACCCACTGCCACCCGTATTTGCTTCAGCAGACTACCTATTCTGAACAACGTCTTGGGCAACAAGAATACTTACCTCTTACCTTCTGAATTTACAAGACTTTCACATGGATCATTCCTTGCAGTAGACTCTGATGCAAAACAGAGAGCATGCATCCAGCCACAACTACCTATTCAAATCCTGTTGTTGGAATCCTTTCCTATTATTAGACATGCCACCTGCACTATCACTCACCTAATTTACCAACTTAACCTGTCCTCAGTGGCTTCTTACATCCTTCTCACCTCTCAAAGAGTGAATGGCTACAGGCATAAAAGTTTTGCTGGCAACCCAGATCTTCCAGTTGCAATCCATGCAAGCTTACACCATTCCAACCATCCTAACACCTGTTTTACTGTTAGAACTTTCAGAGTTTTCCAGAACTCTGTAGATGGGAACTGGACTATCAACACGTCCTAGATGCCATACATACCATTGGCTTTAACCTACACTATGACCCTACGTATATACCTGTCTCTTATAATTTTACAAATCTACCATAAGTTTTGATCTTATATATAAAAATCAATGTATGTATGTTTCTCCTCTATGTGCTTCTAAACCGTTCATCCGATTACGGTGAAACTTTGGTGAGTTGTTGAGTGCACATCGTAGAAGGTTACTAACAAAATTTCCAAAAAACCATCCCCTCTATCCCTTTACACCCCTTAATATAAACAAACCCACAGTTTCAATCTGATTTCCACCAAAATTTGCACAGGTATACTTTAAAACAAATTGAAAAAAATGCCTACATATGGTTTCCAAAAATGCAACCACTCATCCCCTTCATAACCCCCTAATTTAAACACACCCACAGATTTTATCTGAATGTGATGGAAATTTGCCCATGTATACTTTAAAACAAGCAGAAAGATACTCCCTACATATGGTTTCTAAAAATGCAACCCCTCTTCTCCTTTACATCCCCTTGATTTTTGCCAACGTACTTTATATAAAACTACAGTTTTTACCCGATCTTTAGGGATCTTTGCACGCATATACTTTAAAAACAAACAGAAAAATACTGTCTATGATTGGTGTATCAAACCCCATCCCTATCCCCTTTTATACCCTCCCCTCTTAATTTCCAACAATCTTTATCGAAACCCGCATTTTTTATCTGATTATGATGAAAGTTGGGTGAGTTGTCGAGTGTGCACCATAAAAGGTTCCTAACAAATAAAATTTCTAAAAAAAACACCTATTCTACCCCTGTATACCACTTAATTTAAACAAACCCACAGATTCAATCTGATTTCCAACATACTTTAAAACAAACTGAAAGATACTCCCTACATATGGTTTCCAAAAATGCAACGCCTCTTCCTCTTTACATCCCCTTAATTTTTGCCAATGTACTTTATACAAAACTACAGTTTTTACCCAATCTTTAGGGAACTTTGCACACATATATTTTAAAACAAACAGAAAAATACTGTCTACGTTTAGTATATGAAACAACACCCCTATCCCCCTTTACCTCCTCTCCTCTTAATTTCCAATGATCTTTATTGAAACCCACAGTTTTTATCCGATTACGATGAAACTTGGGTGAGGTGTGATGAAACTTGGGTGAGGTGTGCGTCTACAATGGTTCCTGACAAAAAAAGCTAAAAAACCAGCCCCCCTTCACCTTTATACCCCATAATTTAAACAAACCAACAGATTTTATTGATTTCAATAGAAATTTGCACACATACACTTTAAAACAAATTGAAAAATATTGGCCCAATATGTTTCAAAAAATGCAACCCCTCTTCCTCTTACATCCCCATAATTTAAGCAAACCCACAGATCTTATCCAATTTTGATAGAAATATGCACACGCACAATTTAAAACAAACAGAAAAATACTGCCTTTGTATGGTTTTTAAAAATTCAACCCTTCTTTCCCTTTGCCCCCTTCCTTAAAGTTTGCAAATGTTCTTTATGCGAAGCTACAGAATTTATCTGATTTTGATGGAAATTTGTACATGTATACTTTAAAACAAACAGAAGAATACTGTCTTTGCTTGATTTGTCAAAGCCAAACCTTCTCCACTTTTATCCCCTTTCCTCTTAATTTCCAATGATCTTTATAGCAACCCACAGTTTTTATCAGATTTTCATGGAACTTTACAAATGTACACTTTAAAATAAGGAGAAAAATACTGTCTACATTTGGTTACCAAAATATGTCCTCTCTTCCCCTCCCTTCCTCACTCCCTTAATACAGGGTGTCCACAAATGAATATCGGGGTTTTAATGCTTTATAAGATTTATTACATTATCCTTACAGTTATAAATCATATGTCAAATGAAAGAGCAACTCAAACAGTTTTGTTCGTTGGCACTAGTGCGCATGTGTGTGAAATGTTTCCGCTAGAATGCGGTAGTAGCAAAGATGGCGACTAGTGAAGAGAAAGCGTTTTGTGTTTTACAGTTTGCAAAGACTGAATCTGTAGTTACTGTGCAGCATGCGTTCCGCATTAAGATCGGGCGTGATCCTCCAAGTGACAATAACATCCGTAGATGGTATCATCAGTTTGAAGATACAGGCTGCCTTTGTAAAGGGAAGAGCGCGGGACAACCAAGAGTTAGCGAAGAGACTGTTGAGCGAGTGAGAGAGTCGTTCACTCGTAGCCCAAAGAAATCTGTTTGGAAGGCTAGTCGCGAATTAGAAATTTCTAAGTCGACTGTTTGGAAAGTTTTAAGGAAATGCTTGCAACTACGTCCTTACCGTTTACTGTTGTTACAGGCTCTAAAGCCTGCAGACCATGGTTTACGTGCCAAATTCGCTAACGAAATGTTGTTACATGACGATGAAGTTTTTTCTACATCATGTTGTCTTCAGTGATGAATCGACCTTTCACCTCAGTGGACATGTTAACACTCATAATATGCGGATCTGGGGCTCAGAAAATCCTCAAGAGATCGTACAAGTGCAACGAGACTCCCCTAAAATCAATGTTTTTTGTGCCGTATCCCAGCGGAAAGTTTACGGACCTTTCTTTTTTGATGAACCGACTGTAACTGGTACTTCTTACCTTGATACACTAGAGCAATGACTCTTCCCTCAGTTGGAACAATATGAACCAGAGAACTTCATTTTCCAGCAAGATGGTGCGCCACCTCACTGGCATAACAAAGTACGCGGTTGGTTGAACGTAACTGTATCCGACCGCTGGATTGGCCTCAAGGGGCCCAATGACAGAGCTTGCTATGCGTGGCCTCCACATTCACCTGACCTAACACCATGCGATTTCTACCTTTGGGGTTTCATCAAGGATCGTGTGTATGTGCCTCCATTACCAGCCGACCTCCTTGAATTACAACAGAGGATTGAAGCAGCTGTTGCAACAGTTACTGAAGACACACTGCTCAACGTTTGGGAAGAACTCGGCTACAGACTTGAAGTGTGCCGTGTGACAAATTGTGCCCACATAGAACACTTGTAAGCTTGTATATAAAACTGTTTGAGTTGCTCTTTCATTTGACATATCATTTATAACTGTAAGGATAATGTAATAAATCTTATAAAGCATTAAAACCCCGATATTCATTTGTGGACACCCTGTATTTGTCAATATTTTTAAACAAAGCTACAATCGATATCGTTTGACCAATCACTTTGAAAGTTGGCACATCTATGTATTTTTTCATGGAGGTTTTTGACCCCATAAAAAAAAAACCACACCCTCTCCCCCATACACACCTTAATTTTTTACAAACTCACACCTTGATCCAATTTCGATTAAGCTTTGCAGACATATACTTTAAAACAAAAAGAAAACTACACATTAGTTTTATGAAAACCCAATCCCTCTCTCCTTTTCCACCCCCTTAATTATTGTGAATGTTCTGTATACAAAGCTACAGTTTCTATCCAATTTTAAAGGAAGTTTGCACACATAGACTTTAAAAACAAACAGAAAATACTGTTTACTTCTGAGTTGCCAAACCACACCACTTTCCCCTTTTACCTCTTCCCATCTTAATTTCCAATGATCTTTATTTAAACTGACAGTTTTTATCCGCTTACGATGAAACTTAAGTGGGTTGTTGAGTGGGCATCTCCAAAGGTTCCTGACCAAAAAAAAAAATCTAAAAACCACCCCCTCTTCCCTTTTATACCCCATAATTTAAATGAATCCACATATTTTATCGATTTCAATAGAAATTTGCACACACATACTTTAAAGCGAATTGAAAAATATTGCCTAAATATGGTTTCAAAAAATGCAACCACTGTTCTCCTTACATCCCCATAATTTAAATGAACCAACATATTTATTTTATCTATTTGAATAGAAATTTGCACATGTATACTTTAAAACAATTTGAAAAATAATGTCTAAATATTGTTTCAAAAATGCAACCTCTCTTCCCCTTATATACCCCCAATTTAAGCAAACCTACAGATTTTATCCAAATTAAATAGAAATTTGCACACGCATACTTTAAAACAAACAGAAAAATATTGCCTTGTATGGTTTTTAAAAATGCAACCCTTCTTTCCCCTTACTTTTGAAAATGTTCTTTATACAAAGATATAGCATTTATGCAATTTCGATGGAAATATTCAAATGTATACTTTAAAACCAACTGAAAAATACTGTCTAAGCTTGGTTTGTGAAAGCCCAACCCTCTTAATTTCCAAGGATTTTTATAGAAATCCACAGTTTTTATCCTATTTTGATGGAACTTTCCATATGCACACTTTAAAACAAGGAGAAAACCACTGTTTACATTTGTTTAACAAAAACCAGCCCTTCTCTCCCTTTCCACCCCTTCAATATTTGTTGATATCGATGGCTGATCACTTTGAAAATTGGCACATATATGTATTTTTTTCATTGAGTTTTCTGACCACATAAAAAAATCCAAAAGCTAAACCCTCTCCTCCTTTATACCCCTTAATTTTTATGCAAACTCACTCTTTGATCCAATTTCGATGTAACTTTGTACGTATTCTTTAAAACAAAAAGAAAAATACACATTAGTTTTATGAACACTCAAACCATCTCCCCTTTTCCATCCCCTTAATTATTGTAACTGTTCTTTATACAAAGCTACAGTTTCTATCCAATTTTGATGGAAGTTTGCATACTTATTCTTTAAAACAAACAGAAAAATACAGTTTACTTTTGATTTGTCAAAGCCCACCATCCTCCTCTTTTACCCCCTCAGCACTTAATTTCCAATGTTCTTTATAGAAAACTACAGATTTATCTGATTTTGAGGGAACTTCATACTCATACACATTAAAACAAGGAGAAAAATAATGTCTACATTTGGTTTAAAAGGCTATCTTATCTCTCCCTTTTCCCCAAACCCCTTAATTTTTGACAATGTTTCTTTTACATAACCACAGTTTTCATACAATCTGGATGGTACTTTGCACGTGAATACTTTAAAACAAATGGAAAAATATGGTCTATAGTTAGTTTGCAAGGATGCAATCCCTCTCCTGCTTTACCTCTCCCCCTAATTTTTTTGACAGTGTTCCTTATAGGTACCTACGGTTTTTATCGGATATTGATGGAACTTTACATACATATACATTAAAATAAAGAGGAAACTCCTATCTTTATTTAGATTACAAATATGCAACCCCTCTCCCCCTTCAAATCTCCTTACATTTTACTTATATTCTTTTTACAAAGCTACAGTTTTTATCTGAAGTTGAAGGTACTTTACATATCCATCCACCAAACCCATGGCACTGCCATGGGCACTCGCATGGCCCTCTCTTATGTTAATCACTTCATGGGCCACCTGCAACAGATGTTTTTGGAGAATGTCCCCCTCAAACTCCTCCTGTGGCTTATGGTCATATATGACTTTTTTATCATCTGGGCACATGGAGATAACAACCTTCTAAATTTTCTGGACAATCTAAATACCTTTAATAACTATCTGAATTTCACATGGACCTACTCCCACACCCAGGCCACATTCTTGGATGGGAACCTATCCCTCTCCTATGGCCACCTCGATCCATACAAAACCCACCAACTCACAGCAGTATCTCCACTTCGACAGTTGCAATCTATATCGCACCAAACATTCCCTCCCCTACAGTCTTGGCATTCGAGGCAATTGTATATGCTCCAATCAGAAATCCCTAATGGAGTACTCAAACATCTCACAAACATTGGTATCCCACAACTATTCCCCAGCTTTGGTTCACAAGCAACTTTCACGAGCCACATTACAACCTGCTCATCCTATTGACTGCTCCAAACCCGCAGAAACTAACCATAGTCCAGTCCTGGTTACACAATACTTCCCTGGCCTTGAATGCATCAATAGAATCCTTCGGCAAGGTTATGATTTCCTACTAATCTGCCCAGAAATGAGATCCATTATCTCAAAAATCCTCCCTGAAGTTGTTTCAGCAGGCCTCCTAGCCTTAGCCAACTCTTAGTCCACAATCACAGTCTTCCTCGTCCCATCAGACAGCCTCAATGCAATAGACCCCACTATAAGATGTGGGACATACACCATGCCTCCACTACTTTCACCAACCCTATCACTGGTGAGAGCTTTCCTATCATAGGACAGGCCACCTGTGATACCTCGCATGTAATATACCAGCTGACCTGCAAACACTGCTTGGCTTCCTATATAGGTTTGACTAGCAATCCATTAGCCATAAGAATGAATGGTCACCGACAGACAGTTTTCACTCAGAATCCAAAACATCCAGTAGCTATCCATGCCATCTCCCATGACACCAATAATTTTAATTCTTGTTTCACGGTTCCACGCTATCAGAGTCCTCCCAAACAACAGCAGCTCCGCTGAACTCAGAAGATGAGAACTTGCATACCAATACAAACTAGGCACAAGGTAACATCCTGGTCTCAATACCCAATCAGTACCTTTCCTTTCCTCTTTCTTCTCCTTGCCCACTGTCTGTATTGAACCACCACATATCAGAAGTGATGTTTATCTGCATAGATTCTTTTATTATAATTATTATTTTACCAACTTTATTTTGTTTACGTATTTACTTTTACTTATTCAAATTTATGTTATGAACATTTTAAAGTATTGTTCTGCACTTTTTGCAACATTTTGCATTGCTCGTGTACTAGCTCCAATTCACTGTCCCCCCTTTCCCGGTCCCGTTTGAATTTACCCCCACCATCCTCCTCACTAACAGTCATTTTGTGAGATGGTCTCCTTCACCACCTTCGGTCCATAATGTTCTCCTGTTGACAAAGGCCTAAATCCTGAAATATTCATTGTGTTGCATGTTCTTGTGTTTTTTTATGTGTTCAGCCCATGATACTATCATCTAAGCTAATTTATGGTTCATTTCACTATACTTTTTTTTTTTAATCCATTCACTACTTAGCTCCAATCATTTCCTGCTTACTATATATATATATATATATATACATATATATATATATACTTCCTACATCCCTTCCCTGGGATGCACACATTTCTCCATAAAATCCTACCCACTGCTCTAGTCTTTTGTAGTTCACAAACGAACTAGTTCGGAAGATAGCTCCAACAGGTGAACTAAGTGAACTAGTTCCCAGATATCTCGCTCCTTCGTTTGTTAGTTTGTTTGATCCTTTTCCGAAGACCAACTTTTCTTTTAGGTTATTTATTACTATGTTATCTAAAAGGAAACATAGTTCTATGTCAACAAATTTCACTGAAGACACAGATATAAAAGGAAAAGGCAAAATCTGTTCAACATTAATAATTATTGCAGAATTCGCAAATGGAAATTTAACGAGGAATGTGAAAACGAAACACACTTTGATCCCATTAACAATTAAGACATCCACCAATAACCACAACTACCATAACAAACAAAAGAGTGCATGCAGTAGCAAACGATCTGTCTTTGTTGAATTCGAAAGGGGAGTGACCTAGTTCGCTAAGGAGCTGCTAACTAAACTGAGTGCTCCTGGTCACGAAATATTATGTGCAATTAACTAGTTATCCATCACCATTCGTCGCTGCTAGAGTTACCAAAAATTTTTGTGGGTTATAGTATTTTTTTAGAATAAGATATAAAAGTATAGTAGACCAACTTTGTTTTAGGTTATTTATTACTATGTCATCTAAATGGAAACACAGTTCCTTGTGGACACATTTCACTGAATACACGGATAAAAAAAAAAAAAAAGGGGGGAAAAACTGTTCAACATTAATCATTATTGCAGAAGTCACAAACAGAAATTTACGAGGAATGTGAAAACAAAGCACGCTTTGATCCCATTAACCATTAAAAGACAACCACCAATAACCACAACTACCATAACAAACAAAAGAGTGCATGTGGTAGTGGTAGCAAAGTGAGCGAAATATGTGTCTTTCTGGAATTCGAGAGGGGAGCGACCTAGTTCGCTAAGTAGCTGCGAACTAAACTGAGTGCTCCCGGTCGCGAACTATTATGTGCAATCTACTAGTTAGTCCATCACCATTCACTGCTAGGGTTACCAATATTTTTTCGGTTGATTATAATATTTTTTTAAGAATAAGCTATAAAAATATAGTACACTTCAAAAATACAATATTTTACAAAAGAGTAGAAAAGGATGGGTACTATTTTATTTTGTAAGCTATATTTTTCGCACTTCTTAATTTTTCGTCTACAGAAAATGGTCAAATGCTTTATAGCATTCAGTTGTTAAATCAGTGTCTATCAAAAGCTCATTTTTTGTTAATGAAATACTTCTCTTACTTTTACCTAGATTTCATGTCGTATTGTTATTTCAAAGTAAAGTTTGTTCACTTTGATACTAATTTTTTCTCGTAAATTTAGAACTTCTGATATTGAATCACAATCATCAAATGGAAACCTTTTGTTTTAAATTTTAATTTTTTGATTTTGTACAGCCAGTTGATTTCATTAAAATCTAATCATTTATCAAGATATTCCAAACATCAACGAATACTAGAAAATTGTTTTTGATGGTATCACTTTCTGTGGAGAATTTGGCTTCTAACTTGGGGTGAATTTCAGTTCTTGTTAGTGGTCAGTGTCGATGTTTGCTCCTCTGCGGACTTGAGCATCATAGACTTCTTTTTGTAGAGGATAAGAAATGGCAACGTGATCAATCTGATATTCACCAAGTTCTGGTATGGGGGATCTCCAGGTCTTTTGTTTTCGTGGATCTTTCCTCAAAGAAGTTGACATGATTTTTGAGTTGCTGTGTTGGCATATTTCAATAAGTCTCGTGCCATTCTTATTTGTGAATCAGTGGGCAGGATATTTACCAGTGGTTTTCCGATTTTCTTTTTATTTTCTGAGTTGTGCATTAAAATCGCCAAGTAAGATCTTTACATCCTCTTTAGGGATTTTTTCCATGACTGTATCATGTTTGTCCCAGAATTTTTCCGTTTCTAGTGGTTTGTTTTTGTTTTCTACATTTGTCGATGCGTGGATATTTATCAGGGTGTAAATTTTTTTTTTTTTCATCTTTGTGAAAAAATGCATGATAAAAAAACCTAGCTCCCTTGTTTTTTTTTCTAATTTTTTTTTCTTTCAGAAAACAATATATTTGATAAATTATAGTTTTATTTATGGAACTTACATTTTACAAGTATGTTTTAAATCTTACTGAATCATATAATGTCTTACATAATGATTCATAAATGTTTCTATGTAGGTAACATAATTTTATTCATCCTATTATGTCAGTACCTCATTCACTAGTATCAGTACTACCAACACTAGTTCAGTCGGTGTCAGAATTTTCTGTCTCCTCTATATCCATAATTTCAGAAGTAGTTACATTTTCTTTTACTGGTTGTTCTTGTATTGTAGGCAAAAGATTCTGATATTGCAATTTTAAATTGTGACCAAAGTACACACCGTGCATAAAGACTGCGCCGATAGTTCTGTATTACGGTCTTTTAAGTTTGAATTTAAATCTATTATCATACAAGATAGGAGCTTTATTTCTTTTCAATCGCTGGTTTACACCAACGGTTGCAAGAAATCGATTCATAATTACTGACAATTTATTGAGTCAGTACCACTATATGCTGAGAGTTTAACAAGTATACGAATATAAGGAAAGCACAATAAGTAATAAAAAGAGGCAAAAAACCATAGATAAATTTTAAATTCCTAATTTTTTTAAAAGATCCATAGGTCTACAGATAAATTTGTAGGGCTTGCAGCACTAGTTCAAATAGCGAGTATCAATCCAAACAACGGGGAATGGGGATTCCTTCTCGTGCAATCTAGCCTCTTCGGGAAGTCCCCGTTCATAAAAGAAAATTTCAGTCAATGTTGCCAATATTTTCGTAATTTTTTTTCTACTGAAGCAGAAAAATATAGTAGATTTAAAAATTAAGACATGTACTTAGAATAAACTCTAAAACAGTCATGTTAAACCATAAATGCCTTACAAGTTTGAGATTTAGTAGTTATGAAAAAAAACTTTTTATTTTCATTTTTTTTTTTTTTTTTTTTTTTTTTTTTTTTTTTTTTTTCAAGCCAGGAAAAAAAAAAACTTTTTTTTTTTTTTTTGCAACACTAGGAGAGACCTCTCTAATTGTACTGGTTACGCTTTTGTGTACCATAAAGGCCGTACCTAGAAGTGGGGCACCATTAGTGACTCATTTTCCTGTTTTACTCTTAAAGATGCGGTAGTTGCCGTAGTCTATTGTGTCTTCATCGGTGAATCGTGTTTCTTGGAGCACCAGTGTCTTGATTTTCTGTTGATATATTTCTGATGCTAGAGTATGTAGTTTTCCAGGCTGAAGTAGGGTGTTGATGTTTAGGATACCAATGTACTTAGGAGTTTTGTATGGAAGTCTACCGGAGAACTCTGACTTTGTCTGTGTTCGTGATCACCTGGCTTCCCCAGAATCCGAATACCTGATTGCCACCCATCGATGGGTGGATTGGTTACCACCTGCGGTAATTTTGTCATTACTCTCACAAATCATCATGGCTTGTGATTAAGGTATTTGTCCAGTGTTTCCACTGGGAAGTTAGAACCAGGGATTGTCAGTTCCTGGAGCGAGATAGCAGCCGCCCCACTGGGTGAGCAGACGCTGACCAAGCCGCCGGCAGATTCCACAACAGACACGTCTTGGATAGTTCTTTCACCTTCTTCGCTATTGGGATTCATAATCCTCATCCACCATTGGAGCTGTTGACCGTCCTGATGATTCCCCCAGTTGGTCGACCGTCCCGCCGAAGGGGCTGGATACCACAACCTTGGGACAAGTTCAACCGAGGGGTGAGGCTCAGTTTCACAGAAGTCCGTTAGCATCCATATGTTATATGGAAGATACCAGGGACACGACTAGAACATGGATTTGACTTACCCCCCCCCCCTTAGTGTAATTATAATATATATTAATTAATTATTTTAATTAATTAATATAATATATGTATTCCATTAATAAACGCTTTTGTAACATTCATATTATCAGTTATCTCTTGGCTCCCCCCCCCCCCCCCCCCGCCTTGAACAAAATCCTGGCTATGCCCTTGCCATTAGCAATGAGCACAACAACATGGTGAGCCTTGGAGTGGAATCCACTATCTAACCTAAAAATGAATAAGCATTTATTTCTGTATCATACAGCACTGTCTGACCTATCACATGCAAGATATGTGGTTACAACATAAAAAATGGAACTCTAAATGCCTTTCATTGAAAATATTCTCTGTTTAAAGTGATGTCGTTGTCCAATGGTTTTTTTTTTCCCCTCCACCCAGCTGATTAATCAATTTCAGTGATTCTATTATTTCTAATTACTGGAGTTCTGTGTTGGGGTAAAATTGTTTCTGCAATTACTGTTGATAAAGCTGTTGCTAGAGGTACTACTATTGCAATTTCTACTACTGTAGCTGCTGGTTCAATTACTGTTGATGTTTCCATTGTTCAGTGCAAAGAGCTGCATAGTTTGTTCTCTTCTCGTCACTACTAGGGGAGTGTCCTTAAACTATGTGGCTTGGTCTGGTGGGGAGGGGAGGAAGGGTTGGGTAGAAAGTTACACTGAGTTACATGGGGGGCAGATGGGATTCAGAGCCAATCCATGTAGCTTTTCATTCACATTATTTGGCACAGTTAAAATAAAGTACAGAATACACAAGTGCCTGTGACTATTTATTTCCATCATTTCACCGAGCGTGGCAGTGTAACGGTTAGCGTTCTCGCCTCGCATTCGGGAGGACAGCGGTTCGAATCCCTGTCCGGGCATCCAGATTTGGGTTTTCCATGGTTTCCCAAATCACTCCAGGCAAATGCCGGGATGCTTCCTTGAAAAGGCCATGGCCGAATTCCTTCCCAATCCTTGCCCCCATCCTTGCCCTCCATCCTTTCCCGTCTCTAAAGACCTCGCTGTTGAGAGACGTAAAGCAGTTTAAAAAAATCCATCATTTCATGATCACCGTATGTAATTTACGATAGATTGATAGACTGACAAGAAAAAACAGTACAAAATGTCTTTTGGAATCCACAGGGGAAAAAGCTATGTGCCACGTGGGGAGAGAGAGGAAGGGGGGGGGGGGGTGGTGAAGAGGCTGAAGCCACGTCAGGCTACATGGTGGGAGGAGAGAGTCAGAGGAGTCCAAAATGGGGCTAACGTAATTTATGGACGCTCCCTAAAATGTCATGAACGCAAGTTACAGCCACTATTTTAATTCACTATTGTAATACCATTATTAATAAATCAATGTTTAGCATTTGGTTTATTAAGCTCAAATGATAGGAAACAGCAGGATTACCATGTAGTTTGGACAAGAAAATGGAACTTTTGCTTATGAGTTCGTATGCACCCAGCATATTTAAATATGTACAGTTAGCTAATCTTTGTTCTGAATTCTGGCATATTTATTTCAAATTAAAAAAGATATTATTAGTGTGATTTTAGACCATCCAGTAGTAGTAAAGTTGCAGTTATAGAGCAAATCTTATATCTTTAAACGAGCAATTCTTGTATATATATATATATATTTCGGATCTCGGAAACGGCTATGACGATTTGGATGAAATTTGATATTTAGATAATGTTTTGACTTTTAAGATTACCTAAATAGTTGTCTTCCGTACAAAAAATGCGAGTTTGCAAAATACAAACAATTTTTTCACTTGATATCTCGAAAACGGCACTAGCGCCATCTCGTAGACAATTCAGGTACCAGAAAGCCTACAAATAGATTCTCTCTGATTTCAAAGAATATTTAAACGAACAGTTCTTGTATACTGGCTGAGGCGTGGAAATAGTAACATTGCAAGTTTAATTGTAAAACATTTAAAAAGGAAGATAATTAAAAATTTATGATTGGTTTTGTCAGAGGTGATAAACTTCTTTGAAAATAATATTACCGGTACCAGTTATAAACTAATCACCGTTTACTTTTTGACCGTAAAAAGTGGTTGTTAGTTTGTCATTAAATACTACCACGCGAGGTATGAGCATAGTTTTAGCGGAGTGAATTGATTTAGCACTGATGATGTTCTATCATTACCGTGACGTCACAATCTGATGATGAATTCTTATAGAACGCGACGAAACATATCGAAAATAAAGAATAAATGTTCTTGATATCTCGCTTGGTTTACGAGATATAGCATGTCAAAAATCAGTTATAGGTATAGTTCCTTGTGCTTTTGGCGACGTTTCTTCTGGTCCATGCTGTATTTCAACCTAACAACAACCATTTGGAACAAAATAAAACATTAAAAGTACATTTCCACCGTATCGACATAGTGCTTTTGGTGGATTCTTTTTCTGGTCCAGGTCGGATCTAATCCTAACCTCTTCACTTGAGGTATCAGAAAAATAAATTCTTTATTTTCGACTTTTCTCGACG
This sequence comes from Vandiemenella viatica, assembly GCA_031002005.1. NCBI lineage: Eukaryota > Metazoa > Arthropoda > Insecta > Orthoptera > Morabidae > Vandiemenella > Vandiemenella viatica. Next base: position 71,609,680 of record JARYHS010011408.1, read on the forward strand.
AGTTTCATACGAATTCATCATCAAACTTGGCTGTGACGAAATTTATCTTCTGGTCCAGGTCGCATTTCAACAAACCACGTCAATTTTGCGATATGATATCTCGAGAACTAAGCGAGATATATAAATTTAAAAATATTTTGTACTTTAAATTTTTCTCGTCAAGGTACATACGAATCCATCATCAAGGGTTTTCGTAGAATGCCCTGAATTAACACAAATCTCGCAGCGTTAATCAATCCCTGACTGGCATTAAGATTTCTGTTTAACATAATAATAGCATTTTTCTTTGAAAGCAATTTATGAGGCGGTCTCGCAAATGGATCTAACGATTTCATATGTAGATAACGTTTTGCTATTCAAGTTTTTAACACGATTTAAAAAAAAAAAAAGTTGCAATTTTTGTATTTGGTTTCTCGAAAACGGCTCTAACCTCATTACGTAGAAGGTTCAGGTACCAGTAAGCCTAATGATGTTGGTGAAGTTTCTCTTTGGTTAACTGTGCACCTCAAAACGCCTAGGAAGTCTTCAAGTCTTTTACTTTAATCAAACTTTACTCGAAATCTTGGATATTAAATAGAAATCGAAAGATGCCGAGGGAAGATCGGGCACCCAGGTACTTTATATTAACTGGAAACTTATGAGATATTGTGTTTGTTCGCCTTTTTTAGGAAGGTTAATTTATATAGCAGTGACTTGTAACCCCCCCACGTAGCCCTACGTGGATTTTACCTCTACCCCCACCCCCCTCCCCCTTCTCCCTTGTAGCATGTAGCTTTTTTCCCCTTTTGATTCCAGAAGACATTTTGTACTGTTTTCTTCTGTCAGACTATTATAAATTACATACGGAGATAATTAACTGAAGGAAATAAATATTGACTTGCTGTTGTGTGTTCTGTTCCTCATTTTAACTGTGAAAAATGTTATTAAAGGAAAGCTACGTGGCCTGGCATTTTAATGCCCCCTCTCCCCATGTAGCTCAACGTATCCTTCCAGCCAACCCCCCCCCCCCCCCTCCTAGACCAAGCCACGTAGTTTGTGCACGCTCCCTTAACTAGAAGTGAAATAATTCAGTTTTAAATAATTGGATAATGGAAACAAAGAAACTGCAGCGAGGCACTGAAAATAAGATAGGATATGGAAAAATAAACAGATACCCATTACTTACCACAGATGAAGGCAGGAGGGCAAGACGAACACGTAAAAACATAAACATATTGCACAATATTTCGACCTAAGTCTTAGTCATGTGAGAGGCAAGACATATGGCAGGGGGGAAGATGTGGTCACATCCCAACCAGCCACATTAATTTATGTCGAAATATTGTGCATCTGTGGTATGTGATGGGTATCTGTTTATTTTTCCCTATCCTATCTTATTTTCAGTTTTAAATAGTTGTACAGTCTTAGTCAACTGAAGTTTAGAAAATTGATTTTTTAAATATTTTTTTCCATATTCTACTTCTGTGAAAATCAGAAATTATATTTTTTTGGATACATATGAAATAAAAGTAATCTTTATATTTTTGTACATGAGGACTTTTAAACTTTATTCCAGCAATTCTGGCCAACAATACACAATCAGTTCAGGTTGTCAATATGTCTGGTGAACTGGAATCGATATCTAATATCAGTGTAAGCTTGCCAACTCTGGGAAATGTAGTTGTTCTTTCTGATGCTACTGTCATGCTTCGGGATACATCTCCAGGTAATATGCTTTCTGTTATTTCTTTTAGTCCTTTTAATAATAGAGTTTTATAATTACATCTGAAAAATGAATTACTTTATGTCTAATTACTGTTCACTATTCCAGACAGTGTTACTGCATTTGTTAAGGCACCACCACACTTGTGGTGCTACAATTGCTTCATTTACATGGGGACATGCGATAATGTATGTGGTTATGTGATAATGAATGTTAGGCTTGCAGGTACTACTACGTCCAGAAATTAAATCACGGTTCACTTTAAAATTCACTCTGGATTTATTCACGCAACACTTACAAGTTCTCTATCACCACCACTAGTTAGATTATTTACTTTGACCATGGATAAGGCTTCTCTTCTAATTTCAGATTCAGACCATGGTTCGGTCCCACTAAGTTACACACTGCGTTCAGACTTCTAAATTCTACAGGCCCACCGTTCTCCGTGAAACACTTGTCAAAAATACTTAATGGATAGTATCATATGGCTTTTTTTGTCCATTGTATATTTAATAAAAGGACTTATTTTGCAACTACATACCTCGTGCTATAACTTTGCCTCCATCTCTCAAGACTTCCAGCTTTAAACTCCTCACAATAATCACTTTACTACGCTGTTCACCTTTACACTCAACAATGTTTCATGGAACAACTGAACCTTCACAAGTAATTAATTCTATTTATTTCTCTGATTATCTTATACTTCACAAATATTTAGTTAATCCTCAATATCATCCAAATACATTAAATTTATGACGGCCTATCCACTCTTTCTGTAGTTGGTTACCTAATACTGTCTCACCACACACAGTATCAGAGAGGCACTGTGGGGCCAGGTTCGAGTCCTGGCTCCCACATACCAGCTGACCTGATTAGGATTGTGGGTGGCTTTCCACAATCATCAAGGCAAATGCACGGACAATCCCCAATCTCTGCCTCAAAACTACACTTTATGCAGACGTTCTTCGGCAGCCGTTACGTGAAGCAGTGCCTTGATATAATTTAAATTGTTTAGTTTTCTTTTGTTTCGTCTTTCCATATTTGTGTAGCAGTCCCAGTAGTCAGTCATTCTTCGGCAGCTGTTACATGAAGCAGTGTCTTCTGTGTTGATATAATTTAAAGTGTTTAGTTTTCTTATGTTTCATCTTTCCATATTTGTGTAGCAGCCCCAGTAGTCAGTCGTTCTTCGTCAGCCGATATGTGGAGTAGTGCCTTCTGTGTTGATATAATTTAAAGTGTTTAGTTTTCTTTTGTTTCCTCTTTGCATATTTGTGCAGCAGCCCCAGTAGTCAGTCGTTCTTCGGCAGCCGTTACGTGGAGCAGTGCCTTCTGTGATAGTTTTAATTCAAAGCGTGAGGTTAGTTGTAGCTTCGTCTCTATATATTTGTTTGTCAGTAGCAGCCTATTTACTATTTACTTTGGTTCAAGCCCTTTTTAACTGATGCATGTCTCTCAAGAGTCTACTGTTATTGTAACCACTTGATTCTTTTATAGACTATAAAGTATACTTTTATCTCAATATTTTAGACATGACTTCTTTAAAAGTTTGAGCACCTTCAACTGCAAAAAAGATCAATAATTAAAAAGCCATAAGCCATTTTTAAGTTACCACCCTAGACATCATATTAACAAAAATTGTTTTCATCTAACCCCTTTAAGTTTAATACGAGGGTCATTTGATAAGTTTCATAAATTTCTAAGAAATAGCACAACAATCAATTTGGTTACATAATGTCCCGAAAGTTCCATTCTTTAAACTCCACCAAGACAAATTTTAACCAGTAGTGAAGCTTTGTTCATATGTGGTAGTTGTTTGAACTGAGCTGTTTAGCAATCGCCACAAAGATGGACAAAAATTAATTCTGTGCGATGCTGTAAAACACTTTTAATTAGAGAAGTGAACAGCAATGAAGATCAAAGCCAAGTTAGAAGATGTTCATGGGGACTCTGTTCCTGCGTTGAAGACCTTCTATTTCTGGATAAACAAATTTAAACATGGCTGAACCAGGCATCCAGATTTGGGTTTTTCATGGTTTCCTCAAATCACCCCAGACAAATGCTGGGATGCTTCCTTCTAAAGGCCGTGGCCGAATTCCTTCCCCTTCCTTATTCCCAGTCCCATCTGCCTCTAATGACCTTGATGTCGATGAGGCGTAAAACCATAAGTAAAAAAAAAAAAAAAAAAAAAAAAAAAAAAAAAAAAAAAAAAAAAAAAAAAAAAAACACTGAAGGCAAAGCGCGCTCCAGATGCTCAGTTGTGGTTGCCACACCAGATATCATGGATAAAATCCATGGTATGGTTATGGAAGATCGCCAGGTAAAGGTGCATGAGATTGCTGAGGCCACAGGCACCTTGATGGAATGAGTGCATAATATCCTGCATGAAAAATTGCATATGAATAAGTTGTGTGCACGATGGGTGCCGTGATTACTGACTCTTGATAATAAATGCACATGAAATGATGCTTCAACGCAGTGTGTGGATATGATGAAGTGCAATCAGCAGGATTTATGGCATCAATTCATGACTGTTGTAAGGAACAAAGATGGATCTTGGGGGTGGATATCAGCCTTACGTTCCTTAACTATTGTTCACTTACTTATCACTGGAAATACTTGAAGTTCTTAAAATAGTTTGTTGACCGTGAATTTGCCTAATAAAAATGCTAACTGGTTTTCAAGATGGTCGCCACCTGTTCGTTATTCCCCAAACAGGAAGGGTATACTATTAAATGAAAGTCAGGTTTGAAGTTTCACTATTCACATATATTCAAAAATGTCACTGTATTACAACTGTTCAGCTAGCAAGGCATCGGAAAATATCATCACACGAAAATTGCAAGTTATGAAGCATAACCAAAACCGATAAGTCCCCCCCATAAAATTCAAAGTTCAAATTTCCAACATTTTACTATGTAACTAAAAATCACAATATGGCGCCTATCCGCCATTGTGCCCGGTCCGGTTGTAGTCTAGCCTCATGCCCAAGCCGCCCGAGGCTAGCTTGCGGCTCTTGGACCTAACACGTCCTACTTCTCGCACAATCTAGACCCAAGTGAGCGTCATAGCTCTGCAATTCCCTATATGAAACTAGGACTAACGTGTTCAACATAGACATTGAAATTCTCGATTTATCTCCCAATGTTTCCCAGAAATTTACAGTGTGTAGATTACTCCAAAATAAGTGTTTACTGTCTCTTGGTAATAATGTTTTAAATGCTCCAGAACGGAGTTATGGATTTATTTAGTTGGGGTGTGTTGCTACACTGGATTACGTAGTCATCTCAAAAATCTGTGTACAAAAAACAGACCGTCAAAATTTTTAGATTTCGTGCTTTAAGTTATTTTAGAAATACTCTCCCGTCTCTGCTGATTCTACTGGTGTAAAAATTATTCAAATCTGTTCGGTAATTCGAAAGATACTGATTTCCTTAATTTTCCCTTGTTCAGACCAAATCTTCTGCTTTTTATTTATAGCCGGTTGTGTCCTGAGATTATTTTTAAATTGAACCTTGATTTATTTTAAGCCTTTTAGCGAAGTTTTTAGTCGGCTAAACCTGTTAGTTTCTGAGTTATTAATTTCCAAAGTTTCGGTTTTTACGACGCCATAACCGGTTGTCTAATATTCACTTATATTTTCAGTTTATCGGTTGGTCATCAAGGGAACTTTACAAAATATTACCTAGTTATTTATTTTACTTGGTTTCCTTTACTTTTAAAGCTCTGAAGTTATTCAAATGTGATGGCATAAAATGTTTACTATCTCTCATGTAGAGATGCATTAAATTCCATATTTATTACTTTAAATCGGTCTGGAGCTGCAAGTTACTCGTGAATTTAATATCAACTGGTGAAATTCTAATTATGAAAATGCTTTACAGTGTCTAATTTAGTGGAGTATTATTACCATCGTAACGTAAAATAAACCTGTGTCTTCTGCTTCATGGATAATTTCGGATTACTCTCTTTTAGGTGAGTTTATGCTTATATTTTCCTGGAAACTTCTTATTTATGGTTACTATGTGTTATTTATCCACTTTATCGTATTAGGATTGTTGTTTAACTTGATTTTAAATGTGGTATCGTGTACTGAAGTTAACCTTAAACTTGGCCGAATTCTCGCGGAATATAGAAAATATAACTAGGGATACCTTACACTGTATATGAAATTTGGATCCATCATTACACTCCTGAATCAAAGGATAAGTCAAAGCAGTGCCTTGTGAATATGTGCTGAAGAAGGTGAAGACTGTTTTGTCAGCTGGAGATGTGATGGCCACTGTTTTTTAGGATTCTCAAAGCATTACCCTGATTGATTATTTGCAAAAGGAGATTACTATGCATAATTATTAGACTATTTGAAAGAAGAACTGAAAAGTAAGTGGCCAAGACAATGCACTATCTCACATGTTAACCATTGCAATGGCAAAGTTACCTGAATTTGGATTGGAATTGATTCCTCATCCTCCCTATTCTCCAGATTTGGCTCAGTGTTTCCTGTTCCCAAATTTGAAAATCTGGCTCGGTGGGATGAAGTTCTGATTGAATGAGGAAGTTGTCATAGTCGTCAATGACTCTGACGGTATTAAAAAATCGGAAACACACTGGATTAAATATATCACACTGGATGGAGACTACGTTGAGAAGTAAAGATGATGTAAGAATGGAGACTTTCCCAGCGTATGCTTGAAATGAAGTCTTCATGGGTGTACCGCCGGATAGTGTTTTGAAAACATGATATTTCGACGACTAGCTCCATCGTCATCATCAGGTGTCGAGACATCTGCAGAGGTCGGCTGACCATCAGATACTGAGACAGCCCAGGTACCGCACCTCCTTATATAGGCAAACGGCTCTCTTCGATTCCCGCGCCCGGCAGCTAGCAGTGAGTGTGTGTGGCCACAGTCACTTGTTGCGGGCTGAGGAAGTTAATATTCGGCCATTTGTGGCGGTTGCTGAACATTCATGCCATTCTCTCTGTGTATAGTTGCCAAGGCTGGTTTCCATGCCTCGCTAAGACATAGCCCACTATCTCTGTTGTAGGTATCAGCCCATCAAATTTCAATCACTTCTTTGACAATGGAATCCCAAAAGTATGAGGTCCTAGACAGTATCGTGATGTTGTTGAAGTCAACCCTGTGGCCATGGTTGTACACATGCTCGGCGATCGCTGACTTGTTATACTGTCCCAGACGAAGATAGCGTTTGTGTTCTTCCCACCGGTTTTGTACAGTGCGGATGGTTTGACCAATGTAGCACTTTCCACACTCGCAGGGATGCTGTAAATGCCAGGAACTCTGAGCTCAAGATCGTCCTTAACTGAGCGGAGGTAGTCCCAAATTTTAGCAGTTGGTCGGTAAAAACATTTAATTCCATGCCGTGTGAGAATTCTGCCAATTTTCAGCGAGGTGTTTACAGCGAAAGGTAGAAAAGCAGTGGCTTCAGGTGCTTCTTCCTGTTGGACTGGATTTTTCTCCGGGTTGCAATCAATTGCTCTTCTTATCTGCCTTTCAGTGTAACCATTCCGCCTGAAGACAGTTCTTAGATGTTCCAGTTCCTGTGGTAGGCTTTCTTTGTCAGAAATCACCCTAGCCCTGTGTACAAGCGTATTAAGAACAGTTTGGCGTTTTCACAGGATGGTGAAAACTTGTGCCTCCCAAATATTGGTCTGTGTGGGTTGCTTTTCTGTATACACTATGTCTTAGCGTTCCGTCCAGTTTACTTTCTATTAGAATGTCGAGGAAGGGTAGGCGGCCGTCCTTTTCCAGTTACATGGTGAACTTTATGCTGGGATGAATTCCATTGAGATGTTCTAAGAACTCATTTAAAGCCTCGATGCCATGGGGCCACATGACAAACGTGTCATCGACATAGCGGAAAAAACATGTCGGTTTGAGAACCGTACTTTCCAGAGCTTTTTCCTGGAAATGCTCCATGTATAGGTTGGCGACTACAGGAGAAAGTGGCGATCCCATGGCAACGCCGTCCGCTTGCTTGTAGTATTCCCCTAAGTAAGTGAAATACGTGGACGTCAGCACATGTCTAAAAAGTTCCACAACGGCTGGTTCAAATTGTTGGCGTATCAGCTCCAGCATGTCCTTCAACGGGATGCGGGTGAAAAATGAAACGACGTCGAAGCTCACCATTATGTCAGAGTCCTTCAGTTTCATAGTCTTGATGGTCTTGACAATTTCCGTGGAATTCTTGACATGGTGGTTGCAATGGCCAACCGAAGGACTCAAAAGACGGGTCAGATATTTTGCCAGAGGATAAGTCAGAGCTCCAATATTGCTGACGATTGGTCGCAGTGGTACGCTTTTTTTGTGTATCCTCGGCAGACCGTATAGCCGAGGTGGTCTGGCAGCACGAGGTCTGAGTTTCTTGTAGATCTCATCAGAAAATTCGGCTCTCTTCAGTAAAGCCTGTGTACGCGTGTGTAGTAGGTGTTTGTAGTGCAACTCATTGATAATACAGTGCTGCCTGTGTTGTCAACCTGGCTTGTTCTGTTAACATGAAGTGATTGTTTTTGCTTGAACTGATTTTTTTTTATGATTGCATATTTAAGTTAACAACGTGCATCTGTGAAATTTCTACTCAGTAAAAAATACTGCTGAAATTATTTTAATGCTGAAAACAGCTTACAAAGATGACACTATCAGAAAAACTCAAGTGTACGAGTGGTTCGCTTGGTTTAAAAATGGCGACATGTCTATTGATGACAAATATTGTTTTGGACGTCCATCATCTACCCGAATCGACAAAAATGTTGAAAAAATTCAAAAACTTGTGCTCTCAGACCATTGACTGACAATTGATCAATTGTCAGAGACTAGTGGATTATCTTGGAGCTCAGTTCAGAAAATTTTAACTTCAGATTTGGGAATAAAAAGGGTTGCTGCCAAGTTTGTTCTTTGGGCTTTGACTAACAATGAAATAATGTCGATTTGAAACATTTTGTGCTTTGAAACAACAGCTTGAAATTGATCCAGATTTTCTGTCAAAGGTCATTACTGGTGATGAGTCATGGTGCTATCATTACGACCCAGAAACAAAGCAACAGTTAATGCAATGGAAGACGTTATTGTCACCCCGTCCAAAAAAATGTTGTCAAGTCAAATCAAACATCAAAACAATGCTCATTTGATTTTTTGATGCCAAGGGCATAGTTCATTCAGAGTTTGTTCCCCCACATCAGAGTGTCAGTCAGACCTTTTATTTGGAAGTTTTAAGAAGATTACGTAACAGTGTTCGACAAAAATTACCTGATTTGTGGCAGACAGGAGATTGGTTTTTCACCATGATAATGAACCTGCAAACACAGCTGTCTCTGCCAGGCAGTTTTGGGCTAAAAATGGTATGGTTCCACTGCCTAATCCACCTTACTCACCTGACCTGGCTGCATGCGACTTTTTTTTTATTACCACACATGAAAAGTGTCATGAAAGGATACCGATTTGACAACATTGAAGAGGTCAAGTAAAAAACATGGGAGGAGCTGTCAGCCATTTCTAAAGATGACTACAGATAATGTTTCGAACAGTGGAAGCACTGGTGGGACAAATGTATTAGTTGTAATGGAGAGTATTTTGAAGGGGATAAGGTTATTTTGTAAAAAAAAATTGAAAATATATAGCTTTTAACAAATAATTCCTTTTTTTTTGGGTACCTTTTCATAGTTACAACAAAGTTTATTTAATATCTGAAAATCTTCAGGCCAGTTCCAAGCACGTAGGTTACATTTATCAATCAACTTTGTTCTGAACAGGATCACTGGCTTGTAATTGGGAACAGTTATTTATTAATGCTTGTTTGCAACCACTAACATGCTTATGCACAGTTGAACAGATTGTGAGATCTTTCCGCCCCAATTCTGCACTTTGTGTACATATTGTGAATGGGGACAACTGACAAGCTAAACACATGGCCTCTATTCTGATTGTATTACCAGTTGTAAGGCACTTCCAAACCAATTGATGACTTGACTTCCTCATACATTCACTCTTTGGTCCCATGGCCAGTCATAATCGACTCTCACTGTCATCCTAGCCAATTAGGAATTTATACTTCAAGTAATATGATAAAGACTCTTTTCTACCTCAATGTCTTTACTCCCTACCTTATTTTCTGTATTGCACTGATTTGTATTGTTCTATCTTTTAGTTTGGTGCTATTTCTGCCAAGTTATTACCTGTACCAAAGCATTTTGCCACTCCTTGCTTGTTTGGTCGGATTTTTAACAATTGCAAATATTTCCACCACTTCTCAGACTATCAGCACCAAATATTCTTCTCGTTACCTCCATAACACATCTTGTTGGTCTTGCATGATGTGTTCTGAAATAGCCGATTTTATTGGTTGACATAGTCTTTAAAGGGTGCAGCAGCGAAACTTCTTTTTTTTGAAAAATGTGCCTTGAAGCAATGGTTATTCTAAGAAGGGTGCGGAGGTGCTCATTCGAAAGAGCAGAACCTAATGCTTTCTGGCGTATAGGTTTAGTAACGATCATGCAGTGGACGAGGGATGAACATCTGTTCGCCTTAGAGGCGTAGTTTTCAAGCAGCCATTCAATCATCACCACGCAGCATGCATTCAGGGATCACTTTATTATCATGCCTGCAGGTCATGTTCTTGATCAGAAATCTGTTCTGTTGTAGCTTGATAGTTTCATGAAAACCGGTGATGTGCAGGAAAATAAAAGAAACCTTGAGGGTCAAGAACTATTAGGACAACCGAAACATCAACCAGGTTAGGCAGTCAATTATGCGATCCCCTAGGCAATCTGCACATAAACATGCAAATGTTCTTGGGATGTCTGATCGTTCTGTGAGATGAATTCTTCATAAAGAACTGCAATTTTATGCGTTCAAATTGGCAGTGGTGCAAAAAACTTGATAGTCATGATTTTCTTTCTTGAAAAAATGCATATGAGGCTGTTCTTGACAATAAGCCACATGACACCATTGTGTTCTTCATTGACGAGGCTCATTTTCATCTTTCCAGTTGTGTGAATAAGTACAACATGGCATGAATCCACCAAAACTTCATGAACAACCCCTGCATACAGAACATTTAACTGTTTGGTGTGCATTATTCAGAGTAGGCATCATTGGACCATAGTTTTTTGAAGGAAACAGTCAGACAGTTATGGTCAATTCTGTTCATTATAGCCACATGACTGAATAGTTTTTTCCCACCAAAACTTCAAGAAATGGATGTGGGATATGTCTGCTTTCAGCAGGATAGCACAATGGCACACATGGTACAAACGTCGATGAATCTTTTGCAAGAACACTTCCCCTGACGCCTCACCTTCTTGCGGGGCAATCTTCAGTGGCCGGTGCACTTTCCTGATTTATCTGCATTTGGCTTTTTGGGAGGGCTGTCTGAAAGATCACACAGACTGTCCAAAAACCCTGGCTCAACTGAAGAACAATATTCCAGCTTCTATCGACAACATACCCGTTGATGTTCTGGAAAGAGTGGAGAAAAGCTTTAAAAATTGACTATCTCAATGCATTGACCAAAACAGATGTCACTTTAGTAATATAATTCGTAAAACATAACAAATAAAAATTTTAAACGTCTCTCTGTAACTTGGGAAAAGAATTAAACTGTTATCTTCTATACTGTTTGTGTTACTCATTTTTAAAATAAAGAAGTTTCTCTGCCACACCCCGTATATTATTGGTGTTCTTTCATTAGTTTCAACCAGCTGCTTTGTTTCCCCTGTGTAAAACTTCCCACATTGGCATGAAATTTTGTATATATGCAGATATGTTATTTGTGGATGGAGATCTTTAAGTGATCTGATTATTTGATTAATTTTATTTCTGCTATTAAAACACTGTGCTGATAACCCAAGCAAATAAGAGTAACATCCCTGGTCCAGACCTCAAAAATAATATCTCTGCTATTTGGATGACTTGTTTGTTTTCATTGACAAATCGAGCGTGGTGGGTGAACGGTTAACGTTCTGGCCTCGCATTCGGGAGGACGCGGGTTTGAATCCCCGTCCGGGCATGTAGATGTGGGTTTTCAATGGTTTCCCCAAATCACTCCAGGCAAATGCCAGGATGCTTCCTTCAAAAGGCCATGGCCAAATTCCTTCCCGTTCCTAGTCCTTTGTCCCATCCCGTCTCTAATGACCTTAGCTATCAACGAGGCGTAAAGCAATAAGTAAAAAAAGAATTTTCATTGACAACCAAAAAATCTGTCCATGAATAAACATAAATTTGCCCTAAAAGATGCCCAGAGGCTTTTGGGGAAATAGATGAATTTAAAACCTTTAAAACACTTAATGTCTACTAATGTCCCTTTTATTGTATACTTGATTTCCATCCTCAGAATTGTTAAATACTATCATCTTAAAAACTATTTGATCCACAATACTGTCCACTGAAGGTTAGTCAAGTGCTGAAGTAGAGTTGTTACTGTAACTTAACACCAAAAACACAATTTGCTATCTTTCTTATTTCTCTAACAGAGTGTGCTAATACTATATCACATATACATATAAATCTCTGAAAACCAAATTATCTGTATCTACATCACTTATGGTGTTCCACCTAAAATCATTGATGCTTGTAAGTGATAAAAGTAATTGAGCAACAGAATAAAACACAATGCTATTTTGATAATTACAGAAATCAGCCTTGCTATAGACTGTCACAGCATGCCTTGTCTGTCAAAAAAATAAATAATATATAAAAAATAGAAAAATAATAAAATAGAAAAGAAAAAATCATGTCTGTTTGTCTTAAGAGGTTTCTTTAGATTTTAAAAATTTAACAGAAACTCATCACTTATTTGTTTTAAAAGTTATACTTTATAAGGATATTTTTCATTGAATTTAAGTTTACTCCTACCCAAGTTTTTCATTAATGTTCCACCTAAATTAATGTACCTTTTAATTTTTCACTACTATTTCTATATTGAAAACATTTTATTCCTTGTTGGCTGAGGCATAATGATCTCATAAGTTGTATAGCAGCACAGTGATAGGTAAAACCCAATCCTGGAAAATAGATTTGTACTCGACACCAGTTATAAATCAGGTTTGTTATTGGTAATGAGTTTGACACTAAGGAAATCATATAATTTCATACCATATACATTTAGTGTAAAATAACACTTAAATTGATAGTTACATTGCACAGGACTATGCTGTAAACATTTGTTATGCTTTTTGTGAATTGAACTGAAAAGTATTACAGTCTCTACTGAAAAACTTCTTTGATATGATAACTTGGAAGATGAAATGGAATGGTTCCTTCAGTTATTGTAAACAAAGAATCAAAATTTGTGTAATTCTTATTCACACTGTCAAAGAGACTAAAAAATACCAACTTGAAATGATTTAACATTGAACTGTGCATAACATGAATCTCAATAACATACTAAAAATATTGAAGAACTGGGCTGAGAGTGCTCTAAACACTACTTCCCTATTTCCCAGCTCCTGTTCTAAGGGTGCCTAAATTGATTCACTAGTTAAGCTTCTTTGCATAGATGTATAAGAATGGCTTTGATCATATGAAGTACTTTATGATACTCTGTGGCTCAGATTACACTATCGCCAGAGGCGGAATATGTAGCAACTTGAAATTATGTCCCGGGACATCCATAAATTACGTGAGGTGTTTTTACCTATTTCTGGATCCCCCCTTTACTCCCCTCTGGTGAAACTTCGTGAGATCTGGTCCGATCTCCCCCCCCTCCCCTATTTTGCTTCACATAATTAATGGACGATCCCTCACTAGATGGTAAGATTGCACAAATTTACTGTGCCATCAGTAAATGTACTTATCTAACTTCAGCTGGTCATTACTTGGTTGGTTACTCAGTTTTCCCATGCATAAATTTATGAAACAGCCTCTTGTATTACATACTATATTAGATGTCAATCATCACCAATTTTTCAAATTTACTGAAACATAAGTGTTACCAATATGTCTCTGGTGTAACACACAACCTTGTAAGATTTGGAATATTGCAGTATATAGTTTCAGAAATCATACTTCGACATATAAACTTAAAATTTAACTTTAAAAAATAATAGCAGTTACTTAAATAAAGAAAATATGAACTAATTAACAACTTTTGTTTTTGTTTGTTTCAGCAGCAATTGCATCAGGATCAACTTTGAATGGGCAGCGGATGATTGCAGCAACAGATTATAATAGTTCTGTGCAACAATATGAGATTCCTCGGCTCCAATTCCTTGACACTTAATGAATTTTTCATCAACAGCTTTCATCTTACAACTGATTGGGAAATAATTTGTTGCTAGTAAAATGAGTATCCTTAGACAGTTGTGAATGCAACTTTCTCCTTATAAATAGGCAGACGAATCAGTCTGTAGAAAAGGCAATGAAAAGATTCACTATTCTTTTCCTCTTTCTTTACTTATTTGTATTTTCTATCCAATCAAACTTTAAATACCACTTTAATATTGGTATGTTAAATGATATCATTACTAATTTGTAAAGATTGAGAATTTTTTATATTTGAATGGTGTTCTCAGTGTAGTGACATCTGTGGTTCTGTTCATTAGTGACCTTTTTTATCTTTAAAAATAAAAGAACATATTTGCCGAAATGTATTATTTCTTCTTTATTTTATAGTATATTATTAAAATTAATTACTTTATAATGATTTTAACAGGGCTTTCTGCCAGAAAGTAGCTCATTGTTGGGGGGCTTAAAACAGTCCAGTCTGAGCTATGACCGTGCCTGATACCCTTCCTTGAAGATGCTAGTTCTTTAAATGACCGCCAATTATTGTTCTGTTCCACAACAGTTAAAGGAATCAAAAGAAATAAAACAGTTCACCTACTGAAAATTTAAAGTCTTTATTCTGGAAGTAATTTATCTTACACTTTTCATCATTAGCTCAAGAATAAAGCATCGGACCATCTGATCCGTATATTAAGATTGCGGGTAGGCACTACTCAACCAGTTCATCCAGCCAAACTTCCATTCTGTATCTCCCAATACAAATGAAATGCTAAGTCACTATCGCAGGGAAGTGCGTGCTGTTGAATAACTCCAGCATTGCGCAACTACTTGATAGTTTCAACTCCTAACATTTCAGAACTCTTGACACGCATCCCCTTGTCTTGAAAATTGGCTGAATAATGCGCATTCAATATGGTTGACCATCCTATTTATGTAGGTCTCCTCCCTGATGAATTAAAATCAAGCTTTGAACTCTGACAAAATTCGTAAATATACTCCAAATTAATTGAAATTTTGATATGTTGCACTCTTGAATTTTCTTGTAATTTCATCTTATGATGACTTTTGCCAAAAACACTATAGTTTATGTGATATTAATTCCCAAAGTTAAAAATCACAAATTACTAAAATTCTTACTCCCACATGACGATTCTAATATCAAAACATTTCTTATGATTTCCCCCAACTTTTGAAATATATTACTCTATTGTGGTCTATATATTTTAACAGTTATACATGTAAAATAGGAACTGTGCAGAAATTTTGGAATTGCTAAAATCTTCCTGGATTTATTTTTCTTGAACCCTTGCTCTGATGGAGCTGAAAAAAAAACACTGTTTTCCTTAGAAACATTTTCCCTATCTTCTAGTATTTTTCTCTAAGTCATTATTTCCATCGTCAACCTTGCAATGCTGATTTTCATCCCTGCACACATTTTACCCTGGTGTCCATCCTTTTTAAAAACTAACATTATCCTTTTACCCTTTAAATATCTTTGGAACTGCAAAACTGAGTGTGTCTTCATGATCAGTAAATTTTCATCTTTAATGTGAATACTCTTTCAAGCCTGTAGCTAATATTTAAGGGAATCAAGGAATCTAAATTTTCTTACTTTTGCCTAAAAACCCTATTTCTAACTCGACTATGGATTATATTTTTATTTGTGGTGTTCATCTTTTTATTCTGAACATTTTGATGTATAAATCTTTACTGCATTGATTTTGTCGACATTTTCATCACTTCTGAATTAAATTTCTCCAGCTATATGTTTACTACCTAAAATGGATTGTAATTTTATGCTTTCTTCTTTAAAATAAATGCAAAGCTTGGGATTCCAAAATTTTACTAAATCCTTTATACGAGGGGGACCCAAAAAAATTGGGAAATTTGTCATATCATCTGTATTTCTTAATATTTTTACACCAAATTTTGTTCACGTTCAAAGTGTTCTCCATTGATCACAACGCGCTTCTTCAAATGATCTTTCCATTATTCAAAATAGTTTTTAAATTCACTTATCGGGATACTCTTTTTGCCTTCCAGCGATTTTTGTTTTACCTCCTCCACAGTGGCTAAACGCTTTCCTTTCATGTCCCTGGGAACAAAAAGAAATCCTAGGGTGCTAGATCCGGTGAGTGTGTAGGAGGGGGCGGTATGAGCTGGTACATTGTCATGACGGAAGAACCAGTCACCTGTTTGCCAAAGATCTGCCCTTTTCTTCCAGATACTCTCCCACAGTCTTATCAAAACCTTCAAGTTAACTCCTGGTTGACAGTTTGACCCGGGGGAATGATCTCTGCATGCACAACACCTTGTGACATAGTGGTAAATTAAAAGTTAAAATGATTTATATATATAAAGAAAAAAAAAAAAGAATACAAAGGTTAGTAAATATTGTTTGCCCAGAGATGCTTTAAAGGATATGATCTCTGAAAAAGAAGGGAAGTGATTTGTTGAGTAGAGAAAACGACCAAGACAAGATTGATTTAGCAGCAGCGTAAAATTAAATTGAGAGATCTTGAGTAGGAAGCAAATCTTCGGATTTAGTGACAGGCGCGATCGTTATTGGTATTAAGAGGATTGTTAAGCAAGTAAAGGAGATAAATAAACTGTAAAAGTACATAACAAAAAACTTCAGTCTACAAGAAATTATATATTTATTTAATTACATAGATCTCTTGCTCGCATACACAATTATATGCGACAACCTCTGCAATCGAAGAAAGAAATGATCATTGTCTTGATGTTTGACTTCACTAGGTGAGCTTTTTTGGGATGAGGAGAGCCACATGTCTTCCACTCGCTTGACTGCTGCTTTGTTTCAGGGTTGTATCCATAGCACCACGATTCGTCAACAATAATCACCTTCGAAAAAAATAGAGGATCCTCTTTGAGCTTGTTTGAAGCTCAAAACATGCCTGAAGTCGACGCTCCCTTTGCTCGTCTGCGAGAAGGCGAGGGAAAAATTTGGCTGCAACCCTTCTCATGTTAAAATCTTCGGATAAAATTCTCTGAATTGAACTCCATGATATTCAGACATCTCACATAGTTGATCAATGGTTCGGCGACGGTCTTCATGAACGAGGGCATTGATTTTGTTGACATTTTCATCACTTCTTGATGTTGAGAGGCGTCCTGAATGAGGTTGGTCATCAATTGACATTCCTCCATTTTTAAAATGTGAAAATCACTCGTAGACTCTGGTTTTTTTGAGGGCAGCATCCCCATAAGCAGTCTTCAGCTTTACAATAGTTTCCGCGTCCGATTTCCCAAACAGGAAACAAAATTTCACATCCACGCATTGCTCCCAACAATCTGCCATCACATTTTCGCCGAACTTGAAAAAGTTGTATTACTAAAAAAACTATCATGGGCAAACCAATGCACTCACAGCGACACAACTTTGCACTCTGACTCAGGTTGCAAGACCATAAAGGACACCGGATTGAGCATTGGGTTCCTCCACTCTCCCTCCCTGCCGCAGCCCAATTCCCATTACTTTCGGGTTCACTCCTCGTAAAGCATTGTATATTCATTGTGATTTGCACAATCATCCTCCTAAAGTGTTCTTGGATTCACAAAATGGTAGAAAGTGCTTCTAAAAGTGTTTTGCTATATAGCTAGCATAAACTATTTTTGAAGTCATATGTGAGAAAATAAGGTTATATGAAATTTTTAAGGACTAAAAATTCTTGGTCCAATTGATTTCCTTCAGAAATATAAATAAACCAGGAGTGCATACAAATTTTTGCTATTAAAATGTGTGTTCAGTGACTGCCTATTATCATATTCCCTTTGACAGACCATTCAAATGCAGTTACTGAACTAAAATTATGTATTGCTACTATGACCTGAATGTGATAGTATACCGTGTAATTAGAAATTATAATTCATGTTTGCCATTGTTGTTTTATGTCAACAAAATATTATGTTATCATCATCATCGTTAACAGCTTCCAGCCACTGGCTGGGTCTGCCTTGTGTACAAGCCTCTCCATTTTCTTCTTTCTCCCCACTATCTCTGTGTCACCACCTTGGTCCAGTCCTCTCCTCTCTTCCGTACACAATTCACTCTGCAATATTAAAGTTTTTCTCAGCATTGTATATTGCTATATTCTTCACAGGAAACTAACTGTGTAGAAATGCTTTTTTTAATCATGGCTTTACGCCTTGTCGGGGTCATTAGAGGCGGGATGAGAGTGGGGACAAGGAATGTGAAGGAATTCCGCCATGACTTTTTGTGGGAAGCATCCCAGAATTCGCCTGAAGTGATTTGGGGAAACCATGGAAAACCCAAATCTGGATGCCTGGACTGGGATTCGAACTGCCGTCCTCCCGAATGCAAGGCCAGAGCGTTAACCACTGACCAACCACATTCGGTAGCAGAGAAGTGAATATGAAGGAAGATCTGAAGGATGTCAAGAGCATGTTATTGATAGACTGACATGGCAACTGTGAGCATGTTACGTTGTCTAGCTGCTCAGTGGAAGTATAATCGTCAAAATATTGTGTATAAAAAATATTTTTACTTGGCTAGTTTCCCATGAAGTATACAGCAAATCAAAATATCATGTTGATTTTTAGGCCCTTTTTCTTCAGCTGCATTCTAATAACGATTTTTTTTTTTTTTTTTTTTTTTTTTGTGGTTTTCTTAGCCTGGTGCTTTTGAAAATATATTTTTTCCTTGCATTCGGTTATATTAAGTTCCTCATAAACAAGTTATGAGGTGTTAAGTCGGCTGTACGTAGGAAAAAATTGTATAAACAATCATAAAGTCAAAGTGTTTTGAGAATTAAGGATTAACGAATGATTCTGACAGTATGAGACAAGTTGGAGAATTAAATAAGATTAATTATTTGTTTGGCCCAGTTGCTCCACAAAGCATTGTTGAATGTGGAAGTGCACAGAGTAGTAGCAGTAAAATGATTGCTGAAAGTAGTCTGAAGCTGGTGGTCACGAGGGCCAGGTGTGAAGTTGTAGTGCGGCAGATTGTAGTAGTAAGTGTGGGCCAGGTTTCCTTTTATTATTTATAAAGTGGACGAAAAGGCAATTAAATGCTTTTCCTTTAGCATTTAGTCTGAAGCTAGTGGTCGCGAGAGCTGGACACTAAGTTAGAGTGCAGCTTATTGTAGTAGTAACGTGAGCCATGCGTACTCTTATTCATTATAAAGTGGACTAAAGCAATGTAATGCTGTCAGTTTAGTATTAACTGCATGTATTTCATGGAGAACTGTGAGCTGTAGGATTTTGTGAACAACACGGATTGTATAATGTTGTTGGACCGTAGCGTGGTCAGAATCTGCAAACTAAAAGTGAAGAAGTGGGTGCGCAGACTTCCGCGGTTGTTGTCAATGTAATCTTGGTTGTCCAGGTTGAACCGCGTCAATTTGTTGAAACCTAACATTTCGGCCATCATTTTGTGGCCACAAAATGATGGCGGAAACGTTAGGTTTCAACAAATTGACGCGGTTCAACCCGGACAACCAAGATTACATTAAAAGTGAAGAAGTTGTGATAGCCAAAGTAATAAACTAATTTAGTTGTGGTGATGGGGAAAATGTATGCTTTGAGTTAATAAAACTTGTGTGAACTTTAGAGCAATATGTGTTTTTATTTCTGGACAAAGTGGAACCTGCAAACCTTAACAATCAGAAACAGTAACAGCATAGCATCAGTGGCAGACCCCATTATCTTTTGCGATCAAACAATGCCATATCATTTATCACCACAGTTATGTACATATTTTTTTTATCGGGAAATTACTACACTTTGTAAACTTGTTGCTTTTGCTATCCTGTTTTCAGCTTACTTAATTTTTTTTATTTGTTTAGCTCACTTCAGTTTTTAAGTTTTCAGTATCAGCATTCAGCTCAACTTCTTCTCTGTATTTTTGTATATAAACCATCTTCTATTCGGCTTTTCGTGACATGCTATGAATTGTAGATTACAAAAAGCATATTGTTAATTTTTGCTTTACTGTTGATTTATTGAGAACTGCCTACTACCAGCGAAATATTCATTCCTAATGTGTTTTTCCCTTTGTAAGACAGACAATTGTTATCTGTTTTTGCTTTATTTCGTTTGTAAGGGGACCAAACAACTCCCAGTAATATTCAACAAAAGCGAAGTGAATTTAGCTCGCTGTTAGCGACAGGAGCACGCTGGATGTCGCGTAATATGATGTGCGCACATAGTAAGCAGTCAGCGCTTCTCTCGCGACTGCAGATGTACTGAGGCAATCTTCGCTTGGAACTCTTGCAGTGATATACAATGTAAATGTGCGCTACCAACATTACACTTCCGCTATCCTTTTTAGGCCGAAAGACATCCAAATTTGGCAGTGTATGGATAGCAGCTAACATATTGCGTTGCATTCAGTGTTTGTAGAACTGTCTGTGCTTAAAGAACAATAATAAATATGAACAGTAATCTCTGTTTCATTGTGTAAAACCTTTCTAATCCGTATCAGGCTACAACCACTACAGCTATAAGAATTTTACGCCACCTTTCAATCAAAATATAACATCTTTAACAGACTGTAGTTGTTTAAACAGCTATTGTCCACGAAGTCTGGCAATACTGCATCATCAACACTTGCCTGGTGTCAAGACAGAAGATCGTCACCCTGACAAGAAGAAACATCAAGAAGAAGATACTATCGGACAGGTTAGTGATCGCACACCCGATAGACAATCAATCAATATCCACTCGGTCACAGAAAACGAACTCTGGCGTCATCTGCAGGACTCAAACCTTCCACCACACGCACCAACAGAGCTCCATCACACTTTGGATTTAAGGTATATATCTATGTTATTGAATTTTTTGAGCCGGTGAAACGTACCTTATTATTCAAAATAATCTATAGTTCATGAGCTGGACATTCATTAGATTTCTCCCATCATTTTAAAATGTTTATATGTGTAATTTTTCTTGTTTTATTTGAATGTATTTTATGCCTGTACTTTTATAACTTCCAACCATCACATCTCTGAAGACAAGTGGCTTTAATGAAGGACTGTCAGAAATGTTTAAAAAGCCACAACTTCCTGTACATCAGGACTACAGACATCAAATTCAAGGCAGGTTAAAATCAAGATATTCAACTTTGAAGTTTGGTGAGAGGTTGGTCTATAATCAGCTCAATATAAACAATAATAATAATTCCATGTGGTCATAACGACCTTGACACAGGGTTTCTACTGGCTGCTCATTCCGCCCTTGTTGTAGCCACCCTAACCTAACCCAGCAATCCTACCCAGTACAGGGGACCTTCAGTTTAACGGGGAATCCGAGCCATGGAAGCTGTGCAAGAGGTGAAGGTATGGTTAAGGGCCTATGAATCTTTAGCCGATTCAGAGATTTTAGGCAATATACCAATAAATACAGATTAATATCGGATTAAACTAGGATTAAAAGTTATTCTTTGAAGTTAAAAGGTTTATCAGGAACTTGATATTTCAGGAGAAAATGAAAAATTTAAAAATTGTTAACTTCAGTCATTTATTATAGCAAAACCATGGCATGCTTTGAAAAAAAAAAAAGTCTCATAAAGAAACATTCAGAATTATTTAATCTGTCACATATCTAAATCTGGTTATAATCAGATAGAATTCAGTAACTGTGAATTCAGTAACCAAGATTGGACTTATCAGGATTGTGTGATGCAACCTGGAATTTCCCGGGTGATTCTCAGGGGTAGGCTGTTTAAGCTTGTCTCCCTCTGAGTATTTGGTTGTCAGAAGTTATAGAATGTAGGCAGAATATATGATGTTTGCATTGTGAAGTTTAGTACAGTTTAGATATTTAGAACATTTTTAGCTTTATACTGGACTTTGAATTATTTCAATGAAACAATGCTGGTGATAAAATGGTTTCATCATTATTTGGGACTTTTCAGTGACTGCTTATCTGAAAATTGCTGTGTGTAAAGAGAACTTTTACTTCATCTGCATTAGTACATTAAAAGGGGGGTTATTTATTTTTTTATTTTTTTTTGGAAAATTCGCTGAATGACTGATGTAGTGGTGAATGCATTGGGTCATAGAAGCTAACCTGCATCTTCATATAGAAATTGAGTCCAATTAAACATTTAGTTATTCGAGATGTAACTTTTGAGATCAGCAACCTGAATTTTCAGAGAGTATACTAACATCAACTTTTCTTCTCCTTTTGTTATTCTGAACAACAATTATTAAATATTTAAGTGAACTATTTATAAATCCTATACTTTGGGTGGTGACCAATTTTAGGAAAAAACTTTTGCAGTAATTAAACATATCAGAATAGCATAGTCATAGCCTGCAATATCAACAATTAAACCACACACAACCACTTTCATTGCAACAGTGTCATGACTCTGTATTAGATCTACATAATGACAACACTATTAATAGAGATACGGAACTCTGAGTAACATATGGAAACTGGTGCTTTTGACCCTTGGACAATAGTGCAGCAAGATTAAAGCCTGCAGCAGTAATGAAGATAGCATAAACAGAACTGCACAGAACAACAGAGCAGACCTCATTCAAAGCCATGACACCTATTGAACTGCTGTCAGTGAACCACATATGCAGCCTCCCAATGGTGACAGCGAGGAAGGTGAATAAACCCATCCACCCTGGTGGCTGATATTGTGCTTTTGGATTTTTCAAATGGAACAAACCTGATAAAGATGACATAGCTGGTCATTGATATATGGTGTTTTTATGTCATTATCTGGCTGCAAACCTGTGAAGACTTCATTGCAAATACTGACAATTAACAACTACAGAAAAAAATAATGACAATACAAGCAAATTGCTACATACAGAAATCTTTAAGTAACAGGGAAAATATGATGAATGAATATGTCCATCTTGTGAACCAAACATTATTCACATCACTAAAATTCACTAAACAGGTACCACCACTTAGCTGTAACATAAGTGTAAAGAAACATCATAATTTGCCAATGAATATTTAAATGGCATTTGGAAAATCTGAATAAATCACTCTAAACAATAACAAATCTGTGCTCGTAAAGTACAGAAACATAGCATGTTGAAAAAGAACAGTCGTTCAGTTTGGCAATATAAAAATGGTTTATATACCAAAATACAGTGAGTGTGAAAAAAAAAAAGAAGTTGAGCAGATAGCCAATATGGAAAATTTCCTGATTGGAATGTGAAGTAAATAAAAAACTAAATAAAGGGAAAATAGTTAAAGCTAACATCATTGTAGCATTATATGCAAAGGCATCTAGATAGTATTACCAGCTAGGTGGAACGGCATGGAATGAAGAATATTAAATATACAGAAAGAAACTAAAGTTTTTGACTGGTTACTTAGTGGAATTGCTGGTTGAAGAAAAATGTAAAGCCCTGAGAATCTCAGATGACAGTTAATCTTAACTGGATGGGGAACACTGGCAAGGATGTAGGGAGGGGGTTCAGAGTCTTTCACCTGTTTGAGCAAAGAGTTAGAGGATGCACCAAGGAAGCAAGATATATCAATTACAAAACTTTGGTCAGGCCCTTATTGGAGGCTTGTGGGATGAAATGGGATTAACATCATGGTTGATATGGCAGTCTCTCAATAGGCTATGATCAGGAGTGAGCCGATTCAAAGTCAAAGGTTGAGAGATTTCAAAAGAGGGAGCTGGATTTTTCTGTGGAACTTACCAATGGTAAATGAAATGATACAGCAATTGGGTTTTGAGTCATTTCAAGATAGAAGGCAACTGAATAATGTGGGCATGTACAAGGCATATGAGGCCTGGATACTGGTGGAAAATTTAAAAGCAGCAGCTGGAAGTGAAGAGGGGACCATGATTATAAATTAGCAATTTATTTCAAACGTAAGGGAAAAGGATAGTTCTTATTTGTAGATAGGGAGTGAATGACTGGTACAAATTACTTAAAAATTTACCTCAGACTTTGACGGATTTTAGGGTAAATATAAATGTTAAGTAGCTGTGTAAGGAAATTGCCACTGAACCATTAGCTCCATGGCAACTAATAATAATGTGAAGTGTGTATTTTCAGTACCATTTTTAAAAATGGCCATTGACACTCTACTTTAATTTATTTATTGTCAGAAGCATATTGTTGCACAATTACAAACAACAAACAACAAATTGTACTAGACCAAAACAGGGCCAGTTCCAATGTATTTTCTTCAGCCTCATACAGATTATCTTCTTAGCAGGATGCTGGAGGCAGTCGACCCTGGAGCATTTGCTGAACAGTCTGATCTTCTCAGCAGTTTCACTTGATGTCATCGATCTCTGCTGCCCCATCTTGCTAGATTGACTTTGAAACTGCCCACTGCTTAGCCTATTCAGAGACTCCCATATCAGCCATCCCTTGTCATAGCCAGGTGGTAAAGATTCAGACAATCTTCCCCAGTCATGGGGAAAGGTAGCCTGAGCTTTCCACAGGTGTAACCTCTCTTTTTCAGTTTTAGTTGTGTTTCTGTGATGTTCTTAGGAAACTTTTCCTGCACTTCAGTCTTTAGTTGTATGGTAAATGCCCAAGTTATGGATGAGTTCTTCTGTGGTCCACTTTCCTCCTTTCCTTGTTCACTGCTACTTCTCTTCGAACAGAAGGTGGTGCCATTCCTGCAAGGTGGTGCAGCCATTTTAAGCAGCCTGTTATGATTCTGCAGGTGTCATTAAGTGCAATGTCCACCTGTTTGACATGAGTTGGGTTGTTCCATACACGACAGGCATAATCTGCAACTGAATAAGTCAGTTCTGAAGCAGGAGTTTGGATGATTCCAGGTTGGCTATCCGTCTGTGATCCAGCCAGTTTCCTTAGGAGATAGTTCGTAGTGGAAACTTTCAGCTTTGAATTCATGCAACGTTTCCTGAATGTTAGAGGTCTGTCAAGGGTCACTCCTAGCTATCTCTACTATCAGTGATCTACACATGCATTCTGAGTACTTGTATCTATTGGTTACTGCCATACATCATTTTGAAAGCATTTGACAGTGTTTAAATTTATTTGTGATTATTTAAAATGACTCAGGTAATTGGAAATCCCACCGAATGTGGAAGTGTGCAGTGATCCATTTTCCATGTGCAAAAGACATGAAACTAGTTGAAATTTATTGTATGATTAGTTAAATTTATGGAGAAAGCGCCATGACTGATGGAATGGTAAGAAATGAGTTAGAGAATTTAAAGATAACTTTACTAGTGTTCAATATGTTGACTAAAGTACACAAAATCAATTGAGCCAGTGATTTGAATTTTTTGAGTGGTATAGTAATGAAGATGGTGATGTTTTATTTAAATTGTCATTAGAGGTAAAACATGGGTGGCTCATGTTACTGCACAGTTGAAGCAACAATCCCTGGATTGCAGGAATGCAACATCACCAAGGAAAGTGAAGTACAGTTAGACAATTTCAGACTGAAAAATCATGTGCACTGTGTTAGAGATGAGGAGAGGCAGTTACTTGTAGATTTGCTTCAGGCTAACACTATCAATTCTAAGACTTATTGTGAGATCTTAACTAAACTGCAGCAAGCAATCCAAAACAAATGGTGTGGCTTGCTCAGTAGAGGGATTGTTTTGCTTCATGACAATGCTCAACGAACACAAGATCTAATTGCATCATATAGCTGGGAACACTTGGTCATTCTCCATACAGCCCTGACCTATTGTCCAGTGATTACAATGTGTTTCTGTAGTTAAAAAACATTTAGACAGTAAGTCCCATAACAATAACGATGAAATTAAAATAGCCACTCTGCAGGGGTTGACAAATAAAATGAGAATGGAATTCAGAAGTCAATTCTTCGTTTTGGTAAGTGCCTTAATAATCTTGAAAATTATGTTGAAAGTTTGATTCAGGTGTAGGCTTTCACATAGTAATAAAAAAAAAAAAAAATAAACTTGTTTTTGTTGAATATAAAAATTATAGTTAAATGCAGCAATATACTAAAATATTTTGGTTTTAATTGTTCATTAACAGTGACTTTGTACATTGAAAAATGTCAAGAATACATTTATGACAGCAGAAGTACAGAAAAATAGAAACACACAAATATAATTTTGACAATTATCAAAAATATAAAATTATTATAATTGTTTAATAGGTAGGCAATAAAAATGAAGAAAGTTAGAGAAAATAACCTGTCACTTACCTCAGATGAAGGCAGGAGGACCAGGACAAACAAAAAATTCTAACACAAATTCAATAACATTTTGGTGAATAATTTTACTGGTGTTAGAAGCAAGACCTACGATATGAATTCATGTGTTAGGTCTTGGTGGGTACACACCTTTCCCTTTGCCATATGTCTCACCTCCATCAAAACTATTCACCAAAATACAGAAAATTTTGTTCATGTTTTTATGTTCATCCTGTCACTCCTGCCCTCATCTGTGGTAAGTCGTGGATTATTTACCCTGCCCCTCCTTATTTTTAAAATTATTATAAGCAGTATTGAGACAATATAAATGCTGTGAGTATGC
The DNA here is from genome assembly GCA_031002005.1 of Vandiemenella viatica. Lineage (NCBI taxonomy): Eukaryota > Metazoa > Arthropoda > Insecta > Orthoptera > Morabidae > Vandiemenella > Vandiemenella viatica. The sequence continues at coordinate 71,636,084 of JARYHS010011408.1, forward strand.
CAAAATTTATGATGTTACATTTTAGAAAATTTGTGTTGAACTTTCCCTCCCTACTGGAAGATACCATGAAGGAAGGTTAAGAGAAAGTATTTTTTCATTATTTAATTATTAAAATTTGTTACTATTATTTCGATGGCTATTTTCACACATTCCTGTTGATACAATTTTACAGTTATTATTTTTGCAGAACCTTGTAACATTACTTTGCTCAGGAAACTTCACAAATCTGTTCATGAGTATTAACATCTAAAATAATGTGAGATTAATTAAGAACAAACAGATATTAATGAAGTTTGTTATCTTAAACATTTTTAGTTATATGTGATATTGGTAATTTTAATTTTCCTGGTGACATATATCCACTTCACAGAAGAAGTACATTTCTAGATCTCATATACACAAATCACCTGTGAAAATTTACATTATAGTACAGCAATAAATCTGTGAGATAGACATACTATTTATCCAGTTGCATCTTGTGAAACACAGTCAGCATCTTCTTCTTTTGTTAAATTAGCCTTCATGAGGTCCCGCTTTTCCCTCCTAAAAAATCCCAGCTGAAAAATTTGATTATGATTTAAAATGAAATTTTACATTGTAAGCTACCTTACTCGCTATTTTCGATATTCAGTCAAAATCCGGCAAAGTTTGAGGTTAACATCAGTACACGATACCAAATAAACAACACATAGCAACCATAAATAAGAAGTTTCTAGTAAAATATAAACCATAAACTTACCTAAATGAGCGTAATCCATAATAATCCTGAAGTAGAAAAAACAGGTTTGTTTATACAACCATAACACTAATATTCCACTGAATTAAACACTGTAAAGCACTTTAATAATTAGAATTTCACCATCTGATATTAAATTCACCAATGACTCGCAGTTCCAGAACAATTTAAAGCAGTAAATATGATTTTTAAAACATCTCCACATGGGATTTAGTTCAATAATTAATTTCAGCACATCTAAGTAATTTCAGAGCTTTAAAAGTAGAGGTAACCAAGCAGAATAACCAGCCAGTTAATATTCTTTAAGTTTTCCATAACCATCAACTAATAAAAAGAAAATATAAGTAAATAGTAGTCAACTCAGTTATGGCGTTGTAGCTACGAACTTTTAAAATTCAATAACTCGCCAACTAACATATTTCACGAGCTAAAAACTTTTCTAAAGTACTTAAATTAAATAAAGGTTCGATTTAAATTTAATTTTAGGCCACAACTGCCTTTAAATAAAAAGTGAAGTTTCGGTTGCACAAGTTAGGAAAACAGTAAAGTTTAGAAATTCTATAAGTAAGGATAGACTTAACCGATTTAAAAGATTTTTGCACCTCTGGACTCAGCAAAGGCTGGGGAACACTTTGAAAATAATATTAACTTGAGATTTTAAAGCTTTGAGGTGGTGCATTTTTCATGTGACGTAGGATGACGTATCGCAATACGCGAAACAAATATGCTTTTAAATTAACCAACTTTCAACATTCATTTTCACGTCTGGAAGCTCTAAAAACAAAACCTAACACACCACTACACTTTCCTCATTACGCTCTTCATCTTGTGATTTTCAGGCAGCACTCAGTTAACAGATTTTTTTTCCAGATAGACCATTGTCTAGGTCAGTAGGTCATTTTGATAAAAGTCAGCCATGACAGGTCTTTTGGTCAGTCCATCAGATCGCTTTGACGAGATCACACGTATTTGATGTGTTCTTACGTTTGAGAAGACCGGCTCAGGCTCGCGGTGGCTTATGGGTAGACCGGCTTAGAGCAGTATGGCCGACCGGCGCCATTTTAAAACCGCATGACCAATGTAACATTCTAAAACTTTCCGACATGTGTTTATCGTAGATTTCAATTTCATTTGGGGTGGTGCGGTCTGTTCTGTTTCACGATTTGTGATCTTCGGCTAATGATTTTCTCCGATTGCCATTGCTAACTGTGACTTTTGTAACTTCTGTGAAAATTTTGCAAGAATATATAATTAGGTTATCCGGATTCAGACTTTCATTTCTACTTTAGTACCTTTCTTACAGGAGGTTAATCTGTAAGCGGCGACTGTGGTCATCTTTACAGTTAGCATTCTACAAGGTTTAACACGGTTATAGTACTTTTTACGAACTTTGACAACTTTTTGGATGACTTTAAGTTTAGGTGGAGAAGCCGATACTAACCCCGGTATGCAGCTTCGACCCTAACAACATCTAGTTGATCAAGAGATATTTATATATATTTTTCATCATAGATACTAATCTGGGGGGCCTTTATTTCCATTATTATGCATGTATGTGTAATTCTTCAGTAATTAAGAACTTACATGATACAGTATTTTAGGATAATTACTTATATATAAATCATGAAAACAGAAAACAAGTGACAAAAATTATCAGGCAAACCAAGAGGAAGTACCTGAAGGAACAATTGGATTCCATCAAACAAAATTTCCACAACTATAACACCCGAGACTTTTATAGAGCTTTTGAAGGAACAGTCCGAGGATACACTCCTCAAAACTTCAGGAAATTGTATGGCACGCTTGCTCAAACTAATCAGCAAAAATTGTTGAGAATTATCAAAATACTTTTTTGAACTCCTCAATTGCCCTGAGCCCCCATCAAGATTCCCAAAGGAAACCACCTATACCTAAGGGAGCGTGCATAAACCACGTAGCTCCATTTTGGCCTCCTGTGAACCCCTCCTCCCCCCCCCCCCCGTAGTCCTACATGGCTTTTGCCTCTATCCCCCCCACCCCTCACCACGTAGCATGTAGCTTTTTTCCCTTTTCATTCCAGAAGATATTTTGTACTGTTTTCTCTTGTCAGATGATTTTAAATTACATACGGAGATAATTAACTGAGGGAAATAAATATTCAAATGCTGTTGTGAGTTCTGTTCCTCATTTTAACCGTAAAAAATGTTGTGAACGGAAAGCTACATGGCCTGGCCCGGAAAGCCCCCCTCCCCCCACGTAGCCCAGCGTAGCCTTCCAGCCAACTCCTCCCTCCCCTGGACCGAGCCACGTAGTTTGTGCATGGTCCCTAACCAGAGTCTCCACCACCATCACAAGAGGAAATCCACAGATATATTTACAAACACAAAAACAACAAAGCATCTGGAGAGGATATTATCATTGCAGAACTATTGAAAAATCTTGGATTGAATTCGCTAAAAGAACTCACACAAATCATTACAGAGGCCTGGCAGACAGAAAAATTACCCAAAGACTGGAAATGCACCCTCATTCAGCCACAACACAAGAAGGGAGATTAGACGGACGTCAACAACTATTGGGAATTTCCCTTCCCCAAGTTGCATACAAAATTCTTTCAGCCTGTCTCCTCAAAAGAGTGCAGGACAACTCAACCACAAAATTGTTAATACCAAGCTGGCTTCTGCACCAGCCAGAGCTGCATAGCCCAAATATTCAACTTAAAAAATCACACTAAAATATAAATCCCTCAGGAACAGCCCAGTCATTTTGTCGTTTGTTGATTTCAGAAAGGCATATGATTCAGTCGACCGGCAATCCCTCTTCAACATCCTCGAAGAGCAAGGGCTCAATCCAAAAACCCAATCTCATCAAACAAACACTGACTGAAATTTATGGGCGAGATATCCAAACCGTTTCAGATCAATACCAGCATTCGACAGTGTGATGGTCTGTACCCGATGCTCTTCAACCTTTTTCAGGACAAAGTTATCTGGGAATGGGAGAAAGAACGTAATTACTAGAACTATTGGAAACCCATAGAACTCAGATGACTCAAGAATGATTTTAAAATTTCCTGCCTAGCAGATGACGAGACCAGGGAAATTTAACATATAGAAACTATCAAAGAATATGCCTAAAGTGTAGGCTTACAGGTATCTTCAAAGATCCATACTCAAAATCTTATCACAAAATATGAGAAGAGTCCATTATTTCAAGTTTTTGGGAGAAATTCTTGAACCCACAGAAGGAGAGAAAATAGCTCAGAAAGTGCACATGCAATAACTTAGGTAAGCTTATGGTAGAACCTACAACATCTACAATAATAAATGTTTGTCCATATACACAAAAGTCAGATATTAAAACACAGTTATCAATCCTAGAGCCCTGTATGCCAGCAAATCTTTAACACCACACCAGAAAGTTGAGCTAGAAGAAATCCTGAAAGAAGAACACAAAAGCACAAGAAAGATTTTTTGCCCAGAACAAACTGTAAGGTATCCCTCATTCTATTTTCAATATTCCGTTAAAAATCCGGCCAAGTTTGGGGTTAACTTCAGTACACGATACCACAGGTTAAATCGAGATAACAACACTTTGAGTATAGTAAAGTGAATATATAGCACATAGCCAAACATAAATAAACTATAAACTGCAATAAAGCAATTATATTTCAGCAGGAAATAAGTTCATCCATATAAAAGTAAACTTTCAATAATAGATCCTAACATTGGTTAGCAAGATATTCTAGACGGATTTAAAAGAAGTAAATGTTAATAATAGTAAATAGAGTGCTTAAATAAACTTTTTATCATGATTATTAAACATTATTCTAGAGATAAATAAAGAATTTCAATATAAATCAAACCTAACCATAAATTTTGGCATATACCAGATTTGGCATTTCTGAAGAGATTTTCATACAGTAAAGATTGTAAAGAACTAATAATAGCCAGGCCTCGACCTACAATAACCATAACTGCACAGTTAAATAGAGTTTAGCAGATATTTCAAAGAAATAAACAGGATGATTGAATAGTAGACTGAAGCAGTATGAAGATATCACATTGTGATGGAATTTGACCAGTTTAAAGTTCTAAAAGTAAATAGAATAATGCCTGAGACAGTTTAGTAGGATAATTAACAGGTTTCTGATAGTTTTCAAGCATTTAATACTCACAAGAAGTAATTATGAAGAAATTTGATCACTCATTTTCCTAAACAGTGCACATAAACAATTTTAGGCCTTTTAAATAGTTTCAGGACTTAAAAAGTAGATAAGGCATAGTAAATAATATTATCCTTCAGTTTTAATAAGTTTCAAGTAGTTTTAATCTGTAAAATATGAAATATTAGTGAAAACCGGGAGCCGGTAAATAGGCGAAATTTTCGAGCCTTTCAGCATTAATTCAAACACTGATAAACCATTTTAAAAGCGCTAATAACATGTAAATGCTAGTAAACACACATAATTAATTTTCTATAACCATTTAAAGATGTTTTACTAACCTTCTGTCTGTTAATCCAATTTCGTAGTGACTTGCCAGTGACACTGTACACTTAATATGCTTTTACACTGATTTTAAACACTGACACCCAATATAAAGTAACTAAGAAATTAAAACAAGCCTAAAGAGAATTAAATTCAATTAAATCTTGTAGTTTCCAACCGTTTAAGTACTTTTAAATGCCATCTGAACACATAAAATAAATCACTCGACTTTAACATTTTCTCATTTAAAAGCCTACTTAGTTTCCGGGTTAAAAAGTAGTTTTTCTTAAAGATCCATTTTTCTAGATTCGTACACATAAATAATTTGCATGACATTTAAAGCAGTAACACCGATGTTAGTGAATTTTTCTAAAACATTCTGTAATAGCGCACGTGTAAATAATAGAATGATTTTATTGTGTCTAAGATACACCACCTAAAGAGATGAAATAACTTTTAAAATACGCAGATTAATTCAGGCTACACACTAGTAATTTGTCCGGCTTAATAATCAGCATATCCTCAGAGTTATACATAAAAACATAAATAAAAATTATGTCGGATTTTTAGAAATCACTGTTTTTGCGATAACTTAATCAAAATAAAGTTTATATTTTTGAGAGGCTAAAATCGGGGCCGATATTTTGAGCCTAATTTAGTGTTTGTAACTAAAGCCGATTTAAAAAAGTTCTAAAATGCTGACCGTTGATGCAAGATCGCAAAGATGACCATATTTGGTCATGTCATCAGACATGAGAATTAGACCTAAAACAAATTAAAATTTTTTATCAACCAATACACCCATAAACTCCCATGACTTATTCAGTTTCCCATTTTAAATTGAACACTTAATAGATAAGTAATAAAATTAAACACGAGGGAATGTGTGAGAACGCGTAGGCTCTCAGCCGGAGTGCCACCTCACGTGAGGTAAAGCTAAATAGGCGATGTAGCGCGCGTAGGTTTAAGCTCGGGTTTTCAGTCTTTCTTCAAACTTGTAAGAGAGAGGTCACGTCGGGGACGCGGGGAAGCAGTTGGAGGGGGGGGAGGAGTTTTGGCACTATGTTCAACAGCAGTCACGTGTGACCGCAGTCATGTTCGAAATTTGGCACCATGAACATTCAGACTAACAATTTTCAACTATGACTTTCTAAATTTAATTTTCATTTTTGGGGAGTGCGTGTTTGCTCTGTTTCTCAATCTGTGATTTTCGGTGAACGATTTATATCCGATTGCCTTTGCTAACTGTGAACTTTTATAATTAATGTGAAATTTTCAAGAATATATGGCAGTTATTTGACTTTTGACTTTCATTTCTACAATAGCACCTTTCTTACAGGAGGTTAAATCTGTAAGTGGCGACTGTGGTCAATTTTAACAGTTAGCATACCATTGGTTTAACACGGTAACAGAACTTTTCAGGACTTAGAATATTTTTGGAAGAATTCGAGTTCAGGTGATGAAGCCGATACCCTTACCCCCACATTGCGCCTTCTTACCCCTGACAAAACAGACTATGGATACAGACCTAAATCTTAAAAAGCAACAGAAATTTTACCAAACCTCGCAGCAGACATCAGGAAAAGAAGTTTAAGATTTTATGAATATATTCACAGATTCTCAGCAACAAGACTCAGTCACAAAATTATGATACAGAGGACAGCTAAAAGCTATGCCCTAGGTCCAGCAGATCAAAAATGACCTAACATAAACTTGTCAGAAATCATGGACTGGGACACGTACAGACAAAGAAAGTAAAAAATAGGAACTACTGCTGGAGAATGAAGTCATTAAGAGACCAGGAGTGAAGTGGACTGAAGAAAGAAATAGAATCCACAGAGAAAAAATTGGAGCTGTATGGAAACTCAGAAAATTGAATCATTAAGGCTCTACGTGATCTGACAGGGTCCAAGCGCAGATGATAATAATAATAAATCCTGTAATAAATAAATATCTGTGTCAAAGTTACACTACTACTGCTACTTCTGCTAATACTGCTACTAGGATTAAGTATTTTTCTTCTTCTGTGCAGCCTTTTCCAAACATTAGAGATCAGCTGCCATTGATGAGTTTTGCTCATCATTGGTATGGTCAGATTTGAAGCTTTAGTTGTATAGACACACACCCTTGCAGACCTAGAGCATTTTATACCTACTGATAGGTACTGCCTATGTACTAATGGAGGAAGTGAAGTGTTTCCATCTAACTGCAAAATGTGTAACTATGTTCTGTGTGTGGTAAGTTTATTTTTTGTTTGTGAAATGTGTTGTTTATGAGATGGAGATTAGGGACTGTCCTGGAATTCACCTTGATAGCAGCAAAAAACTGACTACACAACGCAGTCAGGTAAGTGGGGGCCTTGGGCTCTTGCCCAACCCCGTTGTACCTTCCTGATCTGGTGTGTGGCGCCTCAGTGCATAGAGCCACACTGGTGGGTCCTACTGTTTAATTTGATGTAATTACAATGGAGCACAGGCTCCGGTGGCAATTTCCCTACATACCCATCTTCCCCCTATCCTGCAGCCACCTACATTTGCCCTCTACAAATTTTATCATTAAATGCTTTCAGCATTTTCAGTAAATTATTCATCATTTCTCTTGGTAAATCATTCCAATCCCTGACACCCTTACCTAAAAAAGAGAATTTTCCCACACCCTTGTGCCTGAAATCGAGTGCCAGCTTGTGTTCATGGTCATCATTTCCCTTCCATGCACTACTTTTCATACCTACTCCAATATCTTTCCATGCCTCATCACCAGTATATGCCCTTTACATTCCCATGACCCTCCTCATCGTCCTCATGTCTTACAATGAATCCCATTCCAGCTCTTTATCATATCTGTATCTGATTGCATTCTGTGATAATTTCCAGAAACAAATCTAGCAGCCCTTTTTTGCACCCTCCCAAATTCCATTATTTGATACTCAAAATGTGGGTCCCATACTACAGTACCATATTCGAGCAATGGTCTGACCAAAGTTTTGTAATTCAATTCCTTTACTTCTTTCATACATCCCCTCATAACTCTCTCCAACAAGTGCAGAATTTTGAAACCTTTTCCTACCTCCTATCCAATGTATCCTGCCCAGTCAAGCTTGTTATCAAATGTAATGCCAAGATATTTACATTTCAAGTCTACAGCAAGCAAATCTTTCCCCACATTATATTCATAATTAACCTTTTGTTTTTATTTGTGTATCTAATAAGCTGACTCTTCTTTGCATTTATCTTCATCCCATGTTTACCAACCCAACTAGATATCATGTCCAGATCACCCTGCAACTATTTACAGTCCCCTACAGTTTTGATCCTTTTGTACAGCATTATGTCATCTGCAAACAATCTATTTTCAGATAGTAAACAATCAACACAATTATTCATTAGAATAATGAATAGTAATGGTCCCAATACGCTACACTGTGGCACTCCAGGGTGGCCACAGACCTGGAAAACCTGGAAAATATGTTATTATCAGGGAATTTAAAGCCACCTTGAAATATCATGGAAATATCAGGGAATCCAAGTAATTTAAAAAATTATCAGGGAATTTTAATTGCAACAACCCAAAATTTGATAATTTTTTAATAATTTATTTTAATATTGAACTTTTGCATTAAATAATTCAGCTATATATTTTTGACATAAAATAGCCAACAAATACCGCCATTTACACTAGCATCTTGTCTTGCGCCTCATCGAGATACGACGACAAGATGTTCGTGTGTGAGCGCTAACATGAACTCTCTCTGGAACTCAGCATTTGAAATTATATTTTTTTAAAAAGGTTAATGACATCTAAATCATGTACACTCAGAAGTTATATTTTTTACTGAATAAAACAGCAACCGTAGAGGAGTAAGTATATAAAGATGTTTTTATGTTTCACTAACAGTTTTACAATTTCAAGCAAAGTGTGAAACAGGTGTTCCAAAAAATTGAATTTGTGGAGAGTCTTCGAAGTCCTGTAGAATGTCACACGCTGGTTTTGAACTTCTTCTGAAAAAAATTGAACCTTTAATATCAAAACAAAAGTCTAGATTCAATATACCAATGCCAGCAAAAATGTGAATAGCATTAATTATACGGCTTTATAACTTTTTTGTATTAATGATATAAGGCGAATTAAAGCAGGAACAAAATAATACGTAAGATCCTAAATAGGTAGGGTTTATAAAATTTTGCGTCATTCAGAGCTTTTTCAAATGCTGAATCGATGTGACAGTATAAACATCGTGCTCGTGCCTTTGACTTGCTCCAAATAAACCGCTGCCAAGGCGAGCGGCACAGACAAGCAACCACACAAAGTGAACCAACATGATTGCATGGTTTATACAAACTCGTGTTCATGTTGTCTTGCGTAGACTTGCGGAAACTTACGTGAAAGTGTTAACTCGGCAACAGAAGAAATTGAAAATGGAAGAAAAAAAGCTACAATAACTGAACCAGATGATTTGAAAAGAAAAGTGTAGCAAATGAAAAAAGGCATAAAAAAGCTAAGCTTTTGACTGAATCAAGTTACTGATGAAAAATTTAAAAATATTCAATTCCTTTATCCACCAAATATTGAAAGATTACTAATTAGTTTAAGTTCATATTAGTCATTTGATCTATCTTATTTTTGTGCTACTCATTTTTAATTATGCTTCATAAGATTACAAAATTAGTTATAAAATTTTCAAATAAACATTCTAAACATGAATTAAATGTTCTCGGGTTACACATGTTTCTTTTTCTAATTTTTTGAGTTTTATACCAGATTTAATTATTTAGAATCAAAATTTAATTAAAACTTTAAATATCTTAACCATGCAAATAAAGTTTCTAAATCAGGGAAAAATTTGGCAAATTTCTCTGGAAAACCTGGAAATATCAGGGAATTTTTAAATCATTACCTTGTGGCCACCCTGCACTCCCATTTTTACTTCCATTTCTTTTGATACTACATTTCCTACCCTAACTTCCTGTTTTCTACCTTTTAAAAAATTTTATACTCAGCAAATCACTTTCTCATCCACTCCAATAGTTTTTACCTTATTTACTACCATTTTATGGCTCACTCTGTCAAACTCCTTTGACAGGTCTAGTGATACACTATCAGTTTGGCCTCCGTTGCCCATTTCATCTGAGATATCTTTCATATATCCCACCAACTGAGATTCGCATGAATATCCTTGCCTGAACCCATGTTGCCTGCTTGAAAAGCACTTACGTTCCTCACATATATTTCTGATGTGGTTCTTTTTAACATTATTCCAGTAGAATTAAATATTGCAGTCAAAATTATTTGTACTATTATTGCTATTACCAATGTCAATTTAATATTTAACTAGCATCCGCATTTGGGAGGATCGCGGTTTGAATCCCCGTCCGGGCATCCAGATTTGGGTTTTCCATGCTTCCCAAATCACTTCAGGCAAATGCCGGGATGCTTCCTTCAAAAGGCTATGGGTGAATTCCTTCCCATTCCTTGCCCCCCATCCTTTCCCATCCCTAAAGACCTTACTCTTAAGAGATTTTGAACAGTTAAAAAAAATAATAAAAATTGTTTTTAAAACATAAAAACTGCCTTCAAAGAAAGCACACTAAAATTTTTAAAATAACTTCATAGAAGAAAGTAAATCTAAATGGACAATATTTTTCATTACTGTTATTGAAATGTTTCCATTATTAGTTATTTTTGGAGTCGGTGCCAGCTGTCACATTGCGAAGATCAAATTAGTGAACTTTATTTAGTGTTTGTGGCCAAACAGGGATTACGATAAACGTTCCAAATATTTTACAGAATGTCGTGAGGCAGATATTGATATTGCAGGAGACAGCTTAGGGAAACAAATTAACATTATTTTAATCTGTGACTCGGCCTCGTTGGTCGTCCATATCTCTGGCGCTACAGCGCCAGTTGGTAGGATGCATCATGTAAGCTCTTTACAGTTCATATAATATTGGCGTATCATCTGAATGTTTCAGTTTTGTTGAAACATGTTTCTAGCATTAATTGTAGGTAAGTAGTAACAAGATTTTTATGTATTATTGTTTTTATCTTTTCATTTTTGTTGCTTTGGCTGGCACTGACTCCAAAAATAACTAATAATGAAAAATTTCAATAAATGTAATTAAAATATAGTCCATTTAGATTTACTTTCTTCTAAGCAAGGTATGAAGTTATTTTAAAATTTTTAATGTGCTTTTTTTGAAGGCGGTTTTTATGTTTTTAAAACAATTATTTTATTTTTATTTTTTTAGTGGAATTTTAGTTTGTTTTGTATTTTAAATATACCGCAACACTTCTCATTTTGCGAACTTCCTAGTAGCTCAGTGGTTAAAGCGCTTGCTTTCAAAAAATGTTCTGTCTTTGTATACACCAAAAACTTCCAGAACGGGGTGAATTGGTTGCTGTGTTAATGAATGTCAGTTTACATTTTGGTCGAGGCTGTGTTTCGAGTTAATCATAGCATCAGTTAAAGCTGCTGCTCGATAATCGAAACATGTAACATCTGAGCATTAATACATACCGCATACACAAATCTGTCTCTGGAACATATCTGTTTGTTCTGACATCACACAGAAAATATAGATTTTTAATTGGTTTTCACAGCATGAAAGCTTGGGGTTCACATTGAAATCTGAAGTACATGTTGAGACATTAGGACACATTTATTTGATGAATATTCTGTCATGACTTAGAAATAGCTTATTTCATTTTGACAGGATTTAAAACTGTGGATTTTTATAAAGAACATTTGAAATTAAAAGGAGTGGTGGTAAAGGGGAAGAGGGATTGGACTTATCTTTATCAAATGTAGACTGTCTTTTCTAATTGATTTAAAATATATGTGTGTAAATTTCTATTGAAATCAGATAAAAACTGTAGATCTGTACACACACACACACACATGTATATATATAAACAATTAAGGGTGTGGAGGTGAAGAGTAGTTTAGTTTTTGTAAAGCTAGCATGGACGATATTTTTCTCTTTGTTTTAAAGTATGCATGTTTAAAGATTCATTGAAACCAGATAGAAACTGTAGCTTTGTGTAAAGAATATTTGCAAAAATTAAATGGGGTAAGGGAGGGGGCAGTTGGATTTTGTAAACAGAATGTAGACTTAATGTTTCTCTTTGTTTTTAAGTGCATTGTTTATCAAAATCTGATAAAACTGTGGGTATCTATAAAGAACATTGGATATTAGGAGGGGTGGGGTAGAAGGGAAGACGGGTTGGGCTTCACCAACCTAATTTAAACACAATTGTTCTGTATGTTTTAAAGGATACATGTGCAAATTTCTTTCAGAATCTGACAGAAACGGTAGCTTTGTGTAGATAAAGGGTGTAGTAAGGGGGAGAGGAGTTTGGCTTCTCTAAACCAAATGTAGATTTTTCTGTTTGCTTTGAAGTACACATGTGATTACGTCCTTCAAAATCACATAGAAACTGTAGCTTTATGTAAAGAACGTTGACAGTAGTTAAAGGGGTAGAAAGGGGGATAGGGTTTTCGTCTTTGTGAAAGTAATGTGGACAGTATTTTTCTTTTTCTCTTCAAGTTCCACAGAAATCGGAATAAAATGTGGGTTTGTACAAAAATTAAGGGATGTAAAAGGGAAGCTAGGGTAGTTTTTGGATTTTTTGGTCAGAAATCTTCTCCATAAAAATACGTGTATATGCCAACTTTCATAAAGATTGCTCAAATGGTGTCGACTGTAGCTTTTTAAAAAGAAAATGAACAAAAATCAAGGGGGTGGAAACTGGGAGAGGGGTACAGTTTTTGCAAACCAGAAGTTGACATTATTTTTCTCTTTGTTTTATAATGAAAATGTGCTAAGTTCTATCTAAGCCGGATAAAAACTGTGGGTTTGTATAAAAATTAAGCGGTTTAATGGAGCGAGGGGGTGGTTTTTGGATTTTTTTGTCAGAAACCTTCTTCCTGAAAAAATACAAATAAGCACCAACTTTCACGGTAATTGGTCTAACTGGCGACTGTAGCTTTTTATAAAGAACAGTGACAAAAATTAATGGTTGGAGGGAGTGTGAGGGGTTCAGCTTTGGGAGACCAAATGTTGTCAGGATTTTTATCTTTGTTTTAAAGTACACAAGTGCAAAGTTTAATCAAAATCAGATAATAAATGTAGGTTTCTATAAAATTAAGAGGTGTACAGGCGGAGATGGGTTTTTTTTTTTTTTTTTTTTTTTTTTGTTGTTGTCAGAAACCTTTTTCATGAAAAATTACATATATATGCCAACTTTAATGGAAATCAGTTAGATAGTGTCAATTGTAGCTTTATACGAAGAAAATTAACAAAAATTAAGGGGATGGGTAGGGGGACAAATGTTCAGTTTTTTCAAACCAAAAGTTGACAGTATTTTTATCATTATTTTTGACTATACATATCCAAATTTCCATCGAAATCAGATAAAAAATGTGGGTTTCTATAAAAATTAAGGGGTGTAAATGGGGATAGGGGTGTTTTTTTTTTAAATTTTTTTGGACAGAAACCTTCTCCACGAAAAGTAACATGTATATGCCTACTTAATGGAGATCAGTTAAATGGTGTCGACAGTAGCTTTGGACAAACAACATTCGCAAAAATTAAGGGGGAGAGGGGTTCAGTTTTTTCAAACCAAAAGTTGACAGTATTTTTCTCTTTATATTTGACTATGCATGTCCAAACTTCCATCGATATTGGATAAAAAATATGGGTTTTTATAAGAATTAAGGGGTGGGAAGGGATAGAGGGGAGGTTTCTCAATGAAATTCATATGGGACCACTTTGGAGTATACCCTATCCACTAAAAAAAATTTCATTTAAATCAGTTAAAAATTGGCAAGGATATCGAAGAACATACAAAAAAAAACAAAAACAAAAACAGACGAATTGAGAACCTCCTCCTTTTTTTGAAGTCGGTTAAAAAACTAGCATTAACTATGCTCTAAAGGTAGACTCTCTGTAGTCTGTCACACTGAAAGCATCCAGGCCACCAAGAATTGACCACCTGGAATACCAAGTGGGCCTCAGCATTAGTCACTCAGAGGATGGCCCCTCTGGGACATGCTTGGTATCATTTATTTTTGTAGGGCTTCTATTGTGTTAGACCCATTTTGTTGAAAATCTTGCTTAAAATTTCAGTGTTAGTGAATTTATTTATCTGTATTGTTATTAGTTGTATATTCTTCAGTTTTTGCTGCAGCATCATAATTATTGCAGATTTTAATTAAATTTACTTTACTGCTCTCTGATGCCTCTGATTTCACTTGGAAAGTTCTTGTGCATAAATTTTCATTCCAAAATTTTGAGGCTATCAGCTGGCTCATCAAACAAGCGGCACCAGCTTTATTTTCCTATGGTTTTATGCCTCATTAATGAGGTCATCAGAGGGCTCATAGGATTGGGATCAAAGGATCTGGAGGAATTCGGCAATAATATTTTGAAGAACCATTTCCACATTCCCCCGGAGTGATTTCATAAAATCATAAAAAGTGATATCTGAATGGACAGAGGTGGATTTGAACCTTCATCCTCCCAAATCGGTAGGCCCAAAAATAACCATATGATAAGATAGTTATTAGCGGATATATGCTCAATTCATGGAGAAGGAAACAAAAAATGGTTAGCTGAATTAAAACCTTTGAGATATTTTGGCATAACTTCAATCAGCATCAGAGATTTTGTTAAGTTTAAGGAAAAGTAAGTTGTAGAATATTTGGTAGTTTGACTAATAGTTCCATGGGAAAGATATTATTTATGAAACAAGTAGATATTTGATAAGATGTTGATTGTCAGGTGTGCACTACTCACGTGAATTGGTTACACGGGTGGCAGGGCTACATGGAATGCACTGGGTGGTTTTTTAGGCTGAGGAAGGAAGACCCGAAACAAGAAATACAGTTATGGGGCTACCCAAACGAAGCAACACCGGAATGTAGGAGAACGTAAAAGAATCTCGCCAGTTAAGAGTTCTTAATTAACTGTAGAAGCGTTTGTAACAAAAACCGGAACTTGAAAGCGTTATTTGTAGCACAGAAGTGGATATCGTTATCGGTACAGAAAGTTAGCTAAAACCGGAAAATATGTTCCGCTGGAACTTTTTAAAGATAGCATGAATGTTTTTCGTAAATGACAGATTACATTCTCATGGAGGTGTGGTATTTCAAGCTGTGAGTAAATTTCTCCTTTGTAATGAAATAGACATCAATACGATCTGTGAAATCATATGGATTAAACTCATGTTGCTGAGTCAAAACTCATCATAGGCACCCTTCTACCGTTCCACCTGATTCCAACATAGCTATCGCCAAGGAGTTAAGAAATAATGTAACCAGTATACTTAACCATTTTCATGATCATGCCTATGATTCTAGAAGGCAACTTCAATCTGCCTTATATTGACTGGACGTAATTACAGTCACATTACAGGTAGCAGGGATAAGGCAACTTCTGAAGTAATTATTGATTTGTTGTCAGATAATCAACTCGGGCATCTAGTTAATGAACCTATGCCATGTCATAACGGTAGCAAAAATATTTTAGATCTGCTGGTTACCAACAGGCCAGAATTATTCTCCAACTTTTCTATGACCACAGGAATAAGTGATCACAAAGCAGTAATTCCTGACTATCAAACTAATGACCAAGCGAAAAAGGAGAAAAGGGCGGATTGTACCAGATTCAGTAAGGCCTCAAAGGAGTGTTTAGAACCTACCTGAGTAATAATTACCATAACTTCAAGTCAACAAAGGACACCGTTGAAGAGATGTGGCATCGATTTATACTAATAATCAGGGAAGGTATGGATATACATATACCGAAGCGGACAATAAATGGGGAGGATGATCTACCGTGGTACACATGCAAGTCAAGAGATTACTCAAAAAACATAAGAGGATACACACACACCTCAAGAAGGAAGGGGTGTCGCAGCGATTTAGAAAAACTTAGTTGAGTTAAGAGGACGTATTAAGAATGAAATGCGTGAGGCCTTCAATGATTTTCATTCCAACTGTCTCTCTAAGAGTCTCACAGAAAACCCAAAGAAATTTGGTCGTATGTACGAAAAGTAATTGTACCAACAGCAATATTCCAGCACTAATTCGTGAAGGTTCCGAGGTTAATGAAAGCCGCGATAAAGCTAACGTACTAAATACTGTATTCAAAAATTCATTTACAAATGAAATAAGGATAGTATTCCCGTTTTCCCACGCCGTGGCGAGTCGGTGATGGAATCATTACGAATAGATACTGCAGGTATCATTAAGCAATTAGAGCTCCTGAAGTGGGGGAAAGCACCGGGCCCGGATGGAATTCCAGTAAGAGTTTTCAGAGTATGCGCGGAAATCGGGCCATTTCTGTCTGATATATTCAGTAAATCATTAGAAGAGCGAAAAGTACCTTCAGACTGGAAAATCGCGCAAGTAACTCCGATTTTCAAAAAGGTGATCGAAGTGATCCTGGGAACTATCGTCCCATATCTATAACATCTGTAGTAGAGTTATGGAGCATATTATATGCTCGAACATTATGAATTTTCTAGAGATAATAATTTGCTTACAACAAATCAACACGGATTTCGGAAGAAAAGATCATGTGAAACACAGCTGGCCCTATTTACACACGACGTAATGAAAGTTATCGATGCAGGTTCACAAGTAGATGCAATTTTTTTAGATTTCAGAAAGCCTTTGACTCTGTGCCACACAACCGCCTTTTAGCGAAGCTTCGAGCGTACGGTATATCGGATCAGCTTTGTGAATGGATAAAGGATTTTCTAACTGGTCGGTCGCAGTATGTGTCGTTGAAGGAGAAAGTTCTTCTAATCTAGATGTTACATCGGGTGTACCTCAAGGAAGTGTAATAGGACCACTTCTTTTCTTAATTTTTATAAACGATCTCGGAGACAAAGTGAAAAGCCTTTTTAGATTGTTTGCTGATGATGCGGTTATTTATAGGGAAGTAAGAATTTGGCCGATTGCTTAGAAATCAGCGATCTGGATATATTTGGCATGGTGCGCTGAGTGGCAACTTACGCTAAATTGTAAAAAGTGCAGGACAATGAACATAACTAACAAAAAGAATCCGATTGTTCAGAAATATGAGTTAAACACTTCAGTTATTGATGTGGTTGATTCAAATTAAAATATTTGGGAGTAACTGTACAAAGGAACATGAGATGGGACATACACATTAATTCATTAGTAGGTAGAGCTAATTCTAGGCTGCGATTCATAGGTCGAATCTTGAAAAATTGTAATGAATAAACAAAGGAGATAGTGTACAAATCTCTTGTGCGTACACATTTGGACTATTGTTGTGCCATTGGGGATCCATTTCGTAAGGGTTTGATTGAAAGTACAGAGAAGAACCACTTGATTCGTGACCACTTGCTACAGTCCTTATGAAAGCTTCACAGAACTGATTAGTAGACTAGGCTGGGTGACTCTGATAGGCGACGCACGTTTCGTTTAAACTTATTGGTAAACACTGTAGTCCCACTTTCACTTACGAGTGTACTGAAATACTTCTTACACCAACCTATTTGAGCGCACTGATTCTTATATGAATTCATTTTTCCCTCGTACCATTATGGATTGGAATGCACAACAAAGAGATTAGCTTTGGTGCTGAGCACCCTCTGCCACCCACAATTTTGTGAATTGCAGAGTATATATGTAGATGTAGATTAGTATAGTAAACTATAGGGAATCATCTTGAGTGACTTGTGCAGTTTGGAATATTAGAGAAGGGGTTTTAAAGAAATTGTTTTGTGGAAAAACTAAGCTTTAAGAATTATGATGTATGCAGCTGGGACAAACTTTAAAAACTCTGCATTTTGTGGTATTTTTTGAAAATCATTGCAGTAAATCGTTTGGTGTGCAGAGCCCAACAAAAGTTCACATAAAAGTATTTAAATCAGCTATAAGTAAATTTAAAGTTCAGGGGAGAATTTTATGATTATTTCTGTAGTTCACATTCCTGTTTTCAGATGATTTTTTGGACACTTTGAAGAATTTAGAAGTTTTACTGAGTTGTGGATTGTCTGTGTTTGACTGTCAGAGTGGATCTTTTGTATGCTTCTTAGGATCTGTAATCTTTGAAGAAGAAGTTTTAATTTAATATTGTTTTCACTGCCAAACTGAACTTTTTTTTTAACTGCTTAACATCTCTTAACAGCGAGGTCTTTAGAGACAGGAAAGGATGGGGGGCAAGGAATGGAAGGAATTCAGCCATGGCCTTTTAAAGGAACCATTCGGGCATTTGCCTGGAGTGATTTGGGAAATCATGGAAAACCAAAATCTGGTTGCCCGGATGGGGATTCGAACCGCCGTCCTCCCATTGAACTATTAATTCCAGTAGTGGCTGGAGGAAATTTAGCAATGAATTCATTAAACTGAACACCTAACTACAAACTTCACTCCTGTTAGTTTAAATTTCACTAAAAATGTGACAGCGTCATAATTTAGAAAGTAACCTTTAAATTAGTGTGCAATGAAGTGTTAAAGAATTAAAGAACTCATTCTGAACAGTGTTTAGTCATGCTAACCCCACTCAATCAATTTAATATTCCAAATAAATGCAAGCAATTTGAAGAAGCACAACCCATTTGTCTAGCAACAACTACTCACCCACCAGGCTTGGTCACAAGCTCATATCACATACTATGTCGAACATTCTCTTCCCTTGATGCAGGCTTTGTTGGGGGTTTCTCAGATTGGCTGGCATTTTGTATGACCAAACTATGGAGCAGTCATCCATAGTGCAACATTAAGCCACAACCAGCCATGACAATTAATATAAAAAAAAACTAGACTGATATTGTGAGATCAGTGATAGCCAAGAAAGGTAAAGGAGACACAAGAGATTGTCAAGCACCAAGATAAAATAAATGAGGACAATACACAATACATGATATTATCTGATGGGACAAATCATTTCATGTGCTGTCAATGAAGCGTGATGGAATAAGTTTCACGATTGGCCATATGGACCAAACTGTCTACGAGCAATGGATAAATAAGAGCACACAACACTGGTGGATAATGCAGTTCTGCCTAGGGAGAAGACCACAGTGTGACAGACGAAACATTGGCTTTCTGTACAGTGATGTGGCACCACAAGAACAACCAAGAGATTATTGACTCCTTCTGCCTATTACATTGCAACTCCACTCTAGTTGCAATTCAGCCAAAAGTATCTTCCAGATATCGCTCTATGAGGTAGCTTTACAACTCCAATTACTGCTATCTTTCCCATTTTCCACTTCCTGTGCCAGGGAATGTCACCTTGTCTCCTCACTTCAAAGTCCAGTCCACATATGAAAATATAGTTGTCAATTATTGAAAATATAATTTAAAATCAATTAAAGATTGGGAGGTAAATTAATCACTTATTTTATAAAACTAAATTACTTTGGAAGCCAGACAGATAATTCAAGTTAAAATTTTGACTACTAATTCAATATTGTCAGACAAGATTAAAATTAACTGAGAAACATAGCTGTTACATGTGTACAGAAAAATCTGGTATGCTTTACAAAGACTTCACTATTAGCAACTGGGTAAGGTTTAAAGCTATGATGGTACTGATTGTCATTTTGTTTTACCCTATGTCCTAACATATCAAACAACTCAAACGAAACAGTGTGGCAATCAAAGATGCCAAAGCATAGTTAAAAATTAGAAATCTGATTAAAGCTTTTATACCTTCTTTATAAGTATAGATGGAAGTCATAAGAATTATCATTAACAGTAATTTCAGTAGCAGATAGAGATTTCAGTGATTAGAGGGAGAACATATGAAGTATATAAATATAGAAATTGTACCTACAGTAAAAGAGGCTAATCAAATTTTATGCATATTGTTTGAATAAATAAATAGAAATTAGTCTAACAAAAAGTGAGTCAGATGTTATAGAAAAAAAACTTATTTTTTAAGAAATAATATTACCTTTATCAAACCAACAATTAAACCAACTAACAATAAAATTCCAACTATTATTGCCACAATAATGATCCACACAGGGACACCTCGGCTATTAACATCAGCTGTTATTTGTGTTGAGATGACGTTAGTGCTTAATCTGTCAATGAAAAAATTTAAATACAGTTTTCATGAAACAATTCAGTAATTGCATAAAAATTTCAGAAATTAAATATCATTCACTTACAAGAGAATTAAGAACAAACAGAAGTCAAGTTTAGAATTATATATATATATATAAAATCAAAAGCACTAAGTTGATTAAGGGCTCGTCCCGAAAATTTCTTTATCAGTTGTGTTTTTGTCTTTTCTGTGTGTTTGCACCCCACATCCATCATCTAAAGGTAAGTGGTGTCTCATTTCTATCCATATATATATATATATATATATATATATATATTTCATATTCTTACCAATTTACAGGAAATGTCAATCCTTAACATGAGTGCTACTTGTGTAAAAACAATGTTAGCATTTAATATGTCAGTCATAAAAAGAAATGTTGACATTCAACGTTAAAGCAATAATTCAAACACAAAAAATATATACAAAATTGATGAAGATACTTTTTTAAATCAGTTTTCATGAAACACAGCAGTAATTGTAAAGAAATAACAAGAATCAAAAATCATTCATTTACAAGAAAATTAAGAATAGACATAAGTCAGGTACATGAAAATTTAATTAAGAGATTACATATTACAAATATATTATCTAACAAATTACAGAAAATGCCAAATATCTTAGAGATGCCTCATGTTTAATTAGCTTTTTTAAAGCAAATTGACAGTTCTATTAATTTCAGATTTTTCACCAGGTTGTTGGTACTCTCTCCGGTAGTAGCAAATTTATTTATGGAAAAATTTGAATCAAGCCATTTCAACAGCTAGAAACAAACCGTTGATCTGGTTTAGATACATAGATGATACGTTGTGATATGGCCACACGGAGAGGCGGAGCTAAAAGTTTTTCTGGACCATATTAACAGCATCCATCCAAAAATAAGGTTCACAATGGAATTAGAACTAACGGGCAACTGGCTTTCTTGGATGTTCTGGTGAAATAAAAGAGGAAAAATTAACACACACTGTGTACAGAAAACCTACACATACAGACCTCTACTTAAATGCTGATCACATCACCACCCAGCTCAAAAAAGCGCTCTGATCAAAAACCTTATTTTTTAGAGCGGAAACAGTAGCAGATAAAGACGCACATACAAGAAGAAAGGAAACACCTACCATGGGGTCCTACGGAAGAATGGGTATAGTAGTCGGATAATAGCCAGCGCCTTAAGCAGTAACAAGAGGAACAATAAAGAGGTACATGGAGAGATAACAGAACAAAAGAAGAAGGCATTTTTACCTTACATAAAAGGTGTCACTGACAGAATTGGAAAAGTGCTGATGAAAGTCAATATTCAACCAGTCTTTAATAGTAACAACAAAATAAGAGCCATTTAAAGATCAGCAAGGATCGCAGACCACCATTACAAGCAAGTGGAGTATATAAGATACCCCTGCGATTGTGGAAAGGTGTAAATTGGCGAAACTTCCCGAGTAGTTAGTGTAAGACTAAAAGAACATTGTTGTCATGCAAGACTTGGTTATTCAACAAAATCAGCTGTAGCAGAACATCAGATAGAAGAAGACCGTAAAATTCAATGGGAGAAAACAGAAGTTATAGCACAACCCAAAGGTCTTCTAGAACGGAAAATAAGGGGAATCAATAGAAATCTTCAAACATCTGAAAAATTTCAATAAAGACGCTGGCTATGGCTTAAGCGAAACATGGAAATGTGCACTCGTGGACATTCGCAACACAAAACCTCCAATGACAATGTCTCTGGAACAGTTGACATCCGCTGCCGGTAACCAACACAGTTAGCTTAGCGACGGAATTGTGTGAAAACTACACCATTTCGTATCTGGAAACCCTGATGAAGGCACCAGGTTGGGCACCGAAACGTCGGTATTGAACCATCAATTAAAGCAGTGCGATCCCCGAAAAATGTAAGTGGAATATTTAATTAAAAGGGGTGATAGTCCATCTCCTGGTCGAACTCCTGTCCTGATTTTAAAAGGTTAAGACACCTCACCTAAGAACCTTACTTTTGAAATGGTATTTTTAGTATTTGTTATTTAAATACTCAATATGTTTGATATTGGAGACAAATTTCAAATTCATAGGCAATAGATTTTTTTAAATAAATCTAGTAACAAAAATAGTCTACAATTGACAACTTGTGGCAAAAAATAAAGTCATCAGGTCACGATAAAATATGTTGGTGGCATCTACAAGGGCTTGCATTACTTGTGTTGGGTTATGTGCTATGGATTGTTAGGCTTGCAGGTTCTACTATGTCCAGAAATTATAACATGTTTTGCTTTAGAGTTCCTCTTGCTTTATTCACACAACGCATACAAATTTCTGATCGCCACCACTAGTTAGATAATATTGTCTCTGTTATTTACTTTGACCATGGATAAGGCATATTGTACTTAATCTCTTCATGTGACAATGTAATTGCTGTTACTGAATCGACTAGCAGCTATAAAAAATAGCAGCCATTTGATTTGAACATGTTCAATTTCAATCGCAAGTAGTGCATGATTGTGGTGGTCACGTGAGCCAGTCGCCGATATACAGTGTTGTTGCCTCATGTAACAGCTCAATCGCTAGCCTTTTTACTGTTGGCAGAAGAAGCATTCACAGGTTTTTTGTTTTTTTGTTTGGCATGTTCCATATTTCTTTTTTAATTTTTTTTGTCGTCATAGAAAACCTCGAAGGAAATGTGACCAAACGTTGATTTTTTATGTTTATCGGTAATATGAAGGACTGTTGGACACAGATGATAATAAATATATTAACAAGAATGCACAAAAAAAATCGTTTGAGGATGTTATTTATTTAATTGAATGAAACTGGATTCATCATTCTATATGAGGAACACCTAAAAAAAAAAGAACATTAAGGATGTATATCGGTGTATAAAATAATTTAGCTATGATTAAATACTCCAATGACTTCAACTTATAACCAGTAGTCATGTAACACAAGTTAATTTCTAGTTTGGTCTTACATGGAATTGCATCTCTTATCAGTGTATCTTTTTCTGTAGTTGAGGAGCAACAACTTCAAGTAATTTGTCTAACTTTCCTTCAGTTAGCGGCTGAATATTTCTGTAGGTTAGTGGATCCTTCAAAGCTATCAGAAGAAACGCAGAGACCCTCACTTTTTCTCTTTGTCTAATCCAGTTGTGGACCCGTTTTCTTTTTTTAATTTCATTTAACAAATGTTTACTTAACTCCGCATTAATGAATCAATCATTTCAGAACTATACTAAGTGAATTGTATGACATCACAAACAATGAATAAGACCAATACAGTACTTCACTAGCTACAACTAGCCAAACCAGTAACTCTGTGTGACAGGCTAATAGCTGCTACTAATCGCGGCAGTGACAAAATACCCCGTGTGACCAAGGCTTTACAATTACAGATTCTGACCACACTTCAGTCCGACTATGTTACACACACTGTTCAGACCTCTAATTCCTACCAGCTCTCAGTTCTCCATGAAAACCTGTCTACAAAACAAAGGAAAGCACCAAATTGCATTCTGTCCACTTTATACTTAATGAAAGGGAAGCATTGCTCACGTTACTATTACATACACCACACTATAACTTTGCCTACATCTTGCAACTTGTAAGGGACTAAACCACCTACCGGGGTGGAAGTATTGGTTTAATCACCTTAACTAACCTCCAACCTGCTTTCAGTTCTGTCAAAATATTCACTAATTAAATTGTCAAACCGTGTGTGAGTTTGGATAAATCAACTGGAAGAAATTACAGCCACTACTTCCCTCATTATCTTTAGGAAATAAAAGGTTACTATTCACTATGAGAAATAAGCAATGTTCAAATAAAAGTTTTCTATATATTTTCAAAGTCATATCTAAAAGTCCCAAACACAGTTGACGTTGCCTATCGAACAAATCATTTCAAAAATTGCAAGTTATGGAGAGGAATAAAAAGAGCAATTAACCCACGTTAATGAATTATCAAAATGTCATAGTCATTGTTTACAATTCACACATTCAGAAAACTTTATCATGGCTGCCAAGCCTGCGTGGTTGGTATTACTTCTGGAACTACTTTCACAGCCTGCACATACGCCACCAGGCGGCTACTCCCAAAACCGACTAACACACCAATTGCTTCAAGACATTGGATACTAGTGCTGGTGGGTCTGTTCCCGCTGGGCATTATATACCTTTAGATGCATGACACATGTAGCATCTCACTACTAAAAATAGTTTGGAAAAATCCTGTGATCCCCAGTGTTCAAAATTTTACAGTTTATAGTACTCGGCCTGTTGATTTGTTAAGTTTATGATGACTTTTGCTCTAAACTTACTCAGTTTACTATAAAAAATTCGAGTGTGTTTGCGCAATAATACTGACTTCGTGTAAGTTTCTTATTTCTGCAACTTACCGCTAAAGTGTAAGATATCGTGTTTAAACCCCTATATCATTCTACTCTTTCTCCACTCTTCAGGAAGTTATTTGGTTTTTATGTACTTGTAAAATTCCAAAATTTATCGACCTTACAAAAATCGAAGTGATGAACATGATGCCGACATGTTAGAAAAAAACTGATATTTTGTTAATTACTATTAAAATGTTGCTTATTCTGGAAAAGTGTCTTCATCAGAATTTTTCTCTAATTTTATTATCCATTGTAAAAGTGATTTTGTTTACTGAGGTGGTCTTAGTCATTCACAATTTAAATTTAAAAGCTCCAACATTTTCCTTCATGGCGCAGTTACATTCAAAACTGATTTAATGTTTATTTAACTGTGTGGAATGCTTCAAAACTTTTATATGATTTGCAGTGTTCTTTATTATTATACAAAAATTATTTGTTAGCTCCAAAAATTACTGAAAACATGTTATTATGTGGTGTTGAAAGTACGAGTGTGTTTGATGAAGTTTTAAAATCATGTTTACTTTATTTATTCTCTCTGAAACTATTGATTTATAGTGAATTTTCCTTTCTCTCAGTTCTTTATTATTATAAATGTACTTTACTGCATCAAAAAGTGTTGAAAAATAGTGATATGGTCACGTAACCAAAATCGATTGTTAACAAGTTGAACTACTGAGGATTTCAGTGATTTAGGTGAGTTTGAAAGTTATTTTCTATTATTAACTGTCTATTAAGAGTTTATATTATATGTTGATTTACTTTCTTGATTTTAAATTGCTGTACTTTCGGTTATCAGCTGCAGTATCAGCTTCTATATGAATCCCGTCCCCCATATCCTGTAGTGATGAGGTTAAAGATTTTACAATTTCTGAAAGCCTTACCCCTTCCCCTGTAGCTAAGAAATGTAGAATTTAACAAATTCTAAGTTGCTTACGAACTGCCAGCTTCAGACTACTTGCAACAATCACTTTGCTACACTGTGAACTTCGGTGCTCAACAATGCTATGTGGAACAACTGAGCCTTTACAAATAATTAATCTTGTTTATTTCTCTGGTTATCTTATACTTCCCCAAATATTTTATTTATCTTCAATCTTATCAAAATACAATAACTTTACAACTGCCTATCCACTCTTTCTGCATATTGCTGACCTAGCACTGTCTCGCCACAAACTTTGTTGGTGACTTGTGTAATTGTATTACTGAAAGATTTGTTTTTGCTCTGCATAATGAGCTCTAAACATTGATACCACACATTCGAGTAAAATAATTTCTTGTCTCCTTTTAGCTGTAAGGATCTCCTCCAGAATATTAATTCAAGTCACTTATTCAGGTCATCTCTCACATCTCTATAAAATCAACTTTTGACATTTCATCTTTCTGGACTGGATAGTTCTCCTTCCCACCTCTCTGCTCAAAAATACTTACTCATCCATTCTTATGACATGACCAAACCATGGCAACATTTTATTCTTTAATATTTCTTCTAACACATTTTATGTTAAGGTTTCTCTGATGTCTTCATTTCTGACCATACCCTTCCTTATGAATTTTCCTGTATCTCTCAGGAAACTCATTCATATAGTCTATTTAACTGTCTTCCTTTCCATGTCCATGTTTTAAAGCCTTTGTTGATATTGGTTGTTCATATATTTGATACAGTTTTGATTTCAATTTTATTCAATATGGTCCACCACTAGATTATACCTTTGTTAGATTGTCCAATTTGTCATATGTCATCTTCCACATTTCCAATTGTAGTTACTGCAGTTCCCAGGTAGAAGAGCTGTTCCACCATTTCTGGGTCCTTAGCACTAAAGTTTCTTATCCAAGAATGTAATTTTACAGGATTTTAATATAACATTCAGTTTTCAGACAAGGAAACACATTAAATGGATTGCATTTAGCTTTGCAGTTTATTCTGTGATAGATGAACTATTATTTCTTTTAATAAGGTTGTGATGGCCATCATAATTCACAATTGAATTTTCAAATTAGTATCAGTCAAGTGTTAAAAACTACCAAACTTTTCATGTCAGAACATTGTTTGTTCACGCTCTACCTACTCAAGCAATTTAAAACCCCCATCAAAAGCCAGCAGACTGAAGGAACACTAAAAAATATTTGTCTCACTATATTCTGTAACTTTCTCTCATTATACTCCTGTAGTTCAGTAGTAGTGATCTGAAAGTTGGCTTTCATATGTTATCACCATTGCTCTTTGCCATCACATTAAGAGCTTCTCCTTCTATTGTATTGTTAATGTCACTTACTTTTTTAATGTTAATGGTTTTTCCATGGTTTTATTTTTAGTGATCACACCCTACTCTCATTTACAGTGGTTCCCCCCCCCCTTTTTCCAGCAAAAACACATTTTAATCTGAAAAAGTGCAGGCTACAAGACAAGTAGTGCAATTAAGTGTAGTTCACTACATGTAAGAAAAAACACACTTTGATAATTCTTTAGTTTCCTCTTCTTTTTAGATAACTAGTGTAACCATACCTATCAATTGTGGTCATAGGCATTTTCCTTTTCTGTCATAAGTAACTACCTCCTAGCCAGATCATGTAATAGCCTGAGAGTGGTAAACATTTTTGGGTAAATTTGTATAACACTTGTTTTGAAATGTCTAAATACAAAAACGAATACCTGGCTGATGGGTAGCCGGGCATAGCTGAATTATTATCTTTACAAATATATATATATATATGAGTCACGCTGAGGTTCTAGCAGAACAATATTTACACCTAGAAAAAAAAAATCTTTAAAAAGACTGGCCATTTTGGTGGTACTTTTTACCTCCAAGGTGATCGGGAATATTATAGATGAATGCAAGTGAGCAGGATAGCAGCAGTTTTTTTTAATCTGTCCCTCCTGCTTTCATCTGTGTTAAATGATGGGCTATTTACCCCATTTTTCCTTATTTTCATCATCTAATGGCACAATAATTTTCATCACTAAGCCATTAGACAGAGAGGTGTAAAATTGTAAATGTGATTTTATCCACTGATTATGTTTGAAGATTATTGGGCAAAAATATAGTGGCAAACTTGAACAATGAATAACTTTTGATTACATCATCCTATTTGAAGATAGCTAAAGAAATAATTTATTGTTCTTACTTCATCAACTTAGGGATGGTTGGCAACTGAAACTGCAAAAATCACATGAAATTTTATGCATCATGAAACACTTGGCATACTTCTACCATCTATTAAGTTTATCAACAATTCTGTAATAATACTCACATCCCACTGTCTGATTCCATATCTTTTGGTTTGGTAATTTCTGTAACTGCAGTTGTAGAGAACAGTGCTACAGTTTTAATTCCAAGTAGCAATTCTGAAACAAATATAGTAATTAAAGAAGCAAATTCAACAAATAATGGATTTAATTCTAAGACATCAGCTGAGAATACATCTTCCAGATCATTTTTAAAATTAAAGCTGATTTTATTTAAAAATGTCTTCTGTATACTAGATGATAAATTTTCTTCGTCTGTTCCCAAGTATATCACCAGATGAACATCCATAAATACTTAAACTCTTCCTGGTACATCTGGAGGAACAATTCCTGAAGAAGTATCCCTCAGGCTCGCTTTTGTGGTTCAGATACATAGATCATATATTTATAATCTAACCCACAGGAAAAACCACCTCCTCCATTTCTTCAATTCCATTTAATTGATTTCACAGGTTTTATTCCTACATGAATATCACCTTTTTCAATGTGGGCGTTGCCCTGTGACTCCTCTGTGTACATCAAATCAACAAATTTACAATGGTACCTACAATTTGACAATTTCCATCCCTTCAATACAAAACATTCCCTTCCATATAGCCCTGTAATCTATTGCAGACATACATGTTCCAATGATGAGCTATTTTCCAGGTATTCCCAAAATCTGGCAAGCTATCATTTCTCCCCCTGCCATGTTGCAAAAATAAATCACTCGTGCTTTCATCCACCATCCCCACAACTCCCCTTATTCATCACTTTGCCTTTAGTCCTTTAACCAGAATCCTCACATTGAGCATGACTTTTTCTATTTATTCTCTGAAATGTGCATCTTTCTCCTCAAAATCCTACCTACTGCTCCATGCACATGGTTCAACAGACCACTCATTCTCAAGAACATCTTGGTCCACAAACAGTCACTCACCTTTTGACTCTCCTGGGCTACCACATGGTTCTTTCTCATGCAACAGATCTTGCTGCAATACTTGCAACATGTATTCAGCATTGCCTATTCCAATTCTATCACAGGGTAATCTTTTTGTATTATTGGACATGCCACTTACATAGCTATATAACCTAATTTACCAAATTACCTGCCTTCACTTCAAAGCTTCTCTTATTGGTCTCACCATCAACCACCATCCATCAGAATTAACTGCCACAGGTAAATAGTTTATACTGGCAAACCTAGACCATCCAATGGCAGCCCATTTTGTAATCAAACTGCTTATACAAGAACTTTCACAAGTGACATATCCTACATTAGGTCTCATCAGGAGTGGGATTTGTGAAGCTGGTGGCAGCTGGTTTTATATTACAAGTTTTATGGTAATTGACATGTTTCTCACACCTTCATCTGCAGTAAGTGAAAGGTTTATTTTCATAAGCTTTTAATCAAAATGGAAAATTTCAGTACAGCGCACATTATGGCACATGAAGATACTAATTTTCTGTATGGAACATCAAAAGATTATATAACATTTGTAGAAAGGAGAATTTAAAGAGGACTGAAAATTCTATATGTTGTTTGGATTAGTGCAATTAAGTGGAATCATATCTAAGATTTCTGAGTATATAGTGTGTATGTGTGTATGTTTTTTTCCACACAAAATGTGAATGGCTTTTGAATTAATAAAGTATGATATTATTATTATTATTTTTTTAAATGTAGTTTAAAAAACTAAAAACATGCTTCTGTAGTAATGTGAACTAAAATGTTAAAAATAATCTTTAA
Source organism: Vandiemenella viatica (assembly GCA_031002005.1). NCBI lineage: Eukaryota > Metazoa > Arthropoda > Insecta > Orthoptera > Morabidae > Vandiemenella > Vandiemenella viatica. Next base: position 71,665,727 of record JARYHS010011408.1, read on the forward strand.
ATATAAAGATTTTGTTTAATAGTGATAGGATGTGCCACAATAAAGGAAAAATTAATTTTTTGGATAAGCTTGAAGAATGAAGTCAATGATTATAAAATTTACTTTAATGTAAAAAAAGCGTGGGCTGCTAGGTATCAGTTGTCTTATTTTGTCGCTAGTTGTTTGTTAAGATAGATTCATTGTCAAAAGTATGTAGAGAGCACCCCATGCTTTTTTTTACATTAAAGTTAATTTTGTAATCATTTACTTTATTCTTCAACTTTATTCAAAAAAATTAATTTATCCTGAATTGCCTTTCTTTGCTAGTACATATAGGTTTTTGGGGCTGGAGACATGTAAGCAGGCATACACATTTTAATTCAATAACTTTTTATATGAAAAGTCAAAAGATGAATGAGTTTATTCGAATGAAATTACATAAATTGTTGCAACAGTTTCAGAGCAATACATGCCTTTAAATATATAGGCCTATTGTAATTACATCAGATACACTTTCTCAAAACTGAATTTGATGAAGGACTTCTTGTGGTACTCCACACATCGGAAACGTCTGTCATCACTAGAGAGAGTTTCCATTGGATGTTGAATAGCTGAGAAAATAAATTATGATTATGTTATAAATAACATCATTAATAAAATCAGTAGATTAATCTCATTTAAATTTTATTTTTCTGTTGTATATTGATTTTAAAATTTCAACAATACATATTACTACTAACTATTTATATAATGAACTAGTATTCAGAAATTTAAGTATTAAACAAATTTCTAAGGGTTTTTCTTATACCATAAGAGAATGTCCCACTTCAATACCTTGTACACCACCCTGTAAAATTCGTTTTCATGTTTGGAAAAAGCCCATTTGTGTCACATTATATTAGGAAGTAGAACTTCTTTAGTGTGACCTTCAGTGTTGGAATGACACTTGCATAGTAATCCTCAAAAAGTACCTCCGGAATCATGAAATCTGGTATAGCCCTTAATGCTTTTAATTTTTTAATTCACAATCTTAAGAGTAAGCTTGCAAAATTTGGGAAAGAGGTGGGGGGGGGGGGGGTTCAACCTCCGATTGCACAGCATAGGTGCCAGGTGAGTAGTGTGCGCAGTAGACGATTGTGCATCTCCCCTACCATACTCTCTGTTTTTGCCACATTTGTGACTTCTTTCTGTGCCGAACTGCAGTCACAGAAACATAACCGCATTGATCAATTCTCCCGCCAAGTACGAGTTACGAAGCGATATTCGTTTTCTGCTAGCAGAAGGGAATAGTCAGCAAAATCCACCAAAGAATGAGCCAAGTGTATGGAAAGAGCTTTATGAGTGAAGGAGTCATGCATGAATGGTGAAGAAAATTTAAGGAAGGCCGAACTGATGTGCACGATGAAGGGGGTCAAGGACGTGAATCTGTTGCTACATATGACATTGTTCAACGTGTTGACAAAGTGGTAAGAGAAAACCACAGTTCCACGATAAGTGATTTATCAAGGAGGTGTCAAGATCTTGTCTGTACTCTATCGTAACAGACAATTTACGCTACAAAAAAACCTGTGCTCACTGGATCCCTAAATTTTTGACCAACAACCACAAAACTCACCGAATGGTGTCAGCTTTGAAGTTCCTTGACCGTTATCATGCAGATGGAGAAGATTTTTTGAAATCAATTGGGACTGGAGATGAGACGTGGATTCAGTATGCTACACTGGAAATGAAACAACAATCCCAACAATAGATGCACAAAATTTACTGAACAAACCAAAAAAAAATCAAAGTGAATTTCAACAACCAAAACGTTATGGCTACCGTGTTTTGGGACCAAAAAGGTGTATTCTTTGTGGTATTTATGCTGCCAATTAATGCAGCTGTTTACTGTGAAACTTTAAAACATTTACGGAGGTCCATTCAGAACAAAAGAAGAGGCATGCTGACTTCTGGCATTGTTCTGCTCCACAACAATGCTCACCCTCACAGTGTCACCCAGTGACTTCTTGAACAAGTTCAATGGGAGATTTTTGATCACCCACCATATAGACCCAACCTAGCACCAAGTGACTTTCATCTTTTTGCTGAACTAAAGAAGTGGCTAGGAGAGCAGTGTTTCCGAACCAACAAAGAGCTTCAAGACAATGTGATGACTCATTTAAAGTCATTGGCGGCAACATTTTATGAAGAGGGTATTGAAAAGGTCGTCCACTGGTATGACAAATGCTTTAATTTTCAAGGTGACTATGTTGAAAAGTAACCATAAGTGTACATAACAGTTGGTAATAAAATATTTTTTCCATGTCTATTTGTCTTTTATTTATGGCCTATTGGAGGATAAAAAAAAACTGCCCTCGTACTTATTTTGATATGAGTAAAAGATCACCTACAATTATTTCATATAAATTAATGGAACTACAAATTAATAGAGATATTGCAATGACTGTAACTACTGAGCATTTCATCATAACTTTAATTTTTTTTAAGAAACAGAAAGTGGTTGGTTCCTAACAAATCTAGGCTATCCAGTCTGTAATAATGTTCACATGGACTACTTGTAGCATAGCCATATGATAGAGGCTGCTTCCAAAGCCGGTGGACCGGGAGATTGACAACCGGCTGTGCTATTTGGAATACGGCCGAGTGGATGTTAAATTTCCCGCCGGTCCGTGTGAGTACCGTGGAAGACCCCGGAGTGCATGCCGGCTACCGGAAGTCAATTAAAAACGCCCGCGAACCCAACATGTGGCACCCACTAGTCTTCATGGGGCAGCCGAGCTCATCGGGCACGCCACCCATGTGCGAGTTTTTCTCCCTTTTTTAATGTTGAACTATTTTCGGTTAGAGTTGTGAAAATGCAAGTGTGATTTATAAAGGATTGTTAATGTGAACCGTTTTAACTGAGGATTCTGCAACCTTCAGGTACATAAATATATAGAAGTCCGATGAAATATATGATCACGACTGGTGTAGGTAAAGATTTTGAACTCTATTAAACTTACAAAAGTTAATTTCATTATTCTTTTTTTGTGTAATTCTTCTTGACACGGTAAAGTGTGTTAATAAGCTGAATCACTGGCGACTGCGTCAGCAGAATTTGCTGCTTCAAACATTTTCGTAAAATGTACCAAATCCCACCATAAGCGAACATTAGTGTGCTCTACCAAGGGAGAGAAATGCGACATACTATAACCATGGAAAATTAGGCATGTAGTACAATAGCTGATTATGTCTAATGCTAAGCAAAACTGAGAAAATTCTACTGCATTGTAAAAAACATTACTTTAAAAATTACTCACCTAAATCATCACTTTTCTTGCTTTCTGAGCAGCGAAGACCTGCACCAACTTCTCCACATCGAGGGAACACGCAATTTGCCTTTCCACTTCTATTATGGCAATACCTCTTAGCCGCTTGTTGCTCATTGAAGATCAGAGATAGTTTTTAATTATCATTAACTTGGAGAATTCATTTTCAAGAGCCTCTGAATTTAGATCTTCTGACTGTGTTTTAGTGTCTCTCAAAGCATCTGCAAGTTTTCTACATCCTGTGTTGAGATTGAATTTATTTATTGCCAAGTTTTTAATGTCTAAAATAACACCAAACACGTCACAGCAGTTACTGAGCTGCTGAAATCTTTCATTTAAAGACATTAGTGGCAACTATGACGACATAGAAGAAGTTTACTCTTAAGCGGTTCTCTTCCCCTTGAATGGGTTCATCGTTAATTTTGTAACAAAACTGCATTTTAACAGTTGAAAATGTGGCTTCTGTTAATTCAGCAACATTTCCTAAAGCTGCTACCATGACCTCTCCTTCTTTCTTAGCCTTTTCAAAACCGTTGGTCCTATATTCTTAAATGATGCTGAGTCTTGATTTTATTAATGTTATTGTAGTGTCTAACTATATACCCTCTTGCTGAACAGCTTTACTGACCCTGTTGAGACGACAAAGGATGGTAAGCCATAATACAGCACACAAAAAAAAAAAAAAAACTTAAATTTTGTGATTTCTTTAAGAAGACTAGATTCTTCACTGAAACACATTGGATCTGTTTTGCACGAGTTATTTAACTCTGCTAAGGCATGTAAGCTCAGATTTCACAACCTGTACACTTTCAGTCCTAGCCTCCCGTCTTGTACCACAGAATGGCTTTGGAGTGAAATTCACATGGTTCTTCAGTGCTTCCCAGTAGAGCTGTAAAAGAATGAGAAATTCTGTACCCGTGTGTATTCGTTACTAAACCACCAATCAATACCTGTTACTCTCGAATTGTTATTTTCAGAACTATCGAACACTAGTATGAAGCATCGCATACGAGACGACTTCGTTCGTACTTTGTAAAATTTAAGTAAAGTGTTTTTTAAGTAAAATAAGTTTAGCTAAGTTGTTTGTTTCGATAAAACTTAGAGTATAGTAATTAGCACATGGATCTTATGGAAAACCTCTAAATGTACACTTGATTTGCTGTAATGAATTTTATATTCAAAAGATTAATCTAATTTCGAAACAAACACATGTTTGCACACGCAAATAAGACCTGACCTTTCAACTGTCTGTGGCATATCAAGTGACAATAACTAACGGCAGTTATTTTTTAAAGTAGACTACTCAAAACTCTGCATACAAGCCTGAAATGATAATGGGACATGTATTTAACAACTATTATAATCTCATCAAAGTATTTCGTTTTTAAATAGGAGGTTTCACCACTGTCTTCCTTTACTGTTTTCATTTATTTTTGTGATAGATTTATTAAAATAAATGTTGACATACCATCAAGTCGGGGCTGCTGGCAGAGTGCTACTGACTCACGCTTTAATTGTTTCATTTTAAAAATATCAATTTTCAAAACATTTAAATCAATAACAAAGGTACAGGGAAAACATGTGCTTAGATTTGCAATTGTTGCATCGTGGTTACAACAAACATTCAATATCAAAGCCAGTACCGCATTGCTCACATGGAACCTGTGGTAATAATACAATAACTAACAACAGGCAAAAGGAATAAAGTCATTGTACCTTGTTGTTTCTTTGTTTCTGGAAATTGTAATGTTCAACGAAATGAAAACTACAAAATTAGTCTTCATGTTGTCAAAATTAGTTAACTGTGGGAGCTGGAACGCGTTCGTATCTATACGACAAATGCGAGTAACAAAACATGAGAGTAACGAAATGAATTTGTGAGTAACGATTTGGTACTTCGAGTGAAGCAACGAAACCGTTACTCAATAACGAATACATCATTACTTTTACAGCTCTACTTCCCAGCACTTCACAGAGGCTAAACAGTCTTTGAACTATACCAAAAAAAGTAGCGCAATTACAGATGATTTAACTGCATCACTAAGAACTAAGTTCAAACTATGAGCACAGCAAGGGATGTAATGAGCCCTTGGATTTTCTTCAATAATATACGCTTGAGTACCATTCCTCGTGCCCTTCATATTGCTTCCATTGTTGTAATATTGACCGCGACAATTTGCAAGTGGTATACCAAGGTTATAGAGTATCTGAAGCAGCAGTTCTATTAGACCTTTTCCTGTAGTGACATTCTCTTAAAGAAAAATTATTAAATTTTAACTGGTTTGGTAAATACATCCACCACTCTTTAAAACCAAGCTTAATTGTATCTTGTAAATTAAATCTGGTGTACAGTCCAATATTATAGAATAATATTTATTTTTAAGTATGGTATCTTTCATGATAGAGACTATTTCATCAGAAATTATGGTAATAATTTCATTCTGTTTGTCCTTAGTTAAGTAAGTAACCAATCTTCCAGGTTTAGCTACATGATTAAAGTGCTCATTTAATACGGGATCGAACTTTGCCATTAATTCTACATGTCCTAAAATCTTTCCATTACCTGGATTTCATAACACTTCATGGTTGCCTCTTAATGGAAGATTTCTTTCTCCAATGAAACATACTATTGAAAACAATCTTGGCAAAATTGACCTCCACCTCCTTTCTTCCTGATCAATTTGATTTTGAGTTGCCTGATCAATTAATTTTGAATTTTTAATTCACTGTGATAGCTCTTTCCACTTACACATTTGTATAATATGGTTGTGTGACAGTTCATGGCTAGAGAGAATTTTTGACAAGCTTTGCCAGTCTCTTAAACCATTTCTTGTGATAGAGCCACCATTTGAATTAAATAACTTGCAACAAAAGCAATACACAGCATCTTTTGTTCAAGAAATATACAAGCCACGTTCGTTTAACATTTTCATCATTTGAAAGATGATGGAAGCAATTAAAAATATTTCGCTATGCATAGGAAATTTTAATTTTTTTTTCACTGTCTTGTGGACCTTCCTTAATCGATCTTATCCTAAAATTATCATTTATAATATCTGGCCAGGTTCCCAGATCGGTAAGATCATCGACAACTCTAAGGCCGTTACCTTCCTTAAGCCTGGGATCCACAAAGCATGCATAGTTTGCAGAATTTGCAAACGTCTGTGTGTTTGCATTCGGGTGGTATGGCTTATTGTCTCCACCAACCAAATATTCCCAAACAACAGGTCATGCACGAATATTTGTCATCGTTCCAGCTGCTACCTGCAATGTCGAAATAGCTCCGAGAGGAAAACTGATTGCTAGTGCTGCATTTTGTGTAATTATGTCTATTTTAAGTGAAAAAGAGGATGTTATTAAAAAAAAAAAAGAAACCTAAATTTTGGATATCGCATTAAAAAAAAAAAAAAAGAAATTCTTCACAATTGCTGTATGATAGTTGATATATGCAGTTGATAAGAGTTTTTTATTTTTAAAAAAATTGTCATATGTTGCCAGAATATTTTGAGTTCGTAACTATCCTGATTGGTCCAAGGATATGCACAGAAGATACATATTACAGAGACTCTATTTCTGTGAAAGCTCAATTGGCACTAACACTTTGATTTTTGGCTACAAAAGTATTACATATCTTCTTCTGATCAACAGTGGTTCCAATATCTGTTGCGATTTCTCTCCAGGCATCATGATTTTTAATTTTCGTGTTGTAATATTTGTAACTACTCTGCCATATCTGCGGCCTTCATTTATATAATTCAATTAACAGTAAACACTTTTCACTATTTCAATCCTCAGTTATGTTATTTCTAGATTTTAAAATGCACCTAAAACTGAAGCAGTTTGGGACAAACACACCTCTTGTTGAACCCATCTCCATTGGACGCACACTGTCCACGCACAAACAATTAATTCCTTTGATGTACCGACATCAGCCAGAACACCTGCAAACACCCCAAAAATTGTTCGTGTGCCCCATTTGAAATGTTTGCAAACATTTTGCACACTTGGTGGATCCCCACCTTTTGTCGATGTTCTTTCTTCTCGGAGGTGTCCAACTACGGTTTCTTCTGCAGGAACACTTTCACTACTAGTATATATTTCCACAAGTGAGACAGTTTCGTCAGCCACTACTTCTTTCTTGCATGGCCCATACAGTATCCACAGATGACGTTTTAATAACACTGCATTCTTTTATATAACAATGTGCGTTCATAGATACACTGTTAGTTCAATTTAAAAATTTATTTCATGAACCATTTTTCCACAACTGCTCTTTTAGGATATTGTACCTATGTTTTCCTTTTTTAGCACCTGACAAGTACTTGCGATCCATTCTACACTCTTGTGTGAAACAAATCACATGTTTTGTTACCACCATACATATACACACAAACTGTGTTTGTACTTCACCCCTGATTGGGTTACCGAAATAAGGTACATTTTGAGCCCTTTACTCAAACGTGCTTGTCTCCATAAACAGTGGAAATCCCAAACAGCCAGGAGGCGTTGTGAGCAGAAAGGCGTATTGCGCCTGTCGGCGACATCAAACATTTCTGGTATTTCCTAAGAAGCCAGCAACTGACTGGAACAGAAATGGAAACCTATTTCGTCGTCGGTTCAAGACAAAATCAACAGTCATGGTATTCATCAAATCTGTCCTGTTTGTGGGAAAATAGGATCAAAATGAAGGTGCTTTTCACACTTGGATTATTGTGAACACAGCTTGTTAACATTCTAAATTTGTAGATTATTTATTTTAGGCGGAAAGTTGTCATTAAGTAAGGACAAATTTTGAAGGGCATCATGGCGGGGCTCCCTCAAGCTTGAGGGCCCCCACGACTGCTGTTCTTGTGGTAGCTTTAAACTGGTTCTGCACACGAGTAATGAACAGTTAAATGGTTAATCCTACCAGTGGTCCAATAGCAGGGTAAATTTGGAAAACTACTCTTCTATAATAGTGAGAAGTCACTTCTAATATCTGTAAAAATTCCAACCAAAACCAGGTTTCAAGCACGGAACATCTGTTCACCAATCACGCACCTTAACCAACTGAGCCACCAAGGGAAAGCGGAAGGAGGGTGGAAATGAGCCACATTTGTCATAAGATGGTTAAACCACTTCTGTGTTCTTACTGTCAAAGTAATGAGATTATCAAGACATAGATATGACATAACTGGATTGTGGTTGGTTCTTAATACGTGTACAAAATTTCAGACAATTCGGACTTTTTGAAGTGGGTGAATACCAACTGAAATTTTCCATTACACTCAACCACTTTTAAGTTGTTACTGTCAATTTGGTGAGAAAGAAATGATTGAATTTTAATAGTTTCTTAATAAGTGTACAAAATTTCAAGCGATTCGAACGTCAGGACACTGGTAAACACTGAAATGAAAGATTCCATTGCATGCTAGCATTTTTCTATTGTTATTGTCAAGATAACGAGAATAGCAGGACATTGCTAAGAAACTACTATATTGCCATCAGTTCTTAAAATGTGTGCAAATTTTTTGTATTGTTAATGTCAAAGTAATGAGAATATCAGGACATAGCTATGAAATTACTGTATTGTAATTAGTTCTCAATACATGAGCAAAATTTCAAAGAATTCGGGCGACTGGAATTGGCTTAAAATTAAATTGAAAAATTCCATCACATTCAACCATTTTATGTTGTTAATGTCAAAATAATGAGAATAGCAGAACACTGCTATGAAATTATTATATTTTCACTGGCTCTTAATATTTCTGCGAAATTTCAAACAGATCGGACATCTGGAAGTGGGTCAAAATGGAGTTGAAAATTCTGTTACATTCATACATACATAAATACATACATATAATGCATGTAATATTTCTATTAATAGATCTATTTTTAAAATTGTAAGTTCTTTCTTTCGTCATATAAGAATACATTTTCATTAATAACAGCCAGGTTAATTCTATGGATTAATTTCCTTGTATTTACATCTACATCCATACTCTGCAATTCACGAACATTGTGGGTAGCAGAGGATGTTAAGCACCAATCTTAATTCCATGTATTCCAATCCTCAATAGCGCAAGGAAAGAAAGAATACATAAAAGCATGAGTATGGCATCTTATTTCTTGAATCTTATCCCTCCGGTTATTACAAACCAAATAGGTTGACAGAAGAAGTATCTCACTGCACTCATAGGTCATAGAATTCTGTGATTCTTTCATAAGGGCTGTAGCAACCAGTCACAAAACAAGCAGCTGTCCTCTGTACCCTCTCCACTGAGACAATCAGGCTCTTGCGATACGGATCCTAAACTCCACAACAGTAATCCAGATGTGGATGCACTAGTGTTTTATACACTATTTCCTTTGTATGGGCATTACAATTCCTCAGAACATGACCTATGAATCGAGATTGTACCCCTGTCCAACCGGTTTGACACATTGTCTGGAGCTGATTCAGTCATGCAATCATCGGCCTGTGAGTTGACAGCCCCACAGCCCACTTAGTATGGACAACTGCAGAAGGGGATTTTAGTGGTCGGTAGCTCAAACGTTAGGCGGTTTATCGAGACCATTAGGGAAATGGCGAATAGGTCGGGGATGAAATCTAGTATCTATTCATTGTGTATTCCGGGGGGTCTGGAGCAGCCAACTGCGGATTGTGGCTGATGTCGGCACCAATGATGCTTGCTGCCTGGGGTCGGAGGTTATCTTCTCTTCCTGTGGGGGACTTGCAGAAAGGGTGAACTATGTGGCCATTGGCCGCAAGATTTCTGCTGAGCAAACCATCTGCAGCATTATTGATAGAACTGACTGTGGATCTCTGGTTCAGAGCCGTATTGGGGGGATGAATCAGAGACTACGGCATTTCTGTGATATTCATGGTTGCAGATTCCTCTATCTTCACCCTGAGGTTGAGTCATGTAGGGATCACTTGGATAGATCAGGAGTGCACTACACACGTGAATCGGCTACATGGGTGGCAGGAACCATGTGGAGTGCATTGAGGGTTTTTTTATGCTGAGGGAGGATGACTTTGAACAGGAAATTCACTTACTGACAGCCCAAATAAATTTAACTCCGTGTTTTGGGGTAGCTTAAAAGAGTATTGAACATTAAAAGTACTAGTAGTTAACTGCAGAAGTGTTTGTAATAAACAGCCTGATCTCGAAAACATTATTTGTAGTATATATGCTGATATCGTAATAGGCACAGAAACTTGGTTAAAACCGGATATAAATTATGGCGAAATCTTTATAGTAGCAAGAACATTTTCCGTGAGGATAGGTTATATTCCCACGGAGGTGGTTTTTTTTGTAGCAGTTAGTAAGCACCTCCCATGTAATGAAATAGATGTCGATACTGCCTGCAAAATTTTATGGATCAAGCTCAACGTAGCTAGGACGAAACTTGTGATAAGCTCCTTCTATCGCCCACCAGATGCAAGCGTAACTGTTGCTGAGGCCTTAAGGAATAATGTAAATAATATAGCTCAGCAATTTCCAGACCATACAATAATGCTAGGTGGTGACTTTAACTTGCCATATATCGACTGGACTAATTATGTTCACGTTACTGGGGGCAGGGATAAAGCAGCTTGTGTAGACCTTTTCTCAGATCACAATTTTGAGCAGCTCGTAACTGAACCAACGCGATGCCTCAACGGTAATGAAAATCTTTTACATATTCTCATAACAAATAGGCCTGAATTATTCACAGATATTTCTACCACCACGGGAATAAGTGATCACAAAGCTGTAACTGCTACAATAAAATTAACAACCACGCGCAAAAAGAAAAAAGAAAGAATCGTTTACATATGCAAAAAGGCATCAAAGGAGTGTTTTAGAATGTTTTTGAGGCATAATTACCATACCTTCACAATAGCAAGAGGCGCCATTGAAGAGAGGTGGCATCAATTCATACATATAGTCAGGGAAGGTGTGGACTTGTATATACTAAAACGGACAATCCGGGAAGGGAATGATCCCCCATGGTATACACGGGATGTTAAAAGGTTACTCAAAAAGCAATGGAAGACACATGTACAATAATTAAGGACGATGCATTGGACTGATTTAGATAAGTTAGAGGAGATAAGGGGACATGTTAAGAATGTAATGCTTGAGGCCTTTAATGACTTTCGTTGCAATGCTCTCTCTAAGAGCCTCACTAAAAACCCTAAAAAAATTTAATCGTATGTAAAAAATGTTATTTGTAGTGGAAACAATAAGCCAGTTCTAAAAAAAGACAGACAGGAAGTGGACAACAGCCGCGACAAGGCTACCGGATTTAACACCGAATTCAAAAATTCATTCACGCGCAAAAACATGGAAAACATCCCCACTTTACTACATCGCGTGGAATTAAAGATGGATCCAATAGAGATTGGTAGCATAGGTATTTTAAAGCAATTAAAGCTCCTGAAGTGGGGTAAAGCGCCAAGTCCCGATGGTATACTGGTAAGAGTATATTCTGAATACGCAGAGGAAATTGAACCATTTCTGTCAGATATATTCCGTAAATCTTTAGAAGAGAAAAAGTACCTTCTAGCTGGAAAATAGCCCAGGTAATTCCCAATTTCAAGAATGGAGATCGGAGTGATCCAAGGAACTATCGACCCATATGTCTAACATCTGTCTGCTGTAGAATTCTAGAGTATTTAATTTAATTTAATTGCAACGGAGGACAAGCTCCGGTGGTAATTTCCCTACACCCCCATCTTCCCCCTATGCTGCACCCACCTACATTTGCCCTCTACAAATTGTTATATGCTCTAACGTTATGAAGTTTCTAGATGAGGACGAGTTACTTACACCATGTCAACTTGGATTTAGGAAGAAGAGATGGTGTGAAACACAACTGGCCCTATTTTCACATGACATAATGAAAGTTATCGATGCAGGTTCACAAGTTGATGCAATTTTCTTGGTTTTTCAGAAAGCTTTTGATTCTGTACCACACAACCGAATTTTAGCGAAGATTCGAGCATACGGTATACGAGATCAAATTTGCAATGGATACGTGACTTTATAACTGGTCGATCTCAGTATGTCATTGTTGAAGGGGAAGCCTCTTCTAAGATAGATGTTACTTCAGGGGTTCCTCAAGGAAGTGTAATAGGACCACTTCTTTTCTTAATATTTATAAACGATCTTGGTGACCACATCAGATGCTGGTTGCGATTGTTTGCTGACAATGCAGTTATCTACAGGGAAATAAGGTGCTCCGACGATTGCTTAATAGTTCAGAGTGATTTGGATGCTGTTTCCGATTGGTGTCATAAATTGCAAAAAGTGGAAGAATCAGTTTGCTCACGAGTACAAAATAAACAATTCAGCTGTTGACACGGTTGATTCCCTGAAGTATCTGCGAGTGATAGTACTAAGCAACATTAAATGGGACTTGCACATAACTTCCATCATAGGCAAAGCTGATTCTAAATTACATCTAGATACCTGCTCTGCAAATCACAAACATTGTGGGTGGCAATGGAATAAATTCAGCTTATACCAAAATACACCCATTGACCTCTTAAATAATAATTAAGGGCTTAAATAAGAACTAAGGGATCACCCGAAACACTGGATTTTTTAGGTGATGGGGGGAGGGGGGAAAGATCTTTTGCAGTCCTCCATTCTCCAAATTTCATAACTGGTGGTCTATCTTCTCTATCCTTTTAATTTTACAACATATTATTGAATATAAAATGATAGTCATAATATTATTTACATTACACATACAAAATAATAAAGAAATAGTATTTAGACAATGTAGTTGAGTCTGTAACTAAAAATATGGGAGGAAAATAGTAAATATTGTGTACAGCTCGGTATTTACGACATTTCCATTAATTTGAGGGATTAAGTTACATCTGAATCATTATTAGTTTCATTTTGTATCACTGTGGTTTGGTGAATGACCCTTTTTATTTTTTAACAAAGGCTGGGTTTCATATTATTTTACTACAATCTAATAATTTTTGTAGTTTAATTACTCTGAAGTAATTTTTCTGTTGGAGCTCAAGAAATGAGAAATCTTGTAGCTAAACTTTGAAGCCCTTGTTTCATAGGCCAACTTTTGCCTAATCATCCATATTCATGATGTGCATATTTATCATTGCAGTGTTTCTACAGGCTAGTGAAATCCTATCTTAGTTTAATGCAAGTCCTATTCATTGTAAATTCTGTATACTCCCTCAGATAAGTGCGAATCGTATTCATTAGAAATTCTGAATGACTAGTCTGTGAATTAGTGGCATTAAAATTCTATAATGATCACTTCAAACAATTAATGATAAACAAATCAGGTTATGTATGGCTTTGTCAATTTATTTATTTAGCTGCAAGTTTTTCTTAAAATAAAATAAAAACTTGACGAAATATTAGTTGATTTTTATGTCAGACACTACTATTTTTAATTAAAAATTTTATAATTGACAGTCATAAACCATAAAATGAATACAAATTTTAAATAAAATACAACTCAATAATAATCAATTATGGCTGCATAACTGCAAATAATATTGCATAAATATATTTTGTATAATCTTTCAACTAAAGATATTATCATACTTACCCAGTGCAGAAGCATTCAAAACAAAATCAACTACCAAATCGAAGTTTGAATTATGTTCACACATTTCATAAGAGAAACATGTTATTTTCTGGCATTCAATTCCGGGAGAAGTACAGTTTAGGTATAATGTTCTGTTTCCTGACAATGTAGCTATATTGTTGTTATAAGCTGCTTCTTCACTCAAATGACCAACAGATCTTCTTGTTTTTTTAAACTTGATTTGCTCATCTATTAAACCAAACTTAATTTGATTTTCTGATTGGTAGCTGCATGTGACATCATTCTTGGTCCATTGTGTCTAAAAAAAATAATGAAAATTTTAATATTATTTAATAATTTACATTATAAAAGAGCATATGCTTAAGCGATTAAAAATAATATATATGAAAGACAGGAATTTGACTCCTTCAATTCCCTAAATAAAAGTACTTTCCCAAACTTGCCTACACCTATTCACATTTTCATTCCACCTACCTTAAAATCTTTATTACTGAAAGACAACATACACACATTGGTCCAGAAGACTCAATCAATATATTTGAATCGACGGTTGCTATTGATAGATCAAAACTTCTATCCACTACCATATCATGAGGCAGATGTAACTGCATGTAATCTTTAATCATTTTTCTCTAGGCCTGATGTAAATGAGCCAGGTTCTTCAACCGGTCATTGCTGCCAACATTTACTACAAGAATAGCTTCTTCTTTCTATTTAAATCTCTTACTGCTGCCTCTCACTTGAGATAAAAGTTGGGCGTATTCTATTTTACAAGTACCAAACTCTTATCAGCTCCAAAAATCCTCACCTCTGCCAAATTTAATTGAAAATGTCCAGTTTCCAAATGTCTATGAAACACAGTTATACCTTTACAAATCTACAAACATACCGAGTCATTTCCTGTCAACTGACTTGGTATGTTTTGAAATTGGTAAAGGCGGAACTGCACTATTGGGAAAACACACTGCCTACCTAATGACTGTCAGTGGACACACAGAACCTGTATTATCTAGTTGCTGTTCATGACTTTGTTGACAACTGTGTTGGGGGTTATTTGCCAGATGTAGGTTAAACTCTGACCGTTTATGGTAACATTAATGAAGATTGCATTAGTTCATCTAGACAGCCGCCAAACTATTGTAATCAGCCTGCAATAGTTAACTGGCAGTAGAAAATTAAACAATTCACTCTGAGATAAAAGTGTATATTCATGAAAGAAGTTTTTTTACACCATATTTGGTACCAGTATGTTAGTAATGGTAAGGCATCAAAGCTATCAGATCCATAATTCAAGATTGCAGGTCGTCATTACTCACACTGTCACTCACTACCAGCAATCTTTCATAAATACCCCTAAAATATGAAACAAGTTCTAATACATCGCAGAACAGAAACAAAGTCCACTATCACAACTTTACTAGAATGCTCATAACATCTTGAAAATTTGTAAGTCCTTCAAAATTATTCTAAGTTCCTCATTCCACCTCTTCTTAAAATTCACTCATCCATCATGGTTTACTACCTATCATGGAGCTCCTCACGCACATCTGCTCCATTCGAATTCCTATGTAAAACTGCTTGATGGACAAGGAAATCTGGGTCCTTTATATAGAGGATGATGAAGACCAATGTGGGAACCACTTTCTTTATCCAATAATTTACTCCAGTCTCCCTGAAACTTTTATATTATGTAGTCCCTATTTTTCTGATTTTTTGTTCTTCATGACTTATGCACAAAATTACTTCATTTAAAAATTATAAATTTATAAAGTGTTTAATTCCTTGTGATGATTCTCATATGAAATTACTTTTTAAAATTTTCGTAATCTTTTTATATATGTCACTCTAATGAATACCTTATACTTTTGGAGAAATTCGTGTTAAACCAAAGCTAAGCAGTAACTTTTGCTTGTTTGCACCATGCTGATGTCATTATAAAATCATGTAGGATTTATTTCTCCTAAACTACTGCTCTGTTCCTTTGGAAAAATTCCCCTATCCCCCAGTATTTTTCTCTTATTCCTAAAGTGATCCTTTTGACATATTCTATTCACACGTGTGTTAAGTGCATCATACGATCCTGTGTCACACACACTGAAAATTCTGACAAGGGAGCAATGTCAGTGAAAACTATAATGTTAATTTTAGCCCTTAAATACTTTGAGTAATCGTAAAACAAAAGTCAACTTCGTTATCTGTGAATTTTTTCCTGTCGTTTGAATGTATATTTAACCCTGTATCTCAACTTTTTTCCAAAATTTTGTATCTATTTTTCCCTAAAAAGTCTATTTCTATTTTACCTATGAGATCTATTTTTACATGTGATTTGCATCTTCTCATTCTGAATCTGCTGACATAACAATCTTTAAGATATCTTAAAACTGAGTGATCTTTCTTAATAAGACAAATTTTATTCCAAACCACCCCAATCTTTAACTAAAATGTTCGAGCTATACATACTACACCTTAAATTGATTATAATTTTCTACTTAGAAATGGAAATGAATGCTGAATAGGGATACAGATTAATGGTTATACCTTTTTGAAACTTTGTTTTCCTAATGTTGACTGATTTTATGTCTCAAAAGTGTTTTATAATCAAGAAAATCATTATAGAAATTATTTACTGTATGGCTGGTATATTATAAACTTCTTTCTAAACAGTATTGTAGATATTATAAAAGATGATATGTCTATGTGACAACTTTTCTCACAGATCCAGTATCTTAAACTGCTTCATTGTTCCATTCATTGTTTACTTTGTTTGTTTTTGTATTTTCTCACCTCTTCTTTCAGTTTTGGTGCATTTCCTAACAACTTTTCACAGAGAACAGGAAGGAAATAATACATTAAATGCATGTAATAAAATGTAAGCACCTTAGAATTTGGATAAATTCTAGTTTTCACAGTTATAGAGCATAAGGGAGGGAGTAAGCTTCCCAGTTATCATTACATTTTTCAGTTTGCAACTATAGGATATGAGAAAACCGTTTCATGCAGAAGCTGATACTGCAACCTAATTCAATGTATAAACTGATTTTGAAACAGTTAATACAAGTGCTAAATAAACATTTTACAATAGTAAAGAACTTTTAAACTAACCAGGAATAGGGCAATCCATTATTATCCAACTTGTAAACTATATATTTTGGTTACGTGATAATTTCACTAATTCTTAACACTTTTCGATGCAGTAAAGTAATTTTAAAATAATAATAAAGATAATTTCAGTAAAATTCCGTAGTTTTAGACCGTGTAAATAAGGTAAATCAAATTTTAAATACTTCATTGGGCACACTTTCAACATTTTTAATCATATGTTTTTGATAATTTCTCGAACTAAAAAGTAGATTTCCTAAAAGAAAGAAAAATCTAGTATAACAAATTAAAATTTCAGAACATTCCATGCAGTAGAACAGATATTTAACCAATTTTTAAAATTATTTCATCATAAACCACATGTGGTAATTTTCGAGATTTATTTGCAAGTAAACGAAGCCACTTCAGTAAACAAAAAAACTGTTAGAATGCATGATTAAATTCAAAGAAAATTCGGACAACTGCACTTTTTTGGTATAAACAACACTTGTATTATTACGAAACATAAACCAAGGGTCTGCTAAACAGAATTAAACCCAATCTTTGTGAGACACATAACTTTGCTATTATACCACCTATAATAATAAAATTTACATTTTTGAATCAGAAATTAATGTAGAACATGATGACACCAATTTTATCACAATAATTTGTAATTCAGCAGGGTCGCCTAAAAATTGCTTAAATTAAGAAACAAATCAGGGAATCACCAATTAATTTTCGAAAACTTTTAAAATTGCGCACTCAAACTAAATTCATTTACAAGCAAGATAATGATATTAAAATTTTCACTAAACACTTTTTATAAACCTTAAAGGCCAGAATACACACGGGTAAATTTTGCACACATTCTATAATTATACCTTCTTACACTATTTTTGGAAAGCGTCGGTATACATACATCATCCGCATAGGGATATAAAGGTTGATGTGGTAGCGAGGTCTTTTGTCTTTATCTTTCGTCTTTATTCCTGGAACATTGCGTATAGTAGACCTGCGCGAGTATGTGTCGGTTAGGCCAAGTAATAACTGGAAACCGTTAAGCCAAACTAGGAGTGTGTGGTGGCCATGACGTTTTTTCTTACCAGAGTCATGTGTTAACAACTATAATGAAAGGGGTCAGTCGGTAAATTCTCCTCTCCATAATTTACAATATCTTGGAAAAGTTTAGTTCAATTTGCCAATTCAACTGTAAATAGAAAATTTTAAAATGTGACTTTAAAATAAACTTCAGATTTTTTTTCAAGTTAATTTTTATGTGTTTTCGTGGTAGACTGAAACCTTTCCTCAGCTTTTGGTCCAAATAAGCTTTGTGGCATCTGTTAAGCTTTACAGTTGATATCCAGGCAGCAACATGGTTAATTTAAAGTTATAGATACAAATTCAGAGAACATTTTTCTACAAGGTAAACATTCGCCTAAGGGTACCTAAGCCTGATACTCGAACCCCGGTATCAGCCTTTTCCCTTACAAAAAATTCTTGCTTATGTCAGCAATAATTACAAGAAATTATCAAAATTGGGTTTTCTTAGGTATATTTTTTTTTGTCTATAATTATTCAAAGCATTATAAGAGCCTACAGGTCTAAATTTTGGTGCAAGACAAAGTGTTAATGGAGATTAGTTTATATCATGGTACACTTCATCTCACTAACATGGTTACTAAAAATAACTAAATTCCTCATACCTTAAGCTATTATAAGTATTATATAGTATAGGCTTCATTTAAACCTAATCACATTCTCTGGTAATACTGAAGCTGCAAAATCAAACTATGCACACACCCCTAAACACATTAAAAGCATCACAAGTTTGATTCATGTAATAACATCAGGATTGGTAGTTTGCATAGCATAATTTATCACAATTAATTTCATCATACACTTTTAGTACTAACTACTACTGGATTACCACACATGTAATAATAAACTCACTGCATCACAATGTAAACTTGACACGAGTTGTCATTGGTTTTTAATTGCTTGCTGTTGTTGTTGGGTTTATAAGGTCTTAGCATAATTGAACAATTCTCTGAATAAGCTCAGCGGTCTTAATTGATTGCTATGCATAATTGAACAACGCTCTGAATAAGCTCAACCGTCTTAAACTTGATTGCTATTAAATGTTCTTCTCTTAAGTAACTACATAGAATTGCAAAAAAGAGAAAAAAAGTAAGAAAAGCTAGAAAAGCCTACCAAAGCAGCCAAAGTGCTGCAGAAAGATATTTTCTTGTTGTTAGATACAGGAAAATGAGAATAGTATACAACCAAAAAACTCTAAACAACTAAATAAAGTAGACGGAAGCATTTGTAAAATAAAATCGGAAGGTTCAACCATGGGGAATCTATACTATTATAAATCTGTAAGCAAGCTGCATGTGTCTCTTTATTTGAGCGGAAGCCTTGCACAAACTATCACAGCAATTTGGATGGGGTTTTCAAATTTTTTGAGCTAATGGTCGGAATCAAAATCTGTGGCAATACCTAATGACTTATATGTATCATGGGAAGGAGCAAGCATACCTTTAAATATGGAAAATTGTAGGCAGGGATCACTATGCACTTCAGACACACACTCCTTGTGCAAAAATCTAACAAAAATTAAGATTCTATTTTATTTTTTACTTTTGTATTCAGTTTTCTGGACCACAGTGCTTTAAATAAATTGAATTCATGAATCATTGACTTGCATCGCAATAGGGCAGTTACCATTATATTACTAATGTGGTAGTCTTAGATTATCTCTGTTAGACAGTTAAACAGATTGTCTCTGGAACAATATGCCTACGTGATCGCTAAACGCTGTATAATAAGCAACAGTTAGTAAGCTAATACTTCTTCCTTACATACCATTATGAACACGAAATTCATTTTTCTTCTCCTGAAGAATAGCTACCATAAATATCAACGGGTAACAATTCATACTTCTTTCATAATGACTTGTGCGGAACTGCCAATATTTCATTGTACTTTACTCGATTAATATACAATATTTCGTGGCTATAATGTGCAAATATTCTTCAATAATATTGCCCAAGGAACGTGTGTACAAATTTTGGCCATGGCCAGTAAAATAAACTGTTCTTACTATTAAATAATTATCATAAATGCAATATTTTATTATAAAGGATTTTGTTGTTTTCACAGGCGTCATATTAATACAAATATAAATGCTTAAGGGATTATTGCTGCGTTGCTATATTCTTAATTCTTTTTTTCCTGACGTTTCAACCTAGTCTTATGCCGAATCTGCTACAGATTGTGATCTTCTGGAGACCGGCGTGGCTAGTTGTTTATTTGTAGTCGATAGTCTGACTATCCACAGATGTTGTTTACGCTGTAATATCTATGGGATGAGAGTTAATTATTTATCCAGCACACATTTCCAACTCTGGCTAAGACCGTAACCACCATCTTTATTGAGGTTATTTGGATGTTTAAATATTTCAATAGCCTCTCTCACTTTTCTTTGGAGATAACCATCGGTTTTAGCTAGCACTCTTGTATTGTCCCACAATATTTCATGTTCTTCCTCCATCTGGTGTTCGGCAATAGCTGATTTCATGGGATGCCTCAGATGGGTGTGACTTTTGTGTTTTTGAATTAGTGATGATAACAACATGCAACCAATCAAATGGCATCTTAAAATCTTATGTTACATAGTGTAAATTATAAAACTAAATCCATTGTGCCTTATGCTGTAACATAGCATATCAATTGTCATTCTGGTATTAGTTATTTGAAGTATGAAGAAAGAATCCAATAAGCAGTAAGCTGAAGATTTACTCACTCACGAGTTAAAGATGATCGTATATCCTAGCTACGATACAATAAAGGAAGAATATAAAAATAAAACATTAAAAGGGAGTATCATCATAGAAAATATGATGACAGGTAGTAAATAAAAATAAGACATGGCGACCGTGACAGGACAGAGAAATGGTGTTATATCGGCCTCATTGTCATTATTATTATTAAAAAAAAATATTTATTGTAAAAGTTTACCATAATATTTTTTCAACAAATATATATGGTAAACTTCAGGGGGTTTATGGTGTAACAGGCTACCTAAAGAAATGAGTAACTATAATAATTACCCTGTGAAATAAAATTGGTAGTTAGGGTTAACATTTATGAAAATGAGAAGATAGATATAAGATCAGACAAGCTTAGTGAAAACCATTGGCGTGTTCACTTTGAACTTTAAGTTGCTGCTATGAAAGGACTTGTAAACATTTGGATAGTTAAGGATATTGTGATATGATAATAAAAAAGGAATTAAGTCATATAAGTTTATTATTTATTTGAAGTATGAAGAAAGAGTCGAATAAGCTGTAAGCTGAAGATTTACTCACTCACGAGTTAAAGAATATCGTGTATCCTAGCTATGATACAAAAAAGGAAGAATATAAAAATAAAACATTAAAAGGGAGTATCATCATAAAAAATACGATGACAGGTAGTAAATAAAAATAAGACAACCTGAACAACTCTCACTGTTGCTGAAACACAGCCATGTTTAAAATTTTAAAATGCTAGTTACATATAAATTATTCACTGGGTAAATACAACCTCCCATCATGTTATCGTCAATCAGAAGAGAGGACAGATCAATTACAACCAACTGGAAGTAATCAGTGGAGCAGTTGTTGAGCAACTTACTGCCACATGACATATCAGAGGAAAACACTGGACAACAAGATGAGCTCTACTGTGAAGTGTAACAACTATATAAGAGTGCCATCATATCTCACTGTATGAGGCAGGATCAGCAATTAATAAATTCTCTGAGATTGGAAAATGCAGAATCCCAACTAAAGTGATCCAGAATTCAGCTTGGATGTAGCCCTAATTCTGTACAGACTATTTAATGAATGTAAAATATAAATATACAATATAAAACATATGGAAGCATGATGAAGTTGTAATACTCAAGAAAGGAGATGATAAAGACCCCCGATGCTGAAATTGTACCACTTGATCTGCCTATTAAGTTTATGGGGAAGGTGCAAGAAAAAGCCCTATGTTGAAAGCTTCAGGACTCAAGAACAGCCAGAGGAATGAAACCTGATCCATATGGTTCCAGGTTAAGAACTTCGACTGAGGGTGCAATAAGTTGAGCCATCAAATTAGTTGAAAGAACAGAGATGAAATATGTAATGTGAATCCTGGTTGACATCATAAGGGCTTTCAATGACTTGTTGTGACCAGCAGTGTTTGCAAGATTCCGGCAAACCACTGTCCAATGTGGTTGTATTACAATCTGAGAAACTACTGCAAGCATAGGACTGTTACTACGAGATTCCCTAACAACATAATCACAACAGAAATAGACAATAGATATGTCTGCAGCCCTATTTTTAGAATTTAGCATTAGAACCAGGACTGAGAATTCTTCAATACACCTGAATTGCTAAGACTGGTAGCCTTTGCAGATTATCTTCTTCTTCTTGTGGAAGGGATGTCAAGAGCTGAAATCGAAACAAAGAGTGAAAAAGCGTTATAAATTCTTGTGAAGCAGAGTAATAAAGTGAAACTGAAACTAGCATTGAAAAGACAAATTATCTGATGTATTTGAAAAGGAAGAAACTGAAACAAAATCCTATAACAAAGATAGGTAATGTGAAAATACGCAGAAGTCCAGTAAGTTGATACTGGGTCTGCGGCTAGATAAAAGCCTTAACTTTCAAGCCCACTTGAAGGAAGTCTGCGGAAGAGCTCTATGGGCAATGAATCATAAGTATAGGTTACATACAGTTCCAATCCTTGCCTGCTTTGACAATGAAAGCATACCACAACATCCACTTGCATCCATTGTTGGCTACTCAGCAAACATCTAGGCCAAACACCTCACAAATGTTAAGAGGTAAAAAATCCAGAGGCTACAATAAACCATACTAATTAGGCTTACTGGCACACATTGCACAACACCAACAGCAGCTCTAACAGTAGCAGCAAGGATACTACCCCTGGATCTTGAAGTGAGGAGACAAGGAGCTACGTATTAGCTGAGAAAGAACAGGATGGACAAGGTGGTGGAAATAATAGAGAAAGAGGTAACCACAAAACAGGAATTGTGGAATGTACTCGCTGAGGAATGGTAAAATGAGTGGGATGCTAGTGAATTAGATCGTAGAGTGTACATCATGTTCTCATCTGTAGCTGAAAGAATCAGCGTGGTGTTCTTTCAACCTTCTCCAGGGCTAATTCAATACATTACCAGCCATGGAATATACAGAAGCTACTTTCACAAACATGGATATTCACCAACCAGTAGGTGCAAGTGTGGACAGGAAAGCACACCAGAGCATGTGGTGTGGGAATGCAGAACAACAGTCAAATTGAGAGTCACACAGCAGCAGCAGCTACATTATCTGAGGATATTTGACATACTGTGTCCAGAGAGTTATGAGGTATCCTCTTTGTAAGTCGATAATAAAAGAAATCCTGGTTGGTCTTACCAATCCTTCCAGGTTCTTTTGCATCTCTTCTATAATTGATAGCATGTTGTGGACGATAAATTTGTGGCCCTAGGATATCGTCTCACACGTTTTTTGGCTATCACCTCACATATTAAATTTAGTTATACCTACTATTCTCCATAAAATCAAAGTATTTGTTGTTTTATAACAACTACTATTTATTAACACAACTTAATCAATTCAAATAATTACACTTCTCGTTGATACATACATAAGTCTCATATAAAAATCTACTTCTCGTTGGCTAAAACAAAAAAACACAATTACAGCCTGCCAACTTCAACATAACAATACATATAAAACTTAAATTTACCCATTTTTACACAGACTACTATACTGTACAGCCTTGTATTTTTTTAAAAAAATACATTCATATATTGTGTAAGTTGTAAAATTATGATTATTATTATTTAAATGTCTGATGAAGTGGGACCTCACAGAGTTTATGGTACTTGCTAAATGAAAGTGCAGAAATAACCTTTCAAAACAAAAGCAAAAATATCTGGATCATAAGAAAGCTGAGGGCAGGAACTGATGAAGACATCCATTGTGATTCTCATAATCACCTCTGAGGAAAACCCAGATAAGGATGGCCAGAGTGATTTATCGAGAGCTGCTCCTGTCAGATTTTAAGTTTTCTCACCAGGTAAATACTTTCTATTCCATTCCCTAATCACTCGTGGAAAAATTGAGTACAGAAATGAATCAGTTCTGGCCCTGATTTCTCTTATCTTATTTTCATAGATATGAATGTTGCAGGTAGCATTGCTGTCATTCTGAAATAAGTCAGTCGTGAATTTTTCAATTAGCTTCTGTTGAGACCTTCAGTGTTACAGGTCTTCCCAACCTAACTCCTTCAACATTGCACTTATGCTTTCCCTCCAACTATATATACCTATCACAAATCGGGTGGCTCTTCTTTGGACCTTCTCTAATGCCTCCATTAACCCCTTTATAAATCGGAGCATACAATTTGATTTCCCAATTGTTCTCGAATCACACACATCAAATATACAGTTAAAAACATTGCACACATTAACAGCTTTAAACACATTTCACCCAATATTTCACAACCTCAAGTGCATTCGGTGTTGCTCGAAACAGGTCATCTTTGTTGCAGGATGATGGGCACATAGGGCACTCGAGCATATGGTTCATAGTTTGGTCCTCACCACATTCACACTTAATATTGGTAGCATCAGTATAACCCCACTTCACTAGATTTTTCTTGGGCCTGCCCAATTCTGTTCACAATTGATTTAAGGACCGTCAGACATTAAAGTATCCTGTGTGACCAGGTGGCAAGCGCTCTGCAACTGTCAGTGGTCCCAAGATGTTAGAGACCTTCATTTTCGATAACTGTACTTTTTCCTTTTCAGGTGACCCAATTAGTTCCTGCGATGATCTCAAGAAGCTTTTCCTGGACTTGAGTCTCTGAGCTGGTGGTGTATGGCCATGCAGTGGATGAGTGCTTTCCTGTTCTCCTTGTTCGCAGCCACTACTCTCCGGATACTGGGTGGTGCAATCTCCGAAAACTGGTAAAGCCTGTCAACTGAGGTAGGCTTTAGGCAGCCTGTCACTAGTCTACAGATGTTATTGAGGGCTAAAGCCACCTGTTTTGTATGAGATGATGAATACCAAACTGGGCATGCATATTCTGCAACAGAGTAACAGAGAGCGATTGCTGATGTACGTATAGTTTGTGGTTGACTGCTCCACTGTGATCCAACTACTTTGTGAAGTAAGTTGTTTCTTGTAGAGATCTTCATTTTGCAATTCATGCAGTGCTTCTTATATGAGAGGGTTCTGTCAAGTGTCACTCCCAGATATTTTGGGGTATTAAATGTCTGCAATTTGATACCTGGCCACATTACTTTCAACTTATGCTGAGCTTTCCCGTTTTCTAGGTGAAAGGCACACACTTCAGTTTTTGAAAGGTTAGTTAGGTCTTAAGTGATTTTCCCTATAATAACTTGATAGGCCTTCAAGGGCAGCACACAAATTTCTTTCTACAACTTCAAGTTTTGTGCTCTGTGAGGCTAAGGCAAGATCATCAGCATACATGTAGTGGTATGATGGCTCAATGGTTAAGGCTTCTGCCTGGGGATCGAAAGGTCTCTGGCTCATATCTCTGTCCCGGCAGGGATTTTCATAGGCCCTTAACCTGACCTTCACCTCTGGCACAGCCTGCTGTGTAACGTGAAGTATGACAGAGCGTTTCGGTGATTCGGATTCCACGTTAAACTGTAGGTGTTCTGTACCCGGTAGGATTGCCATGTTAGGTTAAGGAGGCTACAATAGGGGCGGAATGCACAGCCAATAGAAACCGTGTCACCAGATCATTACCACCACACAGAATTTTTATTATTATCATGGTACATGAAGCTCCTGGTAGCTGGATGTAATGGCTGGTCGTTTGTGTAAATGTTGAAAAGAATTGGGGCCTGTACACTGCCTTGAGTTAGACCTTTTTTTTGAACCTGCCATCGGCTGCACTGTCCTTGAAAGTCAACAAAAAACCTACAGTTTTGGAGAAGAGTAGCGATGAGCTTGGTTAATCTAGTGGCCTTTGTTAGATTGTAGACCTTCTCAAGGAGTAGTTGGTGTTTAATCAGTATCATATGCTGCTGACAAGTCCACAAAGACCATGCCTGTGGCCTCACGGGTCTCAAATCCATCCTTTATAAACTGAGTTAGGCTCAACAGTTGCCCAGTACAACCTTTACCAGGACAAAATCCAGCTTGCTTTGGTATAACTTTTGGATCAATCACAGGCTGGATATGATTCAGGATTAATCGTTCAAATAATTTATAAAGGTGACCCAAGAGTGCTATAGGTCTAAAATCATCGGGGTTGTTCCCTTCTTTTCCAGGTTTCAGCAGCGCAATAACTCTCGTCCTCCTCCACACTTTCAGAATTTGATATGTGCTCATACATATGTTAAAGAGTTGTAGAACCCATTCTTTGCTTTCCCAATTACCATGTCGACATACACATTCCATGACAAATTATTACAAATTGTTACCCCTAGGTATTTAGCGGAATCTACCATTCTAAGGACAGTACCATTAATTGTATATTCAGGGCTAAAAGTGTCACCTTTTTACTTACATACATGACTAGGCACTTTTTAGCATATAACTACAACGGCCAGTCTTTACACCATGCAATTATTTTCATCATATCGTCTTGTAACAAAGCACAGTCGTCAGCATTATCGGCAACTAATCTTTTCATCCCCCTTTTTATAATGCAGAAATCATTAATGTATATGAGAAACAATGAGCCCCTGGGGAACCCCAGACCTCACTTCGGTAAGTGATGAACACCCACTACACACTGTGTTCTGTTATGCAACCCAGTCACATATTTGTCTAGATATGCCATAACCATGAAGTTTTCTAAGTAACCTAGTGTGAGGCACAGTTTCAAAAGCTTTTTTAAAAATATAATAGAACTAAGTCAACCTGGGTTTGCTCATCTATAATACGGCACAAGTTGTGAATTAAAAGTGCAAGTTGTGTTTTGCAGCATCGGCCTTTTCTGAATCCACGTTGATTTGGGTTTAAAAGCTCACCTTTATTAAAACCTGCATGGCATTTGAATAGATGATTTGTTCCAAAATCCTGCAAAATATTGAGGTTAATGAGATGGGCCTATAATTTTGAGGATAATTAACATTCCCATTTCTAAATACTGGACTTATACTGGTGGTCTTCTATTCAGCTGGTATTTTTCCCTGATCCAAGGAGGCGGTATATAATTTCATCAAAAATGGTGCAATTTCTTTTGCGCACCTAGAGTAGAATGTTATAGGAATACTGTCTCGTCTGTTCAATTTGATGACTAAGGGAATTGCCACTGGAGCATGTGTTCCATTGCAATTAAAAATTAATTAAAATGTGACCCTTGGAAATGATCAGAAAAATTAGCACTACACTTCTGAAATTCTTTCAATCAGTTTAAATAATTTTAAACTAAATTTTGCTTGCAATGAAAAATAAAGATGCAGGAGCTCTTAGAGTCAATACTTCGCATTTGGAGTGAGACCTGCATGTGTCTCATTTGTGTATGAACTCATTGTTGATATGAATCTGGTATGTTACACATTAGTATTTTCTGCATCTTTTGAAACATGTTCGTTATGGGATTCTCAGACTCATGATGCAAAACATGAGTTGGTGTCAACATGAATCAGAACAATCTAGCAACTAACACTGATACACATCTTAATGCAAGTCTATTTGATTGGAGTAACATAAAGAATAATACCAGTGATTAAATAACATAATTGTCAGATAGAAAATAAAATTCATGGAAGTTTTATACCTATTTCAGACCAACAGGACTAATACTTTTGGAAATATTCAAGGTCTAGGCATAGTAACTGTTGCAACACACCAGAAAAAGAGTAGTTTTCACTTCAAAATACTATCAGGATTAGGTTGTATCATACACCATATGTGAGGGATTTTTTTAATAGAATATTTTGACAGTAGAATCAGCTCACAAACTTAAAAATTGTAGTAGCAATGATAGATTCAAAGCTTGTATAACTTTTTTTTCACAGAAACAATAACACCTAGGAGAAAGACACTCATAACTAAAATTGACATTTAAAACACGCTTCACAACATTCCAAAATTTCAGACTGATAGCAATTTAAATAAGGTTTTTCTTTGTTTAATCATGAGTTACTGTGACTTAATTTTTTACTAAATGGGTATAAGGAGCCCCCATGAGCCAAGAGGCAGATTTTCTAGAATGCGGACGTGTGTTGACAGATGTAGGAAAATTTTTCTCTGTAGTTGCACAATGACAATGCTGGTTTGCATGACATACTTTTAACTTTCATCGGGGAGGAGGGGAAGTTTTGATGGAAGTTGCTTATAGTGTATGAGGATGGCTCAACCTGCAATCGTAAAATTTGGATAGAAGTCTGATGCTTTTCTAAATTCTGGTACCAATTCTTGTCATAGAACTTTTAACAATACATCAGTTTCATATCAGCAAGAAGTCCACTGTGTTTCATTTAAAGACCATACTTCTTTCCTTGGGGTTATAACAAGTGATTGGCAGCCATAAGTAAGAAACTATTATGGTACCAGAGCACAGTTAACAGAACAGTTTAGACATGTTATGAAGAAAACCCCAGCTTCAGGCAGGTTTAACAAATGGTCCCAAATCAGTAGCCTGTGGCACTCCCATTTTTTCCACTTCTTTTGATACTCCATTTCCTATCCTGACTTTTTGTTTCCATTATTTTAAGAATTCTCCTATTCAGGAAATAACTTCTTCATCCATTCTGATAGTTTTTACCTTATTATGGCTCACTCTGTCAAAAGCCTTTGAAAGATCTAGTGCTGCGCTATCCATTTTACCTCTCATGCGTATTTCATCTGAAGTATCTTGCATATGTCCTGCTAATTGAGATTCACTTGAATATCTTTTAAAGACATTTTGTTGACTTGAAAAATACTTATGTTCCTCACACACATTTCTGATATGGTTGCACATCAATCTCTCCATTAATTTACCTACCACTGATTGGCATATAATGTTTGACCCTATTTGTCACCATTCCTTTACACAATGATGCCAGTTCATCAGCCCAGACTTAATGTCTATGTTCTAATAATGTTTCTTAAAAACCAATAAAGAATTGTGCAATGGAATTGGACTCAAATTGATTCCCATGTTAAGGAATCTGGCCAGTTATTATTTCTCTAACATAGTCAGCCTAAATATCATCACATTTTTGTTACCAGTAAAAAAACTGCAAACATTGCTTGCAAAGAATTTGATAAAGAGTGTTTTCTATTTGCTACTGTTTTCTTTCTTCTCTGAACATGAAAGATGTAGATTGAGTTGAACTTTCTATATTTTGCATATAGTTCTATGATATTTATGTATCCTAAGAATTCTACCCACAGCTGCTTATATTTACTGTCTGTGAGCAGTAGAAAACTGCAGTATTCATTACAAACCAATACTCTTCAGCCAACTACTTCTCTGTAAGATATTTGATACATCTAAGGGAAAATCTTATTATTTATCATTTTTTCCTTTAACCAAAACTAGGCCCTATAGTTACATATTATTAACACATTTCTAATGACTTTCAAAATTCTATAGCTTGGTTTATTATGCTCCTACAATTCACTGATAGTAGTTTGGCATTGGTATATTCTCGTTGTGGTCATTCACTGTCTTTATAGCAATTTACCCATTTATTGTTTCTTCAACATCTGTTTCATTTGTTTCTCCTGTAATTACACTGACAACTCTAAAGATGTGTGATGAGGGAGGGGAGGGGGAAGGGAATGAAAATATGCATTGGTGAATGCACCAAAAAGGAATAATAGGTATGAGTCATCAGTTGGACTCATAACGGTCTTATAAAATGCTTATTAATGAGTTGATGGTTACCTGATGAGAATTAACCACGTTTGAACATTGTGTGATACAGTTTTACTCATGGATCACTGAATTTCAGGATTCTATACTCAAAAAGGGTTTATCAATATTACCTTATGAGGCAGTCTCCAGCTGCGCCCACCTCTCATAATGTTCTCCTGTTGACGAAGGGTTTATCCCGAAAATTGATTTATTATTTGTGTTTGTGTCTTTTCTGTGTGTTCGCGCCCCACACCCATCATCTGAAGGTAAGTGGTGGCTCATTTCCCTATCCTAATTTGTTACCTTATGGGTAGTGTTATCACCTAAACATGACTTAAACATGCTAAATGATGAGACTTGTGACAGAAGATTAGATGTGTCTGTGTCAAGAGATGAATGTCTTTATGAATTGATCGCCACAGCCAATAAAGGAAATATATCTGTATGGGTTTTTCAGACACATGAGATGTGGTAGTGCAAGACCAACATTGGTGCCTTCACTTGGCATCAGTAAATTACCTGGCTGCAGAAACATGAAATGGATCCCAGATAACAGGAAGAAAGTAGTCTGAACTGATGGCACAAACCACAAGAGTCCATAGATTAAGTGGTTCCATAGGAATGAGGGTTATGGCAGGAGTCCTCCGGTCAAATTTAACAAGTCTTTGAAACAATATCACTATTCTTAGCTCTTAGTTATCGTTTGTATTCCTTTATGGATTCAACATACCCCAATAATAAGTTCCAGGATGATAACATGCTGCATCATTCAGATCAATCGGATTAAGGAACATTCTGATCAATAGCACCATATTTTCTGACCATGTAGGCTGCCAAACATACATCCCATGGAACATATTTGGGACATGATTGACAGAGTTTGTTTGTGCAGTATGTCCATCATTTACCCACAGAAAAGTGATTATGGATGGCTACTGAGGATTTCTGCCATCTATTTAAGGCCATAGCATTTTGGGTTGTTCTTGTTGGTATAATGGAAGACCAACAGCAAATTTAGGGCATTTCCCTGACATTTTGCACATCATAGTGCTGCTTTTGTAATCTATATAATATCTGCATCAACAGCAGCTCTTTGCCCAGAAAAAGGTGATATCACCTTAAAGGAAAGTGACATCTCACTTTAACTATCAATGGGACAACCCCCATGAGGGATGACATACCTATGCTAAACAGCTTCTCTGCTTAGAGGTCGAGGTGTGTAAATTATGTCAGTGCAGGAACAACATCAACTCCATCTTGGTATGCTGTACCTATTTTAAAATCTTCCTCATGTCACTTAAGCAAATAATAAATTTTGGGGAGTTAAATAGATACGTTTACTAAGCAGTGGTTTATAAAAAAACATTGAAACAAGAGAAATTTATTTTATAATGTATAAAAAAGTACAGCCACATCTTAAACATGTTCAAATTGTATAATAAATGTAAAACTTTAAGGAGTAAGATTAAAAATTAAATGCTTACTTTCACATTATAGGCGAGAAGAAACTTTATTCTTTCACCCTCATCTGTTACCATAGTTGTTGGAACATGTACTTCTGCATATGTCTCTTTTACAGGACTTGGTCCCTCTTTGGTAACCTGTATGTCATCACAACAAATAAAAACTTATTCCAAATTATAACATAATTGTAAACACTGTAGCTTTAATGTTAGAATGTTCTATGTTACAGTGTTCAATCATCTTGAAAATTGTTCATAGCTAGTTTTAAGTGAAGATATGAGATAGATGGTGTAAGACAAATCTGTTCATGGGGTTATGATAAACACTTCATCATTAACTGTAACCGTGTTGTTCATGTACCACTGGATTGTTCTTAAATTCTTTCAGCCGTCACCTAACTTGATTAAACCCCAAATTAGGAAAGGTAAGGTTCACATTTTAATAAAAGTCATTGCAGCTAAGTTCAAATTTAAACTTTCACTATATTCTCAATAAATTGGTATATGTCCAAACAATTGATCAATAATCAGAAAACCTTCCACCATGTTCGTAGACTGCAAGTTATGAAAAGCGATCAGACCAGACCAAAGCCCGTTGTAAAAATTTAAAAGTCACATTGAAATTAACTTACTGTACTACAAAATTTTAAGATGGGTGTCCCCAAGCATGCATCACCATGGTCCACCTCCTGCTTTCAGCCACAAACCCAACAACCTCTCCACTCCAGTGGTCACCATCAAAAGATGCCAACTCACTCCCATTGATCGTATATATAGAATCACTGTTTTCACGACAAATCACTTTGCATTCAAAGGTCAACTAGTATGGAAATTGTGTATTCCTGTGACGGTCTTACAAAATAGTTCTTCATTTTTGGTTTACATGACTCCTATCATTCTAAAATTTTACTAGCAGCTAGAATTTGAGCTAAATGTAAATTTGATCCTTACAAAAATTTCTGTATATGTAAAAAAATTGTTTCCTGTGATTCCAAAACTTGTTAACAACTCCTATAATTTTACAGCTACGAGGCTCAAACAACTTTAATTTAATCTCTAATCAAATTCTCTTTCATTTGATACTAAACAAGACCAGTTTATTCTTCTACAGGAAATTTTGGAATAACGACGCAATAGCCGATTTTTGACCCCACTAGTAACTATCTGATGACTTTGAAACTTGTTTTAAATGATTCTACTTGTTCTCAAATGTCTATTGTGCTGTTTTGAAGTCACTAGCTGTTTTCTCCAATTTATTATTAATTTTTAAAGAAACTGTTACTTCCAGGTGTTACAACAACACTGCCAACTTGTTCAGAGATGATTAAAAAATCTCTACTTTGTCCCATCCTGATCAAAATACTGCTTATCTCTCAATGAGACTTATTGGAACTTGTTTCAAATAAATTATAGTGTATTCTAAATATGTTTTCCTTCCTTGAATTTACGTGTATTTCTGGAATAATTAATTTTACTTTTTCCCATGTGTCTGAAGCTACTATATAATAATTGAAAAACAATGTTTAAACTATACTGAACTTTCCCAAACTATGGTATATTAAGTAAACAAAAATTTCATTACTTTTTGGCTATAAGTTGGCTTCCTATATCGTACTAAAATACGACTTGTTGAATTTAAAGTGTGTAATTATGTGTTAAATTTTTCATTCCGGCTTTTAGCATTTAAAATACTCATACTTTTTAGTATGCTTTCTTGCTACAAAATTTATCATCTTTTGACTGTTTATTATCCAGAACATCTCAAAAAGTGAAGAAAGTATTAACTTTACTGAAATTATATCGAACCCAAATATTGCATATGCGGATGTTATGTTGTGTCCTTCTATAGCTGTGTAGATAGATTTTGGAATTTGAATTTACTGTTTAAACTTGATTTATTGGGTGAATTAACTGCTTAGTTTGATTTATTTCCTTAATTACTTCCAAAAATGACTCTTGGGTGCAGTATCGTGTGGTTTACTTGTGCCCACTATACTGTAAATAAAATTTGCTATGCAATTTATGAAATTCTAAGGTAGCTTTGTAGTAGTCTTCACTGCTGGTATGCATACCGATGTCGAAATAAAGGCAGCAACCATGTGCTAGACAGGTTACACAAATTCCGAGGCAGTGCCCTGAAAGTAGATTGCTGATGATAGGAGTTAGAACAATGACTGCCTCAAAGAAGTCACATGGACAGCCTGGTAACAGATTTATGATTGGTGGAAAACTGTCTCCACTTTATGGAGTGATCGTTGGTAGGGGTGATGGTAAAACCCTAGGCTCTGGGACGGAACTAGAGAGAGGACTGCTCGACACCGACTCGACCTGACAAGTGGTCTGCAGAGGGGTGCCGCTGATGGAGGTGTCGTCTTCACTGGGCCAGAGGCAGACAGCACTCGGGACCGACACCACGGCGGGACTCAGCCAGCATATCGCCCCAGGCCGGCCATGATCGCCAGACATGCTGCCAGATGACATGACTACAATAAAGTTAAGTGGGGCCGACTGTCTAATTCTCAGGGATGGTCATTGCTGTATTGGGAGATATGGTAGCCTTAGCTTGCTGTTGCTGGCTGCGACACAGCTGTGTGGGGAAGCAATAATACCTCTGCACATTAATTTTCAGTGCCATTGGGGCTAATAGCAAAGGCTAATAAATGTTCTGATACGTGCTATATTGTGACTACTTTTTTTTAGAGCTCTCCTCTGATGGTGAAAAATTGCTAACCCGAGTGGCAGATTAAACGAGCCCTGCCCAAATTCTCTCCCTCCTTTAGTGGTGGGTTACTGCAGCTTACAATTGGAGAACATACTGACAGGTTCTTTAAGAATACCGGTGCTATATATGGTATCCCCAGAAAATAGTAATAGATATTGTATCCAATCAGTATGGATTTACCTCTTTCTCATTAACCTACAATCATTTATTCATTCTACTGATATACACAACACCTGACTTCACATAACACTTTATCGAACATGCAAGAGACAAACAAAAATTTAATTTCATAAGAAAAATCTCTTTGAACTGTCCAGATGTGATAAAGCAAACAGTTTAATATACAGACATTCACAAGCTGCAGAGTGAGTCACAGTGTGTTGGAGCAGTGCAAGAAATCTTCATGCTGATGATTATCATGAAGTATAATTAAAACTTCTGTAGCAACTCTGTGGAAATTTTTTTGATATTTGGGTAATTTCTCATTACATTCACAGTACAACCATTTTACTATCACTTGGGTGTTGATTTCTGAGATGTGTTTGTGTTGAGTTTGGTGTATTATTTGTGTTTTGAATCAGGTTTAAAGAAGGAAGTAGATGGTATCTCAGGCTGGTTCTTTCAAAAGACGCCAAGTTGGCCACAAAGTTAAAAGCCCTGATCTTATGACAAAATCACCTTCAGCAATGTCATATGACCTCAGTCCATATAAATTAAGGACAGCTTTGAAATTCAACCCAGTACTTTTAGTTCACAATATGATAATAATGATCCATGCACCATTATACTTAGCTGAAAAAATATAAACCTTATGTCATACACCAGGCACAGCAACTATGCCTTAGTAAATGGCTATAAGATAAGTTTTCATTTTTAGAAATGCATGTTTAATGTTTAACTAAGAGTTTTTCTAAAATACTTTCATTTTGTTATATTTATCTCAAATGATTCACTGGCTGGCTTCTGTTAGCT
This sequence comes from Vandiemenella viatica, assembly GCA_031002005.1. NCBI lineage: Eukaryota > Metazoa > Arthropoda > Insecta > Orthoptera > Morabidae > Vandiemenella > Vandiemenella viatica. The sequence continues at coordinate 71,700,709 of JARYHS010011408.1, forward strand.
GTAATTCACTTTATATCAAGAACCATGCTCAGGCCATTATCCAAAACCTCTGTCCTTGTATCTTAACTACAATTTGGTTATGTTTTCAAACATAAAGAAAATTTCCAGCCAATGATTTATGACAGTAACACTACACTTTATATACAGTAAAGTACTGCATAAACCAACGTGTTTAACAACAGTATAGATGTGTGTTTTCTAAATTTAAATAGTAAATGTATCTTGTTAATCATTTAAGTTTTTTAAAAATAATTTTACTTTACACAAATTGATTGAAAACTTATTAAAATAGATAATTTATGTAATTGTAAAAATTTATCTCCTTGAGATAAATTAAAACATGAACCTTTATTAAAGATAAATCAAATTATTTGCTATCATCACTGTTTCTATTGCAAACATTACCTTCATTTGTTATCTTGGTTGTCCGGGTTGAACCGCATCAATTTATGAAAACCTAACATGTCAGCCATCATTTTGCGGCATTCTTCAGAGGACTCTGAAGAAGGCTGTAAAATGATGGCCAAAACGTTAGGTTTTCATAAATTGATGCGGTTCAACCTGAACAACCAAGATAACATCGACAATGATCGCAGAAGTCTGCGTACCCATTATCTTCATTTGTGCAATCATATAATAGATGGTGATAAAAGTTAAACATAATAATTTATTACCAAGTTTTAGGTTCATAAATATCCAGACAAACATACTTTGTAAAAATGAGTGACAGTTTCATTTTCATGATTCTGGAGTGGGATGTTGTCTGGTTTAGAGAGTCTGAAAAAAAGTAAATAGTAACATAAAACACTAGCAAAGAATGAGAACACAATTTTAAAATAATAATAATAATAATAATAATAAGCAACTCTGCTGTTTACCCTGCAATTTTCAAGTTTGCTTGTCTCTTCAGAGCTATTGTTGGTGTGCACTGAATATCTTTTCTCACATTATTGCTAGAAGTGTTAGCTACCACAACGAACTGTAAAAATGAGATACTTTCATTTGTGCAAGCATATCTCTCTAAATTTTTAACCTCAAATTCAAAAGTCCTGTTAACCTGAAAAAAAAGGACATTATCAAATTTACTTAATTTAACCAAAATAAGAATCTTATATGTGTTTAGATTAGATATTTTCATATTACCGACTGTCTCTGAAATGTGTATTTTGTGTATATTTTTGTTTGTGAAATGTGTAGTTTATGCACAGAAGATTAAGAACTGTCCCAGCATTTGCAATCAGAATGGCTGCTAAGTGGAGCATGGGTTTTGAACCTACCACCATTGTACATGTCAGATCAAGTGTAGTGTCACATGCAGCCATACTGGCTGCTTGTTATGTAATAAAAAAAAATGCTAGGGTGGTAGGGAAACAAAGCTCTCCAGTTGACAAAGCTTAATGAAATGGAGGTATGGTGACATAAAAAGAAGGTAAAGATACTGACAGTATTTAAGTAAAAACCATAATCATGCAGGAAGGTATCAAAAATGAAGCAAATGATTTCAGGCATATAGGAGTATGGAATGTTTCTTTTGTGGGTAAGGAAGTGAGGGACTGAAATAAACTACTGAGAGAAATGATGAATATTTTACCTTAAACGTTGAAAGAATTTAAAAATAAATTTTTAATTGGAACAATAGGTGGTTAGTGAAATTTCACTCAAATAATTTGAAACTTATATATATATAAAACATGTAATTGGGAGGAGGAAAATATGCAGTGTTATATACCCATTGCAATTCTCTTCATACAATTTACTAACAATTATACACACCCTACCTATCCTGTAGTGATTTATGATTTCTCTGATGATGACCCATTTGCTATTCAGTCTGAGTTACCAAGGCCCTTACTAATAATATCAGTGCTTCTGATCTCATACAATGGAATATCATACAGCAGTCCACCTTGAGCATTGGTTACCCCAAGGATTTAATGTCCCTTCTTCCCCGGGGTTATTTTATACTACTTTTATATTTGACTCCTGGTTTCTCTTCTTCCTTCCAAGCCCCAAACAACCAAGCAACACTAATTCACAAAAAAATTCTATTATTTTTATTCCATTACTTTTCATTTAGGTGTGTATCTCATTTGTTGTAATTTTAGGTACAGCCTTTTCATAAAATTACTAACTCTTCTCACTTCCTACCCACATTTTCAAAGCTTTGATAATATAAACCCAACATCTCTTGGACTCAACATAAAACTCACCTGGGCCAATACAAGGGAAACAAAGATTAGCAAATACCTTGGTACCAATGGCACCCTTGCAAAAGGTAAACAAAAACCTTGGATTTCTTCCTAAAAAATCCTGATGATTAACTTGTGAAGGCTCAAGTAACTGAAGGAACAAGTGATCATAAAGCAGTTCTGATTGATATTAGAGACCTGAGTAAATCAGTGGTCAAATTTAGCAACTTAATGTTTGTTCCTAATTCACTGCTGAGATACTATTCAACACACAACGTGTTATTACTCCATTGTAGTCTTTCAGCTACATTGTTCTGTAGCTTAAAACTGATAGGAAATGAGTATTAGGCTAACAAAACAACCGTAGTTCTACACTTAGCATAAGAATATAAATTTCTGATTGTGGTTTAACTTAGCCTGAGTGATACTGAGCCACCAAATTAATATAATTGTATTCTGTTTCTGAAAAGTAGTGACAATTCACAGTACTTCCACTCAAGTAATTTGTCCTTAAGTGAATGTAGAATTTGAGAAATAACTAAACACCAACTCAGCAAGAAGTTACAACAAAGTTTACTCAATATTTGGTCTTCACACTGGTACCAAGCATGTAATTATACTTTCTCAACCAACAATGGACTTTGATCTGAATTAGACTGCAGCTTGGTAATTAAAAACAGTGTCTCACATTAATCACCACAAACATGCTTGTCCACAATTAATCACTGATGAGAACTCTCAATGTCAAATCAAACTTGTCAGGCTAACCACATGGAAAATATTCCTACCACATTTCTGGCTATAAGGCACTTCTGAACCAGACAACTACTAAGAAAATACTGAATAAGCCAAATATGGCTGACTCTCACTTTGGCCTCTCGGCCAATCATAAACATTTCTCAGCTTCATGTGCTCCTTTCTAGACTATCATGAATTTTCACTTAATTAACATGGCAACGATTATTTTCTACATCAGTCTCTTCACTCCCTATCATATTTAACACCAATTTGTATTTTTTTTTCCTTCTCATTCAAAAACCTCTTTGCCTGGCTGCTACATGCACAAAAACAGTTTATCATTTCTTGCTTTCATTTCAACACTTGCATTACAGATTGTACATACATTTATAAAAAGGTAAATATTTCCAATCAGAAGAGATATTTCAGGAGAAGGTTCAGAATATGGAAAGAGACTATAAGGAAAATGATGAAGAAGCAAGGAACAGTTAACGGTGATTATAAGAATGTGAGAGGAAATGTTCATCTCCAAAGAAACAACAGAGAAAAATACAAAACCTTCATGCTGTGATACAATATAATTTAATGTAATTTAACTGCGATGGAGTGTAAGGGAACCAAGATAATAAACAGGATTTAATTTTATTTGAGAATTGGTACGTAAATTTTGTCATTGTACGTGCAAGTTACAACTCGCTTGGAAGTCGCTGCTAGCGGCCAGTGGAAGCAGTATCACGCTATGGTCACGTGGTGACGCTATTTCATCAGCAGTTTTATGCTTGGTACAAAGCAAGCCTGCACGCTTGAGTCCTTCTTCATTCTTTACGGAACAGCGCGCAGAAAACATGTAGTCGCATACAGAAGGTAAGACACGCAGCAGCCTCGGTTGGATCTCCAAGCCAGTTAGTTTGTTCTCCAGGTCAATAAGTTTGGTTTCCGAGTTAATCAGTTTGTCTCTAAAAGTGTTCAGTCTTTGTTATAATAATTTCTAAAGTATTCGGTTGGTTAGAAGTTGGTTAATGTGTCGTAAAGTAGCTCAAACTGCCCCGGTGTAACTTATTTGGTTGACTAGGCTTCCGTTCATATATGTGGGTAGAAGATGCCGCCAGTTATAAGAATTATTCAGTCGCCGTTGTATTTCAGTGAATGTTGTATGTGAGAGAGAGAGCGGCCTGTTGGTGTTAATGGTTGTGAAGTAATAAGTGATTAGTAGGAAGCATTTGTTAAAGTAAAGGCAGTAATTACGTGATAACATTGAGCAGTAAATTCAGTTTAATAAAGCAAAGACGTGTCATTTTCTCTTCAGGTCAGTTAGTTGGAATCGGACAAAAATGTATGTTAGGTTTTTTATATTAAATGGTTTGTAACTTATCCGCATCATGTTTGGTCTCAATAACACTCGTAGACTAAGTACCCATATCCCCACACACATCCTGTTATGATATTGTATTGTGTTTCAGAATAATATTGTTAAGTTGATACTATAAAGAAGAGTGAACGAAGTTTTATTTCCATGAGGTAAGGAAGTATAAAATCAATCGCAGTCTGATAATCTCTGCGTAATCAAAGATTGTCTGGTGTCAGAATCCTGATAAATTGCTAGAATTAACATCTCCTAGCTAATTTCCTCCCCCCCCCCCTTTTCGATTACAAGTGAAATTAAAGTTAGATGAAAATCTTTAGTAATGTTGGATAGTTAATATAATAAGCAACCACTCGTGCCACACACACCACCCAACCCCCCACAGGAGCATTCACTCTTATCCTACACACCCATTTCCCCCCATTCTTGTACCCACCTACTATTACCCTCTATGAATTTCAAATTTAAATTCTTTCATCATTTTTCATAAATTATTCACGATTTCACTTGGTAATTTATTCCAATCTCTTAACCCCTTACATACAAAAGAAAATTTTCCTACACTTTTATGCCTGAAATTGAGTGCTTGCTTGTGGTCATGGTCATCTCTTCCCTTCCATGCACCTCTCTTAATGCTTTCACCAATGCCTTATCACACCTCATCACTAATATGTGTTGTACACTCCCATCACCATCTTCACCTTGCTCCTGTCCTAGCCCCTTTATCATATTAGTAACTGATTGAGCGCTACAGTAATAATTTCCAGAGACAAATCTAGCAGTCCTTCTGTATAACCTCTCCAATTCCTGAGTTTGATACCCAAAATATGAGTCCCATACTATACCACCATATTCAAGCAATGGTCTGACCGAAGTATTATAACCCAATAAGCCAACTCTTCTTTGCATTTATCTTCACCCTATATTGAAATGTTGGGGTAGATATCCAACCAAATTACCCTGCGGCTGTTCACAGTCTTCTCCCAATTTGTTCTTATCATACAAAATTATGTCATCTGCGGACAACCTATCTTCTGACTGTAAACCAGTATCACAATTATTCATCACAATAATGAACTATGATTCAAATGCACTCATTTACACTTATACTGTTTTTGATACTACACTAACTCTTTGTTTTCTATCTTAGAAGAAATTTCCAACCCAGTAAATCACTTTTTCATCTACTCCAAAAGTTTCTAACTTATTTACCACCATTTTATGGTTCACTCTGTTAAAAACCATTTAAAGTTATTGTGCTATCAATTTGACCTCCCTTGTCCATTTCATCTGAAACATCTTGCATATAGCCTACTAATGGAGATTCATATGATTATCCATGCCTAAAGCCAAGTTGTCAACTTGTCCTCACAGACATTTCTGATGTTGTTGGATCTAAATTTCCCCATTAATTTATCTGATGTCAAAATGATCAGCCTGTAATTTTCGAGCCTATTTGTGAAGCCTTCTTTATGGACTGGTACTATTATCACATTTTTACAGTTAATACTTTAGAGTCTGCAAGCAAGTAGGAAGTGGAGTGGAGTGGAGTGGAGTGCCACACAAGCAGCCGCGTCGCGCTTCGCTCTCGAAGTTTAGTTCATTTTGATCGGGAAAAACGAAACGCAGAACTTTCAAAAGTTGCGAAGGTGGAAAATTAGTGTTTTAGTGAGTGTGTGTGAAAGTGGATCAATAATAGCTACACAAACATTGGATCTGTGAACAATTATTTGGTTGCTATTGGTTGCGGCAGCCACCTGCTTCGCCGCACAGTTCAACGCCACATGACGTCAGCATGATGAAAATAAGGATAGTGTTCCCGTTTTCCCACGCCGTGTCGAGTTGGTGATGGAATCATTACGGATAGATACTGCAGGTATCATAAAGCAATTAGAGCTCCTGAAGTGGGGGAAAGCACCGGGCCCAGATGGAATTCCAGTAAGAATATTTCCAGAATATGCGGCGGAAATCGGCCCATTTCTGACTGATATATTCAGTAAATCATTAGAAGAGCGAAAAGTACCTTCAGACTGGAAAATCGCGCAAGTAACTCCGATTTTCAAGAAAGGTGATCGAAGTGATCCTGGAAACTATCGTCCAATATCTATAACATCTTTTTGTATTAGAGTTATGGAGCATATTATATGCTCGAACATTATGAAATTTCTAGACGATAATAATTTGCTTACAACAAATCAACACGGATTTCGGAAGAAAAGATCATGTGAAACACAGCTGGCCGTATTTACACACGACATAATGAAAGTTATTGATACAGGTTCACAAGTAGATGCCATTTTTTTAGATTTTCAGAAAGCCTTTGACTCTGTGCCACACAACCGCCTTTTAGTGAAGCTACAAGCGTACGGTATATCGGATCAGCTTTGTGAATGGATAAATGATTTTCTAACTGGTCGGTCACAGTATGTCGTCGTTGAAGGAGAAAGTTCTTCTAGTCTAGATGTTACATCGGGGGTACCTCAAGGAAGTATAATAGGACCACTTCTTTTTTTTAATTTTTAAAAACGATCTCGGAGACAAAGTGAAAAGCCTTCTTAGATTGTTTGCTGATGATGCGGTTATTTATAGGGAAGTAAGGAATTTGGCCGATTGCTTAGAAATTCAGTGTGATCTGGACATTATTTTGGCATGGTGCGCTGAGTGGCAACTTATGCTAAATTGTGAAAAGTGCAAGACAATGAGCATAACTAACAAAAAGAAATCCAATTGTTCAGAAATACGAGTTAAACAATTCAGTTATTGATATGGTCGATTCTATGAAATATTTGGGAGTAACAGTACAAAGGAACATGAAATGGGACTTACACATTAATTTGTTGGTAGGTAGAGCTAATTCTAGGCTGCGATTCATAGGTCGAATAATGAAAAATTGTAATGAACAAACAAAGGAGATAGCGTACAAATCTCTTGTGCATCCACATTTGGACTATTGTTGTGCCATTTGGGATCCGTTTCGTAAGGGGTTGATCGAAAGTATAGAGAAAGTACAGAGAAGAGCCGCTCGATTCGTGACCGCTTGTTACAGTCCTTATGAAAGCGTCACAGAACTGATTAGTAGACTAGGCTGGGAGTCTCTGGTAGATAGACGATAAAACAATTGAGGAACTTAAGTCAAATGGAAACACAACTTTTTGGCCAAGCTTAACAAAAAATAGAATCACACCCTTGAATACAAGTTCTCTCAATAAAATATTCTTATGGTGCCAGAATAACAAAATAACAATAAACCCTGGTAAATGTGCGGCTGTATATTTTACAAAAAAGAGACCAGACTTTGATCGCCTCCCAAGAATAATAATAGCAGCACAAACAATTCCATGGGTAATAGAACACCGTTACCTAGGAATTATACTTGATCAAAAATTACTATTCCATCTGCACATTAGAGATCGATTCAAAAAAAGTATCGCAGTGATTTTAAACCTCTTTCCAGTCCTGCGTAGCGGAGAAACTGATGGTTGAGACTAAACTAAGAATCTACAAAATGGTCATAAGACCGTTTATGTTGTATGGATGCCAAGTCTGGGGAGCTGCAGCGAAATCAAACATTGAAATGCTACAGCGATTACAGAACAGATGTTTTAGGATGATATTAAATGCCCCAATATTTACACCAACTAAACAATTACATGACCTAACGGGACTGCCTACAATTAAAGAAGAAATATACCACCAGAGCATGAACTTTTATACCAGACTAGACTAAAACAGGAACAACAATGATAATAGACTGTAAAAACTCGGCACCAAAAGACCCAAACCCTGGCATAAATGCAAACTACCCCGCAGTACTATTGAATTAGAATATAGTAACTCGTAAAAATTAGAACAAACAAATAATAAATAAGGGGGTTTTCATTAAGGCCGTACCGCAAGGTTAGGCCAAAGCAGGTTTATCCCCCCAAGTGAACAATAAACAGTGCCCTCAAACAAAACTTGTACCAAACCAGTAAAACTGCTCAAGGTAGTGGGACTGTAGTATAACGACTGCTGAGGTCATAAAAAAAAAAAAAAAACCAGAGTTAGTTGAATTCATTCAGTATTCAGTTTACAGAGAGATTCATCCAGTTAGTTTCACAGAGTTTTTATTTGCGGCAGCTCAGAAGTGCATCTCTGTATTGTATCTATGCATGTGAATATCACTGACTTCGTTTTGAGCAAATAAACAAATCTTGAACATAACCTTCCGGTGGACTTTTTAATTAATCAATAATCAATTAAACCACCGAAGAACCTAATATGGTGGCAGCTGACAGTGACGAGAAGTTATTAACATCTGTGAGATGTTAATCTTCTAAAAGAATCTGCAGCAAATTGCGACGAGGTATCAGCGGACGCAATGCGACATTTAGAACGGCGACACGGGTTGGACGGCGTGGACTTGAATCTGAATACGAGTGACAGCACTCATGGAGATTTTCCTTCAATGTCTGCAATCGGCAATAATTTTCCGACGGCAAGCGGATTTTCTGCGACCTCAAGATCAAGTCTTCCAGCAGTACAGTGTTTTGAGTGTGGAAAGTGTGATTAAGTGTTTTAATCCGTGAAAAAAGTGTAGTTCAGTGGTGAAAAGTACTGCTAGTTGAAATTTAAGGTGTCGAAAAGTATTTAAGTGATACAAAGGTAAGTACTGATATTCATATTTGCTTTTGCATGTTATTTGTGGCAGGTTAGAAAAATTTTAATTCTTCTTAACTTTGTTTTCATGTTGATTTTCTAATTACTGAAAATGGCTGATAGTCAGAATCTACAAGCATTTCTAGAGTCTTTTGTAGCCAGCTTTAATGCAAATTTTACGGAACTTGATGCCAAATTTGACACTAAGTTTTCTGAATTTAAAGATGGGGTAAAGAAAGATATAGACAGCAAATTCTCTGAACTCAAGGATTTATTTAACAATAAATTTTCAGAATTCAAAAGTGAGGTAAAGAAAGATATTGACAGTAAAGTTTCAGAAACAATAAGTAAGGATTTAGCTGAACCAGTTTCTGATTTGGAATGTGAATTAGGTGACACAATGCTTTGCACACTCTTTGATAGTGAACTTCAAGTAGCTGAGAAAAATACTCATGTTGTAATAAAACCGGACAATTCTGTGCTGGATGCTGCACATTAAACAAGCATTTAGTAACAGAACGGGATCATCCTCCACCTATCAGTGAGTTGTTGCACAGGTTTAAAGGTTGGGATCTAGATTTTTGCCTTGCCGTGGATATTCTGACTACGGTTTAGGAGTACATGTCTTCCAGGAAGTAGAAGAAAACTGGAAAGTTAGAAAAAAAATTAACTTGGGTTTCCAGAGAAATCTTGGAACCCACTTATAGAATTAGTTGACATGCATGGTTTGGGGAGGGGTCAACAACCTGTAAATATCTAATTTTGTAAATAAGTTTGTCAATTGATACATGTAAATAGTTTGTGTGAGTACTTAAGTTCAGATGCAGATGTAATAATACTGAATGTTTAAGATGTAAGCATTTCACTGTATAAAGCAATTTGTGACAGTTTTGTGTAGAGACTTTTGGTGTTTTCATGATGTTTGTGACTTTCATACATTGTGGTGACAAATTATCAGCTGTAAAATGTAAACAGACTGTTGTCATTAACAAGCAGACATCAAGTGTGTAATTTGGAGTGAAAATAATTGTAACTTAAGGTGATGGCATTGAATGTTTGTTGTGTAAAAACAGTAACTAAAAAATGATTGGATCTGAAAAAAGACAATTATTGTAACCAAAATCAGTGTCATGGACTATGTGCAGATGTTGTATGTAATGAAGAATTGTATTTGTTCATTGTAAAAGTCATTATGGTTGATTGATTGTAATCTGTTTGTGTTGGCATTATGTGTACATTCAACCTGCTTAGATTCATGACGGATTCAATCAATTTTAACTGTGTAAAATTAAGTGAATCCTGGGGAGGGGTTGTAACAGCCCTCATACCTGAATTTTGAATAGTATTGTACTGTATGAAGTATTTGTAGTGAGCTAAAGTTTGCTTGAATATGATCTGGTATGTTTGTTTTGTAATTTCTTGTAAATCAGTATATAGACTTTGTTTTATGAAAGAAAATTATTTAAAGTCCATTTAATATGTTTAAGAACCGAATGGTGCAAGAGAATTTCTTAAATGTTTGTAATTCCATGTATTAATGCAAGTTATGATGTCTACAGGACAATTTTCTACAGTTTGAGATGATTTCTGCAAATAATTTTGTATTTAAGTATCTCTAATTACCATTTCTGATCATTTGTAATGTTGTTAAGTAATTTTGTATTAATTCCGATTGTTTTTAATATGTTTGATTGTTTGAGTGATTGTTAATGTTCGAGAAATATCGGGCGGATGCCTTTGAAGAATTCTCGTAATTTCGATAGAGACATATAAACAGATCGGCTGGACAGAGTTAGTTGAATTCATTCAGTATTCAGTTTTACAGAGAGATTATCCAGTTAGTTTCACAGAGATTTTATTTGCGACGGCTCAGAAGTGCATCTCTGTATTGTATCTATGCATGTGAATATCGCTGACTTCGTTTTGAGCAAATAAACAAATCTTCAACATAACCTTCTGGTGGACTTTTTAATTAATCAATATATATAAATAAACCACCGAAGAACCTAATAACCTGCAGCTCATGCTGAACAAGCTGGATGAATGGTCAGTCTGTACTGATTTTAGATTTTCTAAGAAAACCCAGTACTAACTTTTTACTCAACCTCGTAGCCTTTTACAAGAATCTCATCTTACCCTGAATAACACCGTTCTGAGTTTTAGTAAAAGTATTCATTTTCTGGGCCTCATATTTGATAGTAAGTTAAGTTGAATACCACATCTCAAAGTTGTGAAAACCAGAGTCCTAAAAGCTTTCAAACATTTTAAAGTTCCTTTGTGGCAGGTCGTGAGGTGCTGACCGCTTTACCTGCTTCAGTTCTATAGAACCTTTGTACAGTCAAGGATATGGTTGTGAGATTGAAGGCTTTCACGGCATATCGATGAAATGTAGTCTTCACGGGATTTCCGCCGTATGTTGTTGAAATGCGTCAACGAGCTTTCGGCGGCTGACTCTGCCGCCATCTTCAGGTTGGATGTTGTGCAGGGAGAACCAGTGCTGCACTGTAGATGTCTGGCCTCCGTGTGCCCTTATAAGGCCTGTCTTTCCCCTCCCTCGCTCCCTCCCGCAGCGCAAGATTACAGTCACCCACCCATCTGCATTGTTTTTATTTTTTGTGTTGTTGTAATTCCTGTCTCGCTGGGCATTATACAGCCAGTGAGACATGTCGTGTTTTTAATTCGTTTGTAAACCTGTTTGTCCTCTTTACAGCCATCCCAACATTGTAAAGTCTTAGGGCCTGGTGTTCTATTTACAGCCAAGTCTTTTTATTGTGATTTATTTTATTTTGCTGTCTGTATGGCTGACCCCTTCACAGTCAACCATAGTAATTTTTTAGCCACAGTATTAGCTGGTTATTGTTAGGGCACTACTGACCTCACTGTCGATGTGCCCTATAGCCACAATAACAACAACAGTGTAAGTGTGACGAAGGTGGACAAGTAACACGGTGCACTATCTCCGGTGACAGGACGTGAGATGTGTTTCTTGTGTCTTGTTTCAATTATGATTAATTGTGAAAAATTGCATATTGTAATCATATATTGTATTAAGGTAAAGAAGAATATTAAGGCATCCTATATAAGCCTTAAATAAAAAGTTTACCCGAGTTTTTTCCAAAAATAAGTGAAAACTTGGGAGGGGGGGGGGGGGTATGTAGCATAATAAATACCAAAGAAAATATGAAAGACTGAAGGTTATTCTGAGAAGAGTTCATTGTCATTGGAATAACAAAGTAACAAAAAAACCATAGCGAGTGAGATACAATGTTAGCATGCGTATGAGTTGATACTAGGCAGGCAATTACTGTTAACAAAGGACCTTATATCTTCGGATACCTGACTTTTGAATGCAACTTGAATAAATGACAAGGAACGATATGGAAGTTTGTTATTATTCAAATAAAAAAGATTAAGTTAACAAATTTGAAGATTCAAGTTCTAAACGAATTGAAAGGGGATTTGAATCCCTGGTAACCGAAAACATTAAGCTATAAACAAATACTAAGTCCGACAATGTATAAAATACAACAATTGGTGAAAGTTGATATGAAACAACGTATGTTTGCATGTTAACTGATCAGCATACAACAAGAAGAATAGTTTGTCCCCACATTTTTAGTATAAAATGCAAGCATTTGAAGGGATCAGTTGAGAACTGATGTTTTCAACATGGTATGGTGTTTGAAGGGATAGAAAGAGGGCAACTAGATGTGATTGTGTAAATTAATTCAGAACACAATCTGTAAATGATATGATAAAAGAAAGGGATTAGAAGTCATTAAAAGACAGTTAGATGCGAAGAGAGAGCTGGAGTTGTACTAGGTATGTATTGGTGATGGGGCATGGATGGATATTGGTGGGAGAATTACAATTAGTGTATGGAAGGGGAAAAAATGACTGTGACAACAAGCTGGAACTTATTTTTATGCACAAGGGAATGAGAGAATTTATTTTGTAAGTGGCACAAAGATTGGAGATATTTACCAATGAATTTAAAGAATTTAAGGGCAAAAAACATACACTCACATAATTTTCGGAAACTGGTAATAGAGCATTTGTTCCCTCACAAATTGAATTCTAACCAAAAAATTTGAGAAGCTATGGGTTTAACTATGTTTTGTATTTTGATCCTTTTCTGAAATATGATCATTATTCCACTATTTTTAGGTTCTACATGCCTGGATAATATTTTAATTATGATCTTCACTAGTAGGATACCCCCACTTTTATGTTTTATCATTCATAATATAAATAGGTGCGGTTTCATTTCGTCATCCAATTTAACAAACTTTTTTTTAATTTTTTGATAATTTGTCTCAAAATTAAACTTTATGTAACAAAATAAGCACTTACAGGTTTGTCATTATATAATGGTTTGTTGTCACACAAGATTGTAAAACTCGGTGTGTGATAACAAAACTGTGGAATGTTTGCTGTTTCAATTGGTTTTGGGCTCATCACTTCAATTGTAAAATGATAGGCAGGTTCAAGCAAGTTTGTAGCTATCACTTCTAGAAGTAGGGGATCACCAGAGCCAATAATATAGGCATCTTCATTAAACCTGAAATTAAAGTGATATCAGTCTGTGGTATAAAACAATTTACACATTTATAAATACGTTTTGTTTCATAGTAAACTGATTTATTCCAACTTTAAAAATGTGTCCTATAATATAGAAGGTAATTCAATAAAAATTATATCTCTAGACACCAATTCCATCCAATGTTTGAAAATTTACAGTCGCTCAGATGAGACAATTCAAGTTTCTCACGTGTCTGACAAAACCATATATTTATTTGGAATACATCATTCTTCTCTTTTGTATTTCTATAAATAACCTGGATTTTTGATAAAAGGATTTCAGAAAAACAAGAATATGTCATATAGGTAGATTTAGGTATAACACTTGAGGGTGGGATGGCTTAATACAATGACCATACAAGAAATTGTTGTGTGTAATACCTGAATTAGCCTCATGTTGGGGTCTGGGAGGCTGTGTTCACTGGATTCCCTTCAGAGTCATAGTGATCTTATGTGGATGAAGGGTTTATACCCAGCAAGTTTCAAAATAATTTTAAAAATTTCTTCATGAAATTTTGAAATATTAAAGAGTATAAATAAAATAATTATAATTGAGTAAAAGAAGGTGTGAAACATGTAGCAGCTATCAATAATGTATTATTTCAAAACAAAAAGATCAAATACAGTGCTATCACAAATCATTGAATGGATTTCCAAAATCAGTGCACATATTGTAATTGAGGTATAAACTCTCATGCAGAAAAACTGACCGGGTTTCTGTTAAGTATGATAAATACTAAATGTGTGTGCCCTTTGTCACTCTGAATATATTATTATTATTATTGCTGAATTCTCCCAATAAATGGAAGATGGTAAGCAAATGACCAAATCAAGTTTTCTTTGAGTTTTTCTTATTGTTCCAATAGACTTTCATTCTATTTCTGAGAAAGCTTGTTTGCGTTCTGTTTCCGACCACTTTGGTCTGTATTGTTTTTGTTTTGGTTGCTCAGTTATAACTTCCCATTTGTCTACTTTGTGTCTGAAGGTGTCTCTTTCTAAGCTGTCAGTTGCCCCTGTGCTTGCACTTTTAGATCCTTCCGACTTTTCACTCAGCCAAGGTGTTGAATTTTTAAGTGAACTTATATAATCTATTATCTTTTTTGTCAATCGACTTTCTGGTAATCTCTAAAAGTGACCAAAGAATTTCATTCGCCTTTTCTTGATGTCAATTTCGATGTTTGAAAACTTTTCTGTTGTTTTGATTGATTGTAGTCTGCAACCATCTTAAGTGAGTCTTGCTCCTAGAATTTTTCTAATGATTTTTCTCTCTACTTTTTTAATTTCTTCAAGGTCATGTTTTCTGTTAAGTGTTAATGTTTTCACTTACATGGAGGACTGTTGGTTTTATGACTGTGTTGTAATGCCAAATTTTCATCTGTCTTGACATAGATTTTTTGTTGTAGAGATTTTGGACTAACCCTAATGCTTTTTTTACTTTTTGGAGGCAATTTTGCTGTGATATTTTCTCAAGGTCTGTCGATTCGATGAATTCTCTGAGGTATTTAAGTATGGGACCCTGTTGATTTTGCCATATTTTGTTCTCAAACTTGCTATTTCTGTCTTTGAACATATGAATTCAGTTTTCTTGAATGAGATTTGTAAACCTACTTTTTCTGCACATTCTTTGAGTGTCTCAAACTGTTTGATGGCAATCTCTTCATTGTCTGCTAGTATCATCAAATCATCTGCAAAAGCGATGTATGGTATATGCAGGTTGTTTTTGGGAAAGCCAAGTGGAATTGGTTTCCAACACTTACATTTCTTGAGTTCTTTCTCCCATTCTTCCATAACCCTTGTCTAGAACGACATTGAACAGAAGAGGAGAAGAGCCCATTACATTGTCTCACACCTGTTTTAATGTTAAAGAGTTCTGAAATTTTCTCCCATGAATTTTACTTTAGATTTGGTGCCAATTAGTGTTTGTTTTATGAGTTTCTCGTGTTTTTGGATCTAGTCCCCTTTTCTTCTAAAATTTGGAATAGTGAAGACCTGTCTATTGAGAGTCGTATGCCTTTTTGAGATCCACAAATGTGCATACTAGGGGTTTTTGTCTGAGGGCTCACATTTTGATTATAATTTTGAGGATGAAAATTTGTTCAGGACACGACCTGTTGGGTCTGAATCCTACTAGATATTCTGCTAATTTAGGTTCTAACTGCACTTGTGCTCTCTTCAAAATGCAGGCTGAAAGAATTTTGTATGTGACTGGTAGGATGGAGTTTCCTCTACAGTTGTTTACATCTGATTTGTACCATTTTTTTTATGTAGTGGGTGGATGAGAGCAATCTTCCAATCGTCTGGGATTTTTTCAGTTTGCAAAATGTTTTGGATTAATTTTGTATAATTTCTTTGAATGAATTTGGACCTAATTTTTTAAAGTTTGGCTAGAATTCCATCTTCTTCTGATGTTTTTGTTATTTTTAAGTTTCTTTCTAAGTCCATAATTATTACTCTTCTTGTTGTCACAGTTATGCTTTTGGTTCGGTTACAATACTTACTGTGAATCTTTAAAGCTTCCGCGCACTCACTAGATTCTGGTTCTTTCTCTGACGGCCGCCAACCAACGTTAAGTTGGTTAAATGAAATGAAAATGCACCTCTTATTTGAAACACATGCATTAATAATTAATAAGATAATCTCGCTCCAACTCCCAACTTTTATGAAAGTTCGTTACGGTACTTTCGATTCTTTTAAGATTACAGGTAATGTCTTCCGATAAATTTAGACTGAATAACACACACTCTTCTCATTCATACATCAACAACCTTACTAGTTCACAGACCATAACTGTGGCTCACCACGAAAACCAATTCATATAAAATTCTGCAAATACTTTCTTTCATTTACTAAAGTTCCTTCATATCACCAAAGAAATCACCTCCTACTAAATTAAAGTTTCAATCATAATTACTGAGCGTGTATACGCAATCTCATCGACTCAACTGACTGTTCACCTTCATGACAGGACTCACCTAATCCCACAGTCAATTGCAGACTGACTGCTCGAAGCCTATGTGCGTCTTTCTCCCAAGCGCATCATGCTTCCGAATTTGGGGTTTTCACCCCCAAGTTCACGGACCCAGCAGATGCTGACGTCACTAGATGACAACCAGTTTCAACACATGCTTTAAAAACTGGGTTCTACCTCCCTATACCGATGAACATGGCAGATGCTGAAGTCCCAGACAACCACGCAAACCACCACTATTTAAAATTTCTCAAATTATCTTCAAAGTAATGGGGAAATGCCATTAACCCATACATTGTGTTGGTGGTGATTAGTTCTCTGTTGTTATTTCAGATTGTATTTTCGGAAACCTCTTTTTGGGTTGCAGACAATTTAAGAGCTGTGAAAAATAAGAGGCCAGCTCTTGGCAGTTTTCTTTATTTGCCAGGGCAAGCTTACCATTTCGTTTTCTAAAATATAGGTTCTGTGGTGAGTACCCTTTTATTTGGTTCATAAAAGTCTTGTAGAAAATCATGTGTATTGTAATTTTTGCAGTTATCTTCGATTGTCTGTAGTTTTGTCATTGACATATTTTCGTTTATTTTTGTCTTAAAATCTTAGATGTTTGTTGTGAACTTTGAGAAATTTCTTGTGTGTTTCTTCAGATTTGTTGCAATTGTAAGTTTTAAATGCCTTTTTTCTTTCTTCTAATGCAGTCTCACATTCTTGATTCCACCAAGGGTGTTTTGTTTTTTTTGTGAAGAGGTATCGGTTCTTTCGAAGTTTTGATTATTTTAGTCCGAAATTTCCGCCAGTCTTCCGCAGGTTCTTCTTTCCAATTTTTCTTTGATTTTGGAATCTTTGATTTTGCATAGATTGAATTTTGGAATCACTGGTGGTTTTCTGTTAAATTTTCTTTTAGGTGTAAATTTAATTTTTATTCTGGATAAATAGTGATCAGAATCTATATTTGCCCCTCTGCGTACTTGCACTTCATGAATTTCTTTTTGATAGTCATACGATATTGCAACATGATCAATCTGAAATTCCCTAAATGATGGATGGGTGATCGCCATGTTTTTTTGTTTTTTGGGATTTTTCCGAAGTGAGGTTGACATAATTTTGAGGTTGTTTTGCTGGCATAACTCAGTAAGTTGTGAGCCACTTTTATTGGTGAACTTATTATAATAATAATATTATTACTTCTCTATTAATTAGAAGTGGGTGGTAGAGGTTGCATTACACCAATCCTAATGTGTAACGATTTGTGTGTAGGAAGGTATATACGGGATAGGCCAAGAGGTGCGTATAGGCTATTTTTAGGAATCATCCTGGTATTTGCCTGGAGTTATCTAGGAAAACCATGGAAACCCCAGATCAGGATGGCCGGAGGGGTTTATAGATACCTACTCCTATCGGAATCTAAGTTCTCTCTCACTCTATAACTCCTTACTGTTCCACTCCCTAAATCGCCTGTGGAAAAAAAAAGTGTACAGAAATGAATGAGTTTCAGGCCCTGATTTATCTTATTTTCATGGCTATTCCTAGATATAAATGTAGCTGTCTTGCTGTCATCCTGAAATAGGTTAGTCAATAATTTTTCAATCAGTGTCTGCCGAGATCAAACGCCTTCAGTGTTCCAGGTCTTCCCAACATAACTCCTTCCTAATATCACACTTACCTTTTTCCCTCGAACTATAAATACCTGTCATGAATTGGGTGGTTGTTCTTAAGACCTTCTCCAATACCTCCATTAACCCCTTTTGATGGGGACCCCTTGCAGAACAACAGTATTCTAAGTGAGGATGCACTAGTGATTGTGTGCTATCAATTTAACTTCCGGCGTGAAATGTTTTAAATTATGACCTAGAAATCGGAGCATAAAGTGTAGAACTCTAACTGTTTGCCGGGGGTTAAGCAAAACCAAAGTTCCAGCTTTAATAATTTTATTTTACTGGTACCTACAAAAATTACGATAACTCAGCTGCCACACGGTTGAAATACGCCTTAAATGTGAAAGGTAAAAGTAAAATTGAGCACATAGTACACAGTTTCTCAAGTTTCACAAGAATTGTAATTTTTCTAACTCTTGGAAGAGTCAGTACCAGATTATATGGATAAGGCAATCATTAGATGATCACAGGTCAGGATCAATTATGACAGAAGGACAAACTCTCATCAGACCACCTTACTCTAATGAAAGTTCCAATACGGCATTTATTAGACTACACTACGGCTACCGACCACAAGGAGCCACTAGCTCTACCAAATACGTGCAGACTGTCCCACTCAAAAGCTTGCTGGAAGAGTGAGCGCCAAAGCATTAGGGCTGCTCTCTCCTAACTGTGTCCATTGATTTTGTGACATCAGGAAAACCTTTGAAAATTAACATCTCCAAAGAAACTTAATCTCCTTAACTTGTAATTGACATATGGTCTTTCTATTCTATCTTATTCTATCTGATTCAACCTTTTTTGCCTTCAAAAAGACTTTTATTAAACTAATCCTAAACCTCTCTGATGTTGTCATCTGGTGCCTTTTCTGGACAATTACGACCAATACATTTCGAAGAATCTCATTTGTCTTAAAGATGCTTTAAACTTTCTACATAAACCAATACATTATTTTAATCCCCTTAATTATGTCTAATCCCTGAAATTAATTTCTTGCTCCTAACTTTGTTAGTTTAAATTTTCACTTTTTTTCTCTTAATTAAAAGTACTAATTATTTGATTTTATGTTCAAAATATTCTTGAGGGTGCTGACTATAACTGGTGATAAAGGATTTGCTGTAACATTTTCCATTCATTAGTTATTTCAAATTTTTTGTTTGCTCCCTCCTGTCCGCATGGTTTCATTACACCAACAAATCACTATATCTCTTAAGCTAAATTTTTCAGTATAATAATTACACTTAAAAATGATTCCCATCAGTGGTTCTAACAGTGAAAGTGAATGCAAGAAAAACTGTTGGACTTGAAAAACTACTTTAACTGAAATTCCTATCTTCTACATAGGCAGTCTTGAAATCTAACTATAAAGTATGTTACTCCTGGAAATAGCTAGTAGAAATTCTTTTCGGTACTTGTTCTTTGGATTAAACCTATCCCTAAATGGTTTTGACAAGCTTACAGATATAACAGTAGTTCTTATATCTCCTCACATAATGAAGCCTGTGCACTGTGACATTTGCAAATATAGCTCTGATACATGTCTTCAGATTTGGCATAGCTTTAGGTAGAGGGGGCATTAAGACTTAATCATTTACATAAACCCTCAGGAAAAGGTCACAAAGTGTTTGGTCAGGTAAGTGCATTTGATCACTTCTATCCCTGCATCTTCCTTATCACTGTTGGTGTTGGTTTAAAATTCCATAAATTTCGGATAGAAATGAGGCAAAGCATAAAATCATGCCATCACCAACTGGAGTAGCAGCCATTAACTGAGCATATCCAGGTAAAGCAGTCCTATCACTGTCTTTTCAGCGTATACAAATGGACTTAACAAATTCATTATGATTGCTAGTGGTAGGGCTTATCCTCATTGACAATTTATCTGAATAGCTACTTTCATATAACATAATTTTTTGCTTTTAATTCTTTCACTGTTAGAAAAATATTGTCCACCAGCTCCCCCAGTAATTTGTTTCACTGCCACTGTCTTCACTTGCCTACTCTTTTACAATGACTCTTGGCCCAGCCCCTTTTCCCTCATCAGTTACGGAATCTGTTCCACAATAACTTCTGCAATAACAAATCTAGCTACTCTCTTACTCATGAATGTGGTTCAACAGGCTCTCAGCAACAATCTTAGAAGTTAGTTCTTTAATAAAGTTCCTGAGCTGTCCAAAATTAATAAAGCAGTTCAAAAAAGTGATGGACTCCAACTGATCCTTTCAGTTTGGTGCCAGATATAATAATAAAAGAGTGGATAAAGAAAGACATTGAAGACATCCATCTAGGACAAGGAAGATGAATATTAGAGGTAAAATGTCTAAGTCTTCCCAACTATGTTGCATTATTTTTCAAAACAAAACTGACACCACAAACGATAATGGCATATCTCCTTTAAGCTGCAGCTAAAATCAAATCAATAACCTCAGGTCCAATCCCAAATAATTTATTTTAATTATGATGGAGCATATTCTTCACCGGAAATTTGTTTACATACCTATTTCCCCATCAGTTATTTTATCTAATTATTTTGGTGCAATTTCCCCACCCACATTGTTCTATACTTTACTGATTTTCATTTTAAATTCTGTTATTGTTTTGTTAAATTACGAGGCATTTCCCTCGGTATTTTATTCCAATCCCCAATCCTCATAATTGCAAAAGATAATATTTCCATTCACTTACGTCTGAAATCAGATTCCAACTTGTGGTTATAGTCATTGTTTTCCTTTCTATAAAGCACTTCTAGGTCTTCTGCCTATATCCGTCCAACCCTATGTAAGCTACCTTACTCTCTATTTTCAATATTCAGTCAAAATCCAACGAAGTTTGAGGTTAACATTCAGTACATGATACTATAGTTGAAATCGAAATAACAACACTTTAGGTTCAGAAAAGTAAATAAACAACACATAGCAACCATAAATAAGAAGTTTCTAATAAAATATAAACCATAAACTTACCTAAATGAGCGTAATCCATAATAATTCTGAAGTAAACAGGTTTGGTTAAACAACCATATCACTAATATTCCACATAATTGACCACTGTAAAGCACTTTCATAAGTATAATTTCACCGTTTGATATTAAATTCACTAATAACTCGCAGTTCCAGACTAAAAGCAGTGATTTTTAAAGCATCACATGGGTGGAGTTCAATAATTAATTCCAGCACATCTAAGTAATTTCAGAGGTTTAAAAGTAGATTTAACCAAGCTAAATAACCGGCAAGCCAATATTCTTTAAGTTTCCAATAGCCATCAACTAATAAACAGAAGATATAAATAAATGAAAATCCGTTTTTTGGTGACGTCGTAGAAACCGACTTTGCAATTTGAATTTCTCTCTCATATTTCACGAACTAAAAACTTTTCTAAAGTACTTAAATAAAATAAAGGTACGGTTTAAAAATAGTTTCAGGCCACAACCGACTTTAAACAAAAAGTGAATTAATTTCTTGCACCACCTAG
This sequence comes from Vandiemenella viatica, assembly GCA_031002005.1. Taxonomy (NCBI): domain Eukaryota; kingdom Metazoa; phylum Arthropoda; class Insecta; order Orthoptera; family Morabidae; genus Vandiemenella; species Vandiemenella viatica. The sequence goes on from JARYHS010011408.1 coordinate 71,722,309, forward strand.
GAAATCAGCAAATTTTAGAAATTCAATAACTTTTGATATCCTTAACCGATTTAAAAGATTTTTACACCACTGAACTCAGCAGAAGCTGGGGAACACTTTGAAAATAGTATAAACTTGATATTTTAAACTTTAGCAAATCCATATTTCGGATGTGACGTATCGCAATACTCTAAACAAATGTGCTTTCCGATTAACCAAATTTCAAAATTCATTTACACCGGTCTGGAAGCTTTAAAACCAAAACCAACCACACCACCACACTTGTCTCATTACGCTCTTCATCTTGTGATTTTCTGGAAGTTCTCAGTTAACAAAATTTTTTCTAGATAGACTGTTGTCTAGTTCAGTAGGCCATTTTTGATAAAGGGAAGCCCGGACATGGTTTCGTCGCACTTCGTTGAAGTATCTGGTCGAGGTATCATGTAGTACGTTGTTATGCGGATTTGAGTGAGACCGGCTCGCGGTGGCTGATGGGAAACCGGAAACTTGGGCAGCATGGCTGACTGACGCCATTACTAACAGGATAGGCAACCATAGAAATTTGAACTTTTCCGACATGTGTTCATCGATGTGAACTTTAACTTTCAATTTCATTCGGGGTGTAGCGGTCTGTTCTGTTTCATGACTTGTGATCTTCGGCAAATGATTTTCTCCGATTGCCATTGCTAACTGTGACTTTATGTAAATTCTGTGAAAATTTTAAGAATATATACTTCAGTGATTCGGACTTCGACTTTCATTTCTATTTTAGTACCTTACTTACAGGAGGTTAATCTGTAAGTGGCGGCCGTCTTCATCATACAGTTAGCATTCTCCAAGGTTTTTCACGGTTATAGAACTTTTCCCGAACTTTTGGTAACATTTTGGAAGACTTCAAGTTTAGGTGTACAAGCCGATACCCGTACCCCGATACGGCTTATCCCCTAACACCTTATCACCAACAGATGTCTTGTATGCTCCAAAGACTTTCTCCCCCCTCTTTCTGTCTTGCAATTATTCCCAATCCTGCTCATTTACCACATCAGAAATTGATTTTACTCTGCAGTCTTGTTGTTCTGTAGGGGTTTCAGCTGGAGATTCAATCCCATTCTTGGCTGGGATTTTCAAAAGTCCTTGCCATGACCATTATCTCTGGCACAGCTTGCTGTGTAATGTGAAATATTCTAGAATACTTCTGCAGTTCAGATTTCAAGTTAAGCTGTAATCCCCTAAACCTGGTACGATTATTGAGTTAGGTTGATTAGCCATGAAAAGGGAGTGCATTGTGCGGCAAATCAAAAACTGGTCATCTGGCAGGCAAACAATTATTTTGATGATGATTTGAGTTGTACTTTGTATTATTTTTCACAAAGAAATCTAACTATCATTTTTGCACCATCTCCAAATCCAATGGTCTGACCATAGTTATGTAACCCAGCTTCTTAACTCCTCTGGTACATTCTCTCTCCAATAAATGAAGGATTCTGAAAATGTTTCCTATCACTTGATCAAATAATTCCTTCCCATATTATAATTACTTGTATAAACAACATTCAGCTCTTTTTTTTTTTTTTTGGTCAGGTTACCCAATAAACAGTAGCATTTGCCTTCATTTCACGTTAACCTTCCCAGTTAAATACCTTGTTGAGATCACCCAGTGAATGTACACAGTCTTCTCCCAGTTAGATCCTATTATATACCATTATTTTGTCAATGTTATTATAAATCTTTAAGCAATCTGCATCTGTCTGATGGTTTGTAGAAGCATCACACAAAATCTACCATGCCCGTTTGTATGAGATTTTTACATTTAGAGGATATGTGTGGAGCTTGAAATATGTGATATATCTGACGACTATGTGACCTGGAAATCGAGGAAGAAATGACAATTTGTCCATACCAATAACAGATAGATGCCACAGATCATTCTGCCTCTTGGAGTAACACTCCATTATGAGAAATCCATTAAAGGTCATACTACAGCATAAACAAACAATACACACTTTGAAGTCTGTAGTTACTTTAAAAAATGTAACTTTGGTTATTTATTCCTTCAGTTTTCTGAAATATAGTTACTGCTTTAGAATAAAGTATATTAAAATAAATTGAGTATGTTAATAAAATACGTTAATGAAAGTTTGGTATTTAATTTATGGTAAATACCTTTGTGCTTGGTGTCAATATTAAAACTTGATGCTGGTCATTGTTTTATATGTGTTTTGTTCCATATCATGCAGAGTGATTCAAATTGACAGTGTGTGTATTTTTAATGTACAATAATTATCTTTTCCCGTAATGATCATCTTTTCCCTTCCATGCCTTACAATTCATTCTTACACCAATATCTTTCCATGCCTCGTACACTCCCATGACCATCTTCACCCTCCTCCTTTCTTCCAATGAATCCCATTCCAGCTCTATTATCATATCTGCATTCTGCGATAAATTCCAGAAATAAATCTAGCAGCCCTTTTTTGCACCATTCCCTGTATTTGACGCTCAAAATGTGGGTCCCATACTACACCACCATATTCAAGCAGTGGTCTGACCAAAGTTTTGTAACCCAATTCCTTTACTTCTCTCATATGTCCCCTCATTGTTCTCTCCAACAAGTACAAAATTTTGATACCTTTTCATACTACCTGTAGAATGTGTCCTACCCAGTTAAGCTTGTTATCAAATATAAAGCCAAGATAATTACATTTCAAGTCTTCAGCAAGCAATTCTTTCCCCACCTTTTAATTATAATCAACCTTTAGTTTTTTTATTTGTGTATCTAATAACTTGATCCTTCTTTGCATTTATCTTCATCCCATGTTTACCACCCAGATAACCATGCAACTGTTTACAGTCTTCTAACATATCAATCCTTTTGTATAGCATTATGTCATCTGTGAACAATCTAATTTCTGATAGTAAACAATCAACATAATTATTAATTAGAAAAGTGAATAGCAATTGTCCCCATACGCTACCCTATGGCACTTCCATTTTTACTTCAGTTTCTTTTGATACTGCATTTCCTGCCCTAACTTTCTGTTTTTCAACTTTTTAAAATTTTTACCCAGAAATCACATTCTTAACCCCTCCAATAGTTTTTACCTTATTTACTACCATTTTATGGCTCACTCTGTCAAAAGCCTTTGAAAGATCTAGTGCTACACTATCAATCTGACGTCCCTTGTCCATTTCATCTGAAATATCTTGCATATATCCCACCAACTAAGATTCGCATAAATATCTTTGCCTAAAACCATGTTGCCTATTTGAAAACCTCTTACGCTCCTCACATCTATTTATTATATAGTTGCATATCAATCTCCCCATTAATTTACCTACCACTGCTGTCAAACTGATTGGTCTATAATTTTCAACTCTATTTCTCACCCCACCTCTATGTACCAACACTACTATCACACTTTTCCAGTCCTTTGGTAAGCAGCAAGTATCCAGACTCAATTTAAATAATATTTCAAGGTAAGGTACAATGTCACATCCAGCTATCTTTAAGACATCTATAGTACTATTATCTACATTGACCCCTTTATGTTTCTTTCAGCTTTCTTAGTTCCTTCATGATATCCTCAGGATGAATTTCAAATGTTTGGGTCTGACCATTTTTAATTGTGTTGTTAAGCTTGTTCTACGATTTAGACCCTACCGTTTTTGGTTCATTGTCCGTAATGCTTTCTCTGAACCGGTTACTTAAAATCTCTGCCTTTTTCAAATTGTCAGTAACTTCTTCTCCATCCTTAGATATAAGCATCTCAACTCCCTCCCTGGTCCTCAGTTTTCTAACATAGCCATACAAATTTCTAGATGCATCAGTCAATGGAACCCCTGCCTGACAATACTCTTCATAAACCCATCTTTAGCCATCTTCTTACTTATTATTAATTTCATGTTTAATTATTTTAAATATTCCCTAATACGCTGCTTTCTCTTAACTCTGTTATATCATCTTCTTAACAACCTATTTAACCTTCTCACCTTCCTATTATAGTACACAGGTTCTCGACTTCTCTTTATTTTCTGTTATGGAATAAACTTTTCTTTCCCCTTTCCTATTATCTCCTTGAACTCATCCCACCTGGACACTACTGTACTTGTGCCTTCCTTCCATTTCCTGAAATGTTCACTGAATTATCTCTTTAAATTCGAAATCTGTGCCCTTTTATACTTGTATCTATTTACCCCTTCAATTTTGGTTGCTGGTTCACTGAATCCTCTAATATCCATCAGAACTGCTTCATGATCACTTATTCCTTCGGTTACTTGACACCCCACAAGTTTATCATTGGGCTTCATTAGGAGTAAATTCAAAATATTTTGTCCCTTAGTGTTCTGCTCTACCACTTGTGTACATCCTTCTTCCCTTTCTAAGGTATTTGAAAATCTCTGTTCCCTTGTGTTATTAATCTTAATTCCTACCCAGTTTGCACCTGGTAAATTTAAATCCCCACCAACTATGACCATTCTATTCTTTTGTTCTATTACTATCAATTCAAGAATTTGAAGAAAATAATTAATTGTACTCATTATGACGTTAGCAAAACTCAGTTGCAAAAATGTATGTTTATTATTATTTCTTGTATTTGTAAAATATGTATATATATATATATATATATTTACTATGATATGACTCATATTATGTGTATATGTATCAACAATGACATGTTTCACATCCCAGAGGTACTTCCTCAGCAGGGATCCATGGAACAAGATTGATAAATAAATTAAAAATAAATGTTTACACTTCAGGTCTTCAAGATGCAGTTCCTTTCACACCCTGTAATCATAGAAACTATTTTATTTATTTTTATCTGAAAAGCTGTTAAGGTCACTCCTCTGTACATTTATCTTCATGTTGACTTGGTCAGTTGGATTTCCTGTGTCATATGACCTCATTTTTCCGATATATCAACAAAATCAGTTTAAAGAGCAACAAACACATATAAAATCAATAGCAAAGCACTTTTAGAAAGGGTTTCAAGCATTTTTAGGGTCAGAAAACATTGTAATAAGTAGAGTTCAATCTATTTCTTAAGTCATAAAAGTAAAATAATGTGTTTGGCCACATCCATTTTCAGAGCTGTAGTATTAAATTATGATTCAAATAAGGTCTGACATTTAGGGTCTAGGAAAGTTGGTTAAAGAGATATGATGAATTTAAGTATAAATTAACCACTTGGAACAAGTTACATGAGAATCAGTTTTTTCTAAAATAAAAACCTTAATTTTCAAGTTACAGTATTGAATTTATGGTTCAAAATGTTCAGAATAAAGAATATATGAAAAAATAGAATCAATAGTTAAAAGAGAAGTAGGTTTTTAAAACAAAAATGAGATATTTATAGATTTCGCAACATAGCAAATTTGCAGGATTAAGTACGGGAGGGAATAATGAGTATATTCATCTTAAAGAGTAATTTTCGCTGATCATGCAGAGCTATTTTATTTGATAGTTATAGGGATATTTGGCAATAAAATTAATATTAAGGTTTATGCACGATGGTGGTGTTGATGTCATACAATACTAAGAATGTATCATCAGTTAGTCTAAACATTATAAACCATTACATGAAGAGCTACTCTAGTGATTAAATAACATAACTATCAGATATGAAATAAATTGTTTCAAATCGATAGGACTAATAGTTTAGGAAATATTTAAAATCAAAGCTTGGTTTACTACTATGCCATACCAGTAGAAATACTATGAGCATTGGGGTGTAACTTGCATCAAAAGTTGAGGAATTTTAGTAGAATAATTTGATATGAGAATCAGATCACATGATTAAGAAAATTGTGAGTAAAGTAAATTTAAAGCTTTTTCAAGTATATGATTTTTTATCCTGAAAAATACAACACCTAGAAGAAGGACTCTCATAACATAATGTAACATTTATACGTCACTCTACACATCAAATTTCAGAATGATCGGAGTAAAAATAACTATCCTCTTTGTTGAATCTCGAGTCACACTGATGTCGCAATACCCAAAAGGAAAAAAGAGTGCTGACAATGAGGAACCGAGTATTATTTTGGCAGATTTGCTTCAGTAAGGATGTGCATGTTGGTCTTGGAGCAATGAAGGAAATTTGTCAGTAGTTGTGCAACAATGGTGCCAGTCAACTTGATGAACTTATAATTTCACCACTATCTACGGCAGGGGTCCCCGAAGTGGTCGATA